>CM057052.1:69260000-69863894 GCA_029948455.1 Solanum rostratum | reverse complement strand
CCCGGCAAGAGGGCCATGGCGCCTCGTGGGGTTGGATGAGGCCTGGTTGGATTTTAGGGGCCAAGGAAGTGGAAACAGGCGATTTGGGCACTTTTCCAAAGGGGTTAGCCCACGGATACTGGCGCTGCATGGCGTACCGGCGCAAGTTTCATGAATAATCATACCTGGGGGTCCGAAAGAGGCTCGGCAAGAGGTCCATGGTGCCAGGCGAGGTTGGATGAGGCCTGGTTTGATTTTTATGGGCCAAGGAAGTGGAAACAGGCAATTTCGGCACTTTTCCAAAGGGGTTAGCCCATGGATTCTGGCGCTGCATGGGGTTCCGGTGCAAGTTTCATGAAAAATCATACGAGGGGCTCCGCAAGAGGCCCGGCAAATGGCCCATGGCTCCCGGCGGGGTTGGATGAGGCCTGGTTGGATTTTAGGGGCCAAGGAAGTGGAAACAGGCGATTTGGGCACTTTTCCAAAGGGGTTAGCCCACGGATTCTGGCGCTGCATGGGGTTCTGGTGCAAGTTTCATGAAAAACCATACGACGGGGGCCGCAAGAGGCCCGGCAAGAGGGCCATGGCGCCCGGCGGGTTTAGATGAGGAGTGGTTGGATTCTATGGGCCAAGGAAGTGGAAACAGGCGATTTCGGCACTTTTCCAAAGGGGTTAGCACACGGATTCTGGCGCTGCATGGGGTTCCAGCGCAAGTTCCGCGAAATATCATACGAGGGGGTCCGCAAGAGGCCCGGTAAGAGGGCCATGGCGCCTGGCGGGGTTGGATGAAGCCTGGTTGGATTTTATGGGCCAAGGAAGTGGAAACAGGCAATTTCGGTACTTTTCCAAAGGGGTTAGCCCACGGATTCTGGCGCTGCATGGGGTTCCGGTGCAAGTTTCGTGAAAAATCATACGACGGGCTCCGCAAGAGACCCGGCAAATGGCCCATGGTGCCCGGCGGGGTTGGATGAGGCCTGGTTGGATTTTATGGGCCAAGGGAGTGGAAACAGGCGATTTTGGCAATTTTCCAAAGGGGTTAGCCCACGGAATTTAGCGCTACATGGTGTTCCGGCGCAAGTTTCTTGTAAAATAATATGAGGGGGGCTCCAAGAGGCCCGGCAAGAGGGAGATGGTGCCCGGCGGGGTTGGATGACGCCTGGTTGGATTTTAGGGGCCAAGGAAGTGGAAACAGGCGATTTGGGCACTTTTTCAAAGGGGTTAGCCCACGGATTCTGGCGTTGCATGGGGTTCCAGCGCAAGTTTATTGAAAAATAATATGAGGGGGGCCCCAAGAGGCCCGGCAAGAGGGAGATGGCACCCGGCGGGGTTGGATGACGCCTGGTTGGATTTTAGGGGCCAAGGAAGTGGAAACAGGCGATTTGGGCACTTTTCCAAAGGGGTTAGCCCACGGATTCTGGCGCTGCATGGGGTTCCGGTGCAAGTTTCGTGAAAAATCATACGAGGGGATCCGCAAGAGGCCCGGCAAGAGGTCCATGGTGCCTCGCGGGGTTGGATGAGTCCTGGTTGGATTTTAGGGGCCAAGGAAGTGGAAACAGGAGATTTGGGCACTTTTCCAAAATGGTTAGCCCACGGATACTGGCGTTGCATGGCGTACCAGCGCAAGTTTCGTGAATAATCATACTTGGGGGTCCGCAAAAGGCCCGGAAAGAGATTCATGGCACCCGGTAGGTTGGATGAGGCCTGGTTGGATTTTATGGGCCAAGGAAGTGGAAACAGGGGATTTGGGCACTTTTCCTAAGGTGTTTGCCCACGGATTCTGGCGTTGCATGGGGCTCCAGCGCAAGTTTTGTGAAAAATCATACGAGGGGGTCCGCAAGAGGCCCGGCAAGAGGGCCATGGCGCCTCGCGGGGTTGGATGAGGCCTGGTTGGATTGTATGGGCCAAGGAAGTGGAAACAGGCGATTTCGGCACTTTTTCAAAGGGGATAGCCCATGGATTCTGGCGCTGCATGGGGTTCCGGCGCAAGTTTCGTGAAAAATCATACGAGGGGCTCCACAGGAGGCTCGGTAAGAAGGCCATGGCGCCCGGCGGGGTTGGATGAGGCCTGGTTAGATTTTAGGAGCCAAGGAAGTGTAAACAGGCGATTTGAGCACTTTTCCAAAGGGGTTAGCCCACGGATTCTGGCGCTGCATGGGGTTCCAGCGCAAGTTTCGTGAAAAAACATACGAGGGGGTCCGCAAGACGCCCGGTAAGAGGGCCATGGCGCCCGGCGGGGTTGGATGAGGCCTTGTTGGATTTTAGGGGCCAAGGAAGTGGAAATTGGCGACTTGGGCACTTTTCCAAAGGGATTAGACCACGAATTCTGGCGCTGCATGGGGTTCCGACGCAAGTTTCGTGAAAACTCATACGAGAGGGTCCGCAAGAGGGCTGGCAAAAGGCCCATGGCGCCCGGCGGGGTTGGATGAGGCCTGTTTGGATTTTATGCGCCAAGGAAGTGGAAACAGGCGATTTGGGCACTTTTCCAAAAGGGTTAGTCCACGGATTCTGGCACTGCATGCGGTTCCGGTGCAAGTTTCATGAAAAATCATACGAGGAGCTCCGCAAGAGGCCCGGCAAGAGGGCCATGGCACCCGACGGGGTTGGATGAGGCCTGGTTGGACTTTAGGGGCCAAGGAAGTGGAAACAGGCGATTTGGGCACTTTTCCAAAGGGGTTAGCCCACGGATTCTGGCGCTGCATGGGGTTCCAGCGCATGTTTCGTGAAAACTCATACGAGGGGGGCCGCAAGAGTTCCGGCAAAAGGGCCATGGTGCCCGGCGTGGTTAGATGAGCCCTGGTTGGATTTTATGGGCAAAGGAAGTTGAAACAGGCAATTTCGGCACTTTTCCAAAGGGGTTAGCCCGCGGATTCTGGCGCTGCATGGGGTTCCGGCGTAAGTTTCGTGAAAAATCATACGAGGGGGTCTGCAAGAGGCTCATCAAGAGGGCCATGGCGCCCGGCGGGGTTGGATGAGGCCTGGTTTGATTTTCGGGGCCAAGGAAGTGGAAACAGGCAATTTGGGCACTTTTTCAAAAGGGTTTACCCACGGATTCTAGCGCTCCATGGGGTTCCGGCGCAAGTTTCGTGAAAAATCATACGAGGGGGTCCGCAAGAGGCCCGTCAAGAAGGCCATGGCGCCCGCGGGGTTGGATGAGGCCTGGTTGGATTTTATGTTCCAAGGAAGTGGAAATAGGCGATTTTGGCACTTTTCCAAAGGGGTTAGCCCACGGATTCTGGCACAGCATGGGGTTCCGGCGCAAATTTCGTGTAACATCATACGAGGGGGTCCGCAAGAGGCCCGAAAAGAGGTCCATGGCACCCAGCGGGGTTGGATGAGGCCTGGTTGGATTTTATGGCCCAAGGAAGTGGAAATAAGCGATTTCGGCACTTTTCCAAAGGGGTTAGCCCACGGATTCTAGTGCTGCATGCGGTTCCGGCGCAAGTTTCTTGAAAAATAATATGAGGGGGGCCCCAACAGGCCCGGCAAGAGGGCCATGGCGCTCGGCGGGGTTGGATGAGGCCTGGTTGGATATTAGGGGCCAAGGAAGTGGAAACAGGCGATTTGGGCACTTTTCCAAAGGGGTTAGCCCATGGATTCTGGCGCTGCATGGGGTTCCGGCGCATGTTTCGTGAAAAATCATACTAGGGGGTCCGCAAGAGGCCCGGCAAGAGGGACATGGCGCCCAGCGGGGTTGGATGAGGCTTGGTTGGATTTTTATGGGCCAAGGAAGTGGGAACAGGCGTTTTGGGCACTTTTCCAAAGGGGTTAGCCCACGGATTCTGTCGCTGCATGGGGTTCCGGCGCAAGTTTTGTGAAAAATCATACGAGGGGCTCCGCAAGAGGTCGGCAAGCGGGCCATGGCACCCGGCGGGGTTGGATGAGGCCTGGTTGGATTTTATGGCCCAAGGAAGTGGAAACAGGCGATATGGGCATTTTTCCAAAGGGGTTAGCCCACGGATTCAGGCGCTGCATGGGGTTTCGGCGCAAATTTCGTGAAAAATCATACGAGGGGGTCCGCAAGAGGCCCGGCAAGAGGTCCATGGCACCTGGCGGGGTTGGATGAGGCCTGGTTGGATTTTATGGGCCAAGGAAGTTGAAACGGGCGATTTCGGCACTTTTCCAAAGGGGTTAGCCCACGGATTCTGGCGCTGCATGGGGTTCCGGCGCAAGTTTCTTGAAAAATCATACGCGGGGCGCCGCAAGAGGCCCGGCAAGAGGGCCATGGCGCCCGGCGGTGTTGGATGAGGCCTGGTTGGATTTTATGGGCCAAGGAAGTGGAAACAGGCGATTTGGGCACTTTTCCAAAGGGGTTAGCCCACGGATTCTTGCGCTGCATGGGGTTCCAGCGCAAGTTTCGTTAAAACCCATACGAGGGGGTCCGCAAGAGGCCCGGCAAGAGGGCCATGGCGCCCGGCGGGGTTGGACGAGGCCTGGTTGGATTGTATGGTCCAAGGAAGTGGAAACATGCGATTTGGGCACTTTTCCAAAGGGGTTAGCCCACGGATTCTGGCGCTGCATGGAGTTCCGGCGCAAGTTTCGTGAAATATCATACGAGGGGGGCCGCAAGAGGGCCATGGCGCCCGGCGGGGTTGGATGAGGCCTGGTTGGATTTTACTGGCCAACGAAGTGGAAACAGGCGATTTGGGCACTTTTCCAAAGGGGTTAGCCCACGGTGTCTGGCGCTGCATGGGGTTCTGGCGCAAGTTTCCCACAAACTCATACGAGGGGGTCCGCAAGAGGCCCGGCAAGAGGCCTATGGGGCCCAGTGGGGTTGGTGGAGGCCTAGTTGGATTTTATGGGCCAAGGAAGTGGAAACAGGCGATTTTGGCTCATTTCTGTGGGTGCTAGCCCACGGATTCTGGCGCTACATGGGGTTCCGGCGCAGGTTTCCCGAAAATTCATACGAAGGGGTCCGCAAGATTCCCAGAAAAAGACCCATGGGGCCCGGCGGGGTTGGTGGAGGCCTGGTTGGATTTTATGGGCCAAGAAAGTGGAAACAGGCGATTTCGGCTCATTTCTGTGGTGTTAGCCCACGTTTTCTGGCGCTGCATGGGGTTCTCGCGCAAGTTTCCCGAAAACTCATACGTGGGGTCCGCAAGAGTCCCGGAAAGAGGCCCATGGGGCCTGCGGGGTTTGTGGAGGCCTTGTTGGATTTTATGGGCCAAGGAAGTGGAAACAGGCGATTTCAGCTCATTTTTGTGGGTGTTAGGCCACGGATTCTGGCGCTGCATGGGGTTTCGGCGCATGTTTCCTTAAAATTCATACGAGGGGATACGCAAGAGGCCCATGGGGCCCGGCGGGGTTGGTGGAGGCCTGGTTGGATTTTATAGGCCAAGGATGTGGAAACAGGCGATTTCGGCTCATTTCTATGGGTGTTAACCCACAGTTTCTGGCACTGCATGGGTTTCAGCACAAGTTTCCCAAAGAATCATATGAGGGGGTCCGAAAGAGGCCCGGCAAGAGGCCCATGGGGCTCGGCGGGGTTAGTGGAGGCCTAGTTGGATTTTATGGGCCAAGGAAGTGGAAACAGGCGATTTCGGCTCATTTCTGTGGGTGTTAGCCCACGGATTCTGGCGCTGCATGGGGTTTCAGCGCAAGTTTCCCCAAAAATCATACGAGGGGGTCCGCAAGAGGCCCTTGGGGCCCAACGGGGTTGGTGGAGGCCTGATTGGATTTTATGGGCCAAGGAAGTGAAAACAGGCGATTTCGGCTCATTTCTGTGGGTAACGCCCACGGATTCTGGCCCTGTATGGGATTCTGGTGCAAGTTTCCCGAAAAATCATACGAGGGGTTCCGCAAAAGGCCCGAAAAGAGGCCCATGGTGCCCAGCGGGGTTGGTGGAGGCCTGGTTGGATTTTTTGGGCCAAGGAAGTGGAAACAGGCGATTTTGGCTCATTTTTGTGGGTGTTAGCCCACGGTTTCTCGCGCTACATGGGGTTCCAGTGCAAGTTTCTCGAAAAATCATACGAGGGGGTCCGCAAGAGGCCTATGGGGCCCGACGGGGTTGGTGGAGGCCTGGTTGGATTTTCTGGGCCAAAAAAGTGGAAACATGCGATTTCGGCTCATTTCTGTGGGTGTTAGCCCACGAATTCTGGCGTTGCATAGGGTTCCGGCGCAAACGTAGTAAAAGACACGTTGAACCATTCTTGTACCATTAAATAAGTCCTTCAATATATTGGTTTATGTTTCTCAATAGCCTAAGATGATGCTTCTTATTTAACCCACCTCTATATATGTAAAAAGGACAATCATTAGCTTTTAAGTTTATCTATTTTATACATCCATAAACATTATTACACGTTTTTCTATTTAATATATGACAAACGTGATAACCAATAACGAACTTCTACAATAGAATATTATTTGTCACTAGAATTTTACTCCATTTTTATCTTTTTTTATATATCCATATAAAGATGTCTCTTTTTTTCGTAACTCTTTAATTTTAATTTTTAACACACATATTTAAAATCACAAAATTAAAATATATTTCAATACATCTATTTATCTAATTCATAGTGATTTTGCCTTTCCCATCCTCCAAACACACCTAACCTTCCACCCCATTCTCCATAGCTCTCATTTCCACCACCATCCGACACCCCTACACCCCTATAATATTTGTTTAAGCCATATACAAATTCTTTTAGAAGGAAAATTTTTGCTTATCTAATAAACACAAATAAAATCCACATATTTTTTAAAACATTTTCCACCGTACTGAACACACCCTATTTCTCACTTAAATTGTGTGTTTCATGATAATCATTATTCTTTTTCTTATTATATAGTAATTTTCAGTACTAGCATCACTATAGGATGCATAAAGCAAAATTTTTGTGTGCGCGCGTGTATATATATGCCAGGCCGATAAGAGGAAATAAACCTAATAGCTTTCACTAGTTTACAGTTCAATGATTTCACAACTTGAACACAGCCTAAGAGCACACTAAATGGTTGAACAAAGCTGTACGAACCTCATCGTGAGCTAAAATGAAGATGAACAAAAAAACACAGAGAAATTTTTAACATGGCAAGACCAGCTTTTTCAAAGCCTATATAGAATTCTAATCTTGTTTTTCATCTTCCGGAAGAATTTCATACAAAATGTTCTCATCTGCCTGAGATATTCTGGTCCTGTAACCTCACAGGAGACGGTCTTGAAAATCGGAGATGAAGGTTGACGCAAATGATCCAAGTCTCTTTCCAGTTTCTCCAGCAATGTTTTTCAGAGAGGACATATCCTGTTGTGCCTGAAAACACGAGACAAACGAAAGAATGGTCCTCTTTCAATATCTTCGTGTGGGAATTGAAAAATATTTACATTTGTGTCATAAGTGCTTCTGTACCTGGAACGAGATCCGATTAATGAGATCGCTGGCAGTGAGGTCCATATCTGATCTATGATCGTCGCCAAAAAGGTCTGCGCTTGATATGGCACTTGAACCCTGAGAATAGATAGCAGTAGAAAACATTTTTAGGAGCATGGATCTGATTCATCCATTTTTAGGTGGACTATTTCAGTCAAATCCTCTTTTTATTCCAAGAAATTTCCAGAGTTAATAACTAAAAGGGCTCCTCTACCATGATCTACTTAAACACCACCGCCCCCCCCCCCCCCCCCCCCCCCGAGGTTTCATCAGCTTTCTTTTTTGACAGGTCAAGTAATATACTGAACTCGTTGGCAAGTCGACAGTAAGAGGCTTCTTCCTCCATCAGTCAGATTACAAACACAATAGCACTAATGAAAGCAACAGAGGCTAAAGGTAACAAGTAGTTAACCTGATTAGCACCGAAGGCGATAATCTGGGCAGATCTTTCTAGCTTACAGATTATATTTATTTGTTGAAGTCGCAAATATAAGCTCCTTAAAATGAGATCTACGCATTTTAAAAAAAGAATCTAGTGGTTTAAATATACCACAGTACATTAGTCAATTTGATATGCAAATGATTAAAATCAATTCTGAAGCAAAGAAGTAGCAATAGTGGTCTTCACAAAGTATCTAACAAATGGAATTTGTAGAATTATCCATCCTCCAGTAAACAGCATCAATAAGCTATCCTCAACATGCCGATATATATGGTTCTGCGACCCACATTTTGCTCTGGTACTTAGATAAATTGCATTGTAAAAGACTCTCACAGTAACCTCTGAACAGTCTTCAAGTTATGACAAGTTCGAAGCAAAATGATAGCATGGGAAGAAGTAAGTGCAGTAGGATAAAAGGGAAAGGGAACGACGAGAAACACAGGACATATTATTGTTGCGACAGCAGAGAGCTATTTCTAATTAGTTATAGGACAAGACCCTATTATGATCATGAATGCGGAATGGGAGATGATCAAGTCAATGTGTCTGCATGCTGATTAAAAAACAGCTACACCCCTAAATATATGAGAATGCTATCTACAACAAGCAGTCATACCGAGAACTTCTGAAGAGAAACTGCAGCTTCCATTTCAGCTTTGCTCTGATCACCAAAGAATTGCGCGGATGAAATGGCTTTTGCATTAGAAAATTTCTTCCTTGCTTCATCAGTTTCCTCAATCTGATTAAAATAGGATGTAAGTTACTTAAATAAAACAAACGCAGTCAATAGAACATGAGAAAAATGTGGCATCAATGAGGTGGGGGGGAACCATGAGTCTTAGGCTCAAATCCAAGCGGAAGCAAAAAACTTTACGTGATCTTTTCCTATCTACCCAAGCCCACTACTTGTGCTGGTGGGAGAGAATAAGTACCTGGTGGAATTAGTCAACATGCGCAGAAAGCTGGCCCAGATCACCGTCAATGAAAAAATAAATAAATTGAAGACTACAAAACAACTATGGCAAAGCAGTCTATTTATAAATCATGAGCAAAAGAAGTACTGAGTGAGAACAATAAATCACAAACTGAAGGACAAATCCAACACCAAAATGAGGTGAAAATAGACGGAAAAAATTTCCAGGCAAACTATATTTACAAAACATGCAAGTGCCAGTTTTACTTTTATTTTCATTACTAACCAAACACTTGAAACTTGCATCAAAAATATTTAGAATAATCCGATGGATGCCTACAGAAAAATGGGCTTCCCAGCAATGATGGCAAGAATCCGCAAAACAATGTTCTTTCTCCTTTTTGTGTTCTTTCTGAATGGAGCTACACGAGCCTCTTCCCCCCCCCCCCCCCCAAAAAAGTACCAGTTTCACCATCAGGGCCTAGCACCTTTTGGAACTGGAGATGAAGAGTCATTTAAAGACCTTTTCAAAAACCACTTTGTAGAGTATGGGTATCATGCTCAATAGAACCAGACTTTGGTATGTCAATAGTCAATAGGAGAGAAATTTTTCTTTTCCTCGATGACTAAAAAGCTACAGATACACTACCGATTTGGGTAACCTAATGAAAATGTTTCTTCGGTTGGGAAGTGAGTCGGGCCACGAGTATATACAGAGTGCTAATAAGTTGCTCCATTTAAAAAAAAAAATAGACTGTCACAGAAGAATTTGACGTTCTAAACAGCAACAATCTTTTCCTAAATCAATAACAATTCTTGTACTTTTTCTTTTTCTTTTTGATAACCGAGAAATCTGTCTGTGGCCTGCCCTTTGGACCAACCACAGCCTTCTAAACTCGGTGGATGATGGGCCCGCCCCTCTACCCTTTTCCACTTAAATACTAGTCTTCGCTTTGCATGGTGTAGGGCTTGAACCTGTGACCTCCGCCACAAATCCTCCACCCTTTACCACTTGAGCTAGGCCCTTGGGGCAAGTCTTGTACTTATTGATAACAAAGGTTGCTGGAATAGGATTAAAAAGCAACAATCGCTCACAGGTCACTGCTCCCAACCTAATTTTGATCAAATATAGTCTACCCACCTAACTGCTGCACCTATGTATAATATAGCAGTTAAATTTCTGCTCCTAATCCAGAAGGTCAACGAAAAAATCAAAATCACAAACCAATCAACCTTGATTTTTTCTTATTGATGATTGTGAATCTTTAAAATTGCTCATCTTGGATACACTTATGCAGGTTCAGAAAAAACTCAAGCCAGCTCCAGATAGATCAATGTGTGGTAGAAGGCACGAGCATACCAAGGAATTAATATTCCTGGGAAATTCAAGGTGCAGGATGAAGTTTATATCTTACAGTTCTAAGTGTGACACTACTTCCTTAATATCTCATAGATACTGATATCAATATAAAAATTTCACTGTAACAGCTTTATTAGAATCCTTGTATGACAGTGAACATAAAAATTAATAACTCACTTGAACTTTTGAAGAATTCAAGCTTTTCTTTGTGAAACCGCTTTCCATTCCATAGTCCGCAAAAAAGTTGGAAGACATTGGAGGCGACACATGGTTAAGAACACGTCCAGAACTCATCTCAGAGGGTTGGACATTGTCTGTGTACTCAAAGCGAGATGTGAATGATGAGCCACCAGTTGGTGCATTACTTGCAGAGTTAGAGGAAGAAACTTGAACAGGCGGTTCTTCAGGCTTCTGGTCGTACAGACTTTCACTTGTCTGTAAAGATGCTCAATCAATTAATTCAAAATCCAAATTTGTTAAAAACCTTATTCTAAACCACATGTATAAATCTTCATTTCAAAATATGCAATTTATACCCTGCACCCATCTTTCTAGCTTGGAAATCTAAGATTTACCTTTTTAGTAAGTTTCCGAGCTCCAAGTCCACCTGGCTTGCCAGATTTCTTTGCTACTATAGGTTTCTTAATTGAAGTAGTAAAGACTGATTGTGATGCTTGGGGTGAAGCAGAAACCTCTGGTTTTTCATCCTTGAACGATGAGGTTTCTTTTGGAGCTTCACTAGTCTTAATATTAGAAAATCCATTTGTAGTCTGCACAGCCTGAGAGGCAACAGGTGATGCAGGCAAACCTGCATCCTCTGCTTTACTTTTAGCAACTTCTTTTGAGAGTAATTGTTTATACAACTCAGCAGCCCTGGAGGTATACTTGGCTTCAATCTTGCCTCCATCCGTCCAGCCGTGCTGTTTGAAAAAAACTTGAGCACGGTTATTTCCACCAAAGTACATCATCTTTAACTGATCTGGAGACCATGAATCTAAATTTGTCGACCTGCAAGAATCAATTCATCAGAAAATGGACAGAGTTAGAAATGCCAAAATAACAGAGAGAAGGCGGAAATATTTGTTAGCAGTTGGCCATACCCATTCCCACCTCAAAACAATACTCCATCCGCTCCAATATGTATGACATTATTTTGTTATTAGTCTGTTCTAAAAAGCACATTTTAGAACAGTACATTACTATATTTGGTAATAGTTGAATTTGAAACGTCCGACTTTACTCTTAAGGAGAAGATTTTATAGCCACACAAATGTTATGGCATGTTTAAGAACATGAGTTTTTTCTCTTAAAGAGAAGCTTTTACAGGCACAAAAATGTTATGCATGTCCAAGACCACGGATTTTAAGAGTCTTCCTTTCTTTCGTAAAGTTCATGCCTAGTCAAACTACACCAAACAAACTGGAATGGAGGGAGTGTAGAAGAAAAGAAGGTGGGGGCAGAGGCAGAAGATAACCCTCAGCCTGTAGTAGATATCTCAAACATGACTAAGGAAACGCAAAGCTATATTATCAACCCTCCCTAACATATACTAAAAACACCTCAGTTTAGCCTTCATGGCCTTCCATAGCTCCCATCGCAATTGTTCTCATGATCAATCACATAAGGTTAAGTTTAAGAAGGTACCTAGATTCATCATTAACCATGATAATATTTTCTATTGTTGTTCTGGCTTGACTAATACTTTTGATATGCTGGTTATTAGAGCTAGGAAATCCAGCTACCTAGGTGAGGTGAGGTGAGGTGAGATGAGCAACAATGGAAGTAATGAGACCCAAACTATGATGGAGCGGTCATGCCAGTTGTTAGAAAAAGGAGGCATATCGCATTAGCCTGTTGTCACAACGAAGAAGTCCAACATGGCCATTTCAAACTTCCCTTTTCTGTTCTTCCTCATCTTAGATCATCCCATTGGCAGTGAGATTTGAAAAGAATAGTAGTGACATTATAATGTGAAGAACCAGCAAATGGATAAAGAAAAGGCTCCACATCATCCTCAAAAGATAGAAAATGGGGTTGTTCAATGCGGGAGAAGAAAATGTGTTAAGAAGAACAGCCAGATTACAGTTGCTCACACTTTTTTTGAGGTCTAAACCATGATAGGTAGGAAACTAAAACTAGAGCTGACACAGGAAGAGTCTATCTCACTCCTTTCTTTTTTAAGGAATGAGGAATTCCCTTGGCCGAAAGGAGCATGGTTTGGAACTTGATGAATTGTCAGTGTGTCCTTTGCTTTTTTCCACTTACATTCCAAGCATTTGTCTGTGACTTGATTTAAATCTGTGCCATTTGCCTAATCCACACATCGCACATTATCGAGACGTGCTCTTACCACTGGACCAAAGCCCTAGTGGCAAACACAGGAAGTCTCTAGAGGTGATCATACCAATAGTTTGGCAAAATGAAGCGGAGCTGTTGTAGCATAATGTTAGAATCAAAATAACAACCCAACTATCAGAGATGCCAACTTTTTTTCTTTTTAGGGGATCAAATATATAGACTAGTAGAGACCCTCTATGTAGTTGTCTATCTAGGGCGGTCGATCTACATCTTTCCCCATAGCCCAGGGGCTGTGTCTCAATCTCCTATGTGCGAAATAGTTGGGACTAGTCCCTATAGAGATTCCCCTTGGTCTAATTCCACGCCTTATAACGGAAGGGGAGTCGATGTGGCGTAAAAGTGAAGATTGGGGGGAGTAGAAAAAATTACCGGTCCCATGCCATTGATCCACTCTGCCCCGACAAGCCGTGCTATATCAGAGTTGGCTGGAACTAAGGAATCTTTCCACAGCTGGCACCAGCCATCAAAGCATGGAGGATCAGTTGCTTGATACGAAAGCCAGCTAACGAGGTATTCATGAATATGAAAATAATCCATTTGGATAGAATGTTAAATCAACCATATAATTGAAACCCCGAAGCCAGACCTATGGCGAGTGCGTCTATGGTCTTTAGTGCGTAAATACAGATACAAACGAGTTCTATCAGATTCCTTTTATAGTCCACTCTACCACGTAAAAACTAGCTGTGGACTACAAATATCAGATGTTACAACAAAATCTGTTCTTTTTTCCTCCTCCAATATGATAATGTATCTAAATTATAACAAATCTGCAAGAACCATTCCCTTGACACCAATTAATAAGAGAATGGACTTCACTACAGGAAGACTTCATGATATTATCTCTTAAGTGCTTCTAACAAAATACCATTTGTTTTCCTCGATAGTTTTCTAAACAAAATTGGTGTCCTAAAGTCAATCTATACTCGTGATTGTCCGGCACACATTCATCCAAAGATGCAATCTTTTAATACATCCTCATGTTAATTGCAGCATTGGGCAATGAGAAGAAGCCACTGTTCATAAGGCAGAAATCACTGCTTCTAGCTTGCTGATTCCAACAATGTCAACACTCTTAATAGTTTCTCCACAGTGTCTAATAAAATCTAAATAAAATCTAAACCATGTACCTTATATGACTTCCCAAACAAAATTCACCGGTAAAGTTACCATGTATAAACAAACAACATTGCTGAAAATCAGCTCATCAAGACAAAAACAATAAACAAATGCATAAAACAGATCAAACTTTAAATGCACCTAACAAAACTGATGTGAACACCAAGGCTTCGATGCGTTGCTGAACAATCAATACACAAGAAGATCCCATACGTAACCGAAGCCCAGGTAGGATTCTTCGCATTGCAATCAAAGCACATCTGATCAAATTCAAACAAAAAAGAACAAAAATCAAGCTAAATCGTTCATAAAACAAAGGTCTAATCAACAGAAACACTAGATCTAAATCAGATCTCAAATTCCTACAACAATTCAACAAAAGAAATCCAAAAAAATCAAAACTAAATGAAAAAAATATAATTTCCAATCAAATCAAATATACAAGACGAAAAAAATAGAAAAAATCGTCAGCAGATAATTAAAAAAAATGGGCAACAGATAGAAAACTTTTTTTCAAAAAAAAGGCGTGAATTCAAATGGAAACCTTGTTTTCGGACTTGGATTTGAGCTTCCGGAAAACAGCGTTTTTGTCGGTGAAGTTGTCGGCGGCCATGGCTGCAGAGAGAATGAAGTTCCGAGAGGAGGAGGAGAATTGAGTTTTTTTAGAGAGAGAAAGAAACCTCCTCAGGGAACGTAAAAGAAAAAAATAAACAGAGAAGAGACACCAAAGCACTGAAGATGTGAGTTATTTATACTGATAATAATAAATTTTTTATAAGTGATATTCCTAGTATCACATTTGATAATTAATTTTAAAATACTAATTATACACGTATAAAATTAATATTATGTTTAATTTAATATTTAGAAACTTGTATAATTAAATACATTTATATAAATTGTGAAATAATTTATATATTATTTATATTATATAATTAATATTTGTATAAAATGATAGATGGACACTCTTATAACTAATGTTTATCATTGATTTGAAAGTCTAATATACAATTGTAACATGAAACACACATATATGTAATATATTTTGTGATTGTAACTATAATAACATACCCAATTGAATCTCATAAGTGGGGTCCGAGAGTGTAGAATATACGCAGACCTTACCACTACCTCATAGAAATAGAAAGTCTGTTTCCTAGGAACCCTCGTCTCAACAACTCATAAGCAGAATAAACTAGATATGACAAAGGGAAGAAAAGGGAACAGAAAGAGAAATGGAAGACTATTTACGAAAAACACATGTCAATATGTAAATACGATAAATTTAACACACATACGTCAGATAGTGACATAAAACATGCCTACCCCTGCTACCTCACTATACCTCGAAGCCACACATCCACCTAACCCTACCAACCAATTAGTCTGTTACTCTAATTCGCGACCTCCATCCTTTCTATTTAAGGTCATGTCCTCAGTGAGATCCAGTTTTGTCATATCTTGTCTAATCACCTCCCCCAAGACTTTTTCGTGTCTACATGTAACTCCCAAAACCAACCTCTTGCACCTTCTAACAGGTGCGTCGGTACTCTGTATCTGCACACGTCCAAAGCAGTCTCGCTTCCCTCATCTTATCATCCACCGGGGCCACGTCTAGCTTCTCCCGAATGGTTTCATTCCTAATCTTATTCCTCCTTGTGACTTCTAGCTTCTCTCATAATATTTTGTGATTGTAACTATTATTTATAATTTTATTAAATATATTGATGGAATTTTATGTTTGAATTTAAACTTAACAGAAAAATTACGTCGAAATGAAAAGAAAAAAAAAATACTAGTATGCTCTATTGGCATATTAATTTATTAATTATAAAATAAGAACCAAATATTTCTTTTCCTTCATTCTTAAATATTTCTCTTTGTTACATTTTTATATTTTTCATTTTCGGATAAATACTATACATTCAATTCGCCCAAATTTTTTCCCTAGGAAATTTATGTACGTAGTTTTTTTGGATATTTGAGTCATTTCCCATTTTCTTTTCACTATAAATAAACCTATTTAGAAAGGTGGTAATAGAGGGTTTTGGAGTGAAGTTGAAGGAGAAAAGCCATGGCTGTTTCTTCATTGCGTTCGGCTTCTTCTTCTATCTTGAACAGACTCCGGTTATGTCACCGCTCCATCTCCGCCAAGGCTGTTGCTTCTTCTCCGAAAGTCAAAGATACAGAGAGATTGATTTCTGATTCAGACAGGGAAATGGCGGACTTAACTTCAGGAATCAGCAGACCACTTTCTGAGATACTCAAAGAGTTGAACAAGAAAGTTCCAGATTCACTCATCAAGATTCGTCATGAACCTAATGGATTCTCCGTCAAATACATACCATGGTGACTGACTGCTCTGCCCCATTTTGTACTTTTTGGTTTTCAAATGTTTAAGTAGAAATATTGGGGAAATTTCGAGTTTGCTTGTGCTTACTCCTTTGCATTTGATTAGTTGTGCTTGAATTGCTTATAAAGATTATGCCTTTACATAACACGGGAATTTTAGTTGGTTGGCGACATTAAGTTCCACCTTTTGTTGGTGAGTGCTTGTTTCCTCCACCTAATAATCTCTTCACCCGTTTCCCCTTCCCCTGCTCCCATTTTTAGGAAAAAAAGAAGTTTGATGACATAATACTTCCAACATGCGGTCTATCTTGTTTAACTTTTGCATTTTAGACTGAAGGGTGAAAAACACACTTAAATATTTTTTTATTTTTTTTTGAGTTTCATACTTAAGCTATTAGTTGGGTGAGTTTCCTATGTGAACTGTCACCAACTGTTTATCAAAATATACCTCTACTATGTCGCCTTTCCTACTATAAGTATCATCATCGTTCAGGTACGATAAGTGAGCAATTGATAGTTGAGGTGCGGTTTGATAAAATAGTAGGTGATAGTAAACTCATATACCTGATAGTTCAGGTATGAAAGTAAAAAAATCGGGATACTTTAGGTGTGTTTTTGACCATTTGCTCTTTTTGTTTCAAATATAATGATAGTTAGGTCTGGCTAAAAGGCTTGTATGGCGATTCATTCTCACTTAAAAATCTTAGTTTGACTCTGTAAATTGACTCCAAGTCTAGTAGTTGTTTGCCTTAGAGTACTACATTCAATAATTCAAGTAGCTTTCACTTTCACACCATGCTTTACTTGTGATCACTCAGAGCGGTAGTTTCAAGGCGTCAACCAACTCCCTAGCATATGCATATCCTTCTTCCACAAAGAACGAATCCATTATCCTATAGTTTAACGTTATTGCTCAATCAGATATTTTAGGCAGGCATTTTCTTGGCTGACCTAAATGGTTGATGGACAAATTTCTCTGTTCGATTATAAATTGCTTTTTTTAAAAAGTTTAGTTAACACCAGAGGAGGAGTAGGAACTGTAGATAAATTTTTGTTTATGCAATGTCCTGTGCATTTAATTCGTCAACTGCCTCTTCTAGTTTAGAGAAACTATAAGAGTGCAGTGTTGCTGAAAGCAGCTTCAACTCTTATGTAAAGTTATGAGCATCCAAATTAAACTTTAAGGCAATGGCTGAAATACCCCAAGACCCTCATAGATCTCTTAGGAAGCCTTTGCACAATACATGTCTGACAATAACTCAACAACTCTTTTCATCAAAAAAAAAAAAAAACTCAACAATTTCTTGTCTTCCTTCACCTTATATGTTTTCACACAGATGATATTTATGTAATGCCTTTCTATTAGATTGCTCTCTGTTCTTCAAAGCATTTAGTTAACCATCAATATTATCTTGAAGAAACTTGTTTGATGTGCTAATGAACCATTTTGATTGTGTTTGGTTTGACAACAAATTCTTTCCATTATTGTTTACCTTAAATTATCAATAATATTTTCTAAGGGAAATGTATATATTCCCACCAAAAGGGGAAAATGTCTTCTGTTAAGGTGGCGATCTTCAATTTTTTTTTTTTAATTAGTAAAGGTTTTATTTAAAAGGTACACCTAGCATCTTACTCTTTAATCCATACTACATATTATCCCCTAGCAAGTACAACAAGTCCAAATATTTATCCATCTTATCTAAAATACCGTTATAGTACCAAAAGTATAGATTTTTAATGCATTTGTTTTTACTCTAGAAATCTATAGCTTCTTCATGTCATGCATTATTTCTTTCCAGCCATAAGGTCTACATTATGCTATTGAGAATAGCTCTCCATATTGACTTTAAGCTCTTTTTAACTTTCTGTGATTCCTGCACTTCCAACAAGCTACTAATTTTCTCTGTTAACACGAAAGATATACCCATTATGCTAAATAAAAGTTCGCAGCATTGTCTTTAGAATCTGCAATGCAAGAAAAGATATTCATCTTGTTTCCTCCTCTGAATTGTGAAAATAGCATCTACTGCACAAGGAAAAACCTCTCCTTGTAACTTGTGCTGTGTTTGACAAGCATCCCTAGCTGCTAGCCAAGCAAAAAACTTGCTTTCTTAGGTGCTTTGGTTTTTCAAATCATCTTGTAGGTCCAGTAAGGATTCCCTGATTAAACTGTTGCAGCAACATTTTGTAACAGTTATTGACTGAGAATTTCTTATGCCTACTGTGGACCCGAAATAGCCTATCTGCTCCATCTTGTTCTGCTGAACATGAATTCAGTTGTTGAAGATCTATTAAAGATAGATCATTAATAAAGTTTGGGAATTCTCTGATTGCTATGGTGTTTCTAGATTCTCCTATTTTTTTTTCCACACACCTAATTACATTAAAATCTCCTCCAACAACCCATTGTTGTGAAACACTTCCACTGATTGCAGCACGTTCCTTCTACAAGGACTTCCTCAGTTTCCTATCAGTATAGCATATTGTAATCCACTGTTAATCTCCTCCAAGAAGCAAATCATTATCATTTGCAGACATCCCAAATGTACATAATATTGTGTATTGTCAACTTTTTTAACTCAAAAATATTGTCAAAACACTATTATTTTTATTGTATACAACTATTTATATGATTACTATAAGTTAATGCCTACTTTTATTCAACCAGACATGGAAAATGGACATTAAAATGATTTTTCAAAATAAATCATCTTTTATGAATACATGTCCTTCACAATGAATGCACCCAAAGTATCAACTCGGGGTGGTCAACTTTGTTGCTCTGTTGATTTTGAAACATGACGACATTAGTGCATTTGTGTAAGTGTAGAACGGTCTTTTTCTCTTATTTTTAAATTGGTGTGAGCCTTCAATGATCTCTTCACCAGACATATTAATACTTTGTTGGAATAGTGTGTTCTGCATCTTGTGTCTGTTTCTTTTTACAATATAAAGAGAATCGACTTACTTTTTATGACTTGTGAATCTTTGCAGGCATATTGTAAATAGGATAATGAATTTACATGCTCAAGGTATGTCAAAGTTTTTTTTTTCTTTTTTCCCCACTTTTTCTGCAAATAAAACTACTTTTACTTTAGTCAGCCAGTTGACAATCAAGTTTGTTGCCAAATTAGAATGGTCTGGCGAAGTTCGGAGCATCACTTACTCATTAGATGGCAAGTCGGTCTCAGTTGTTTATCGTGTAACAATATATGGAACTGATGCAGAGGTATTGGTATCTTTGTTACTCATGCTTGACAGATTGTTTCTCTGATTAAAATGTTCTTTTTGTGTAGTGATAACTAGCTTGCTTTCTATAATATTTTTCCAAGGCAAGCTTGCACTTTTTTGGGTGTAAGGAAGAACATCTTTTAATCTTCAAAAAATAGAATAAATAATCCAAGACTTAATTTGTTTGTTCTGTTTTGACTTAGATATATCGAGAATCGACTGGCACTGCTTCAGTAGATGAGACGGGTTATGGGGATCCGGTGCAGAAGGCAGAAGGCATGGCATTTCGTCGAGCTTGTGCTCGTTTTGGGCTGGGACTGCATCTTTATCATGAGGACATGTCATAGATGGGTATATAACCTAGTTTCTTTTTGGTCACAAGTTCGTGTCTTGGTGGTAAAAATACATTACTAACATGGAGTCTGGTTCTTGATGCTCCTTTGTATTGTATATTTTGCTCTCCGTGTCTGCTATTTTGCAAAATCCCAGTGTGATGTGACACTTTGGCTCATGTAAACAATGATCTTGATGCATTCTATATCTTCAACATAAGATACTTCCAAATTTGATGACAAACCAAAAATATGTATTCCAGAAAGAAAAGAAGAAGATCCAGAACTTTATGTTGGGAGTTAGAAAAGTTATCTTTGGGATGAAAAAGAAAAGAAGTCTTATGGGTTTTTAATAATCTCAAATTGTTAAAAAGAGAGCTCTATACGTGTGTCAATCAACTGAGTTATTAAGTGAATGGAACACTCCTACCAACTAAGCTTAGCAGGTTCCTAGATGGTAAATATCTTTTTAATTTAGTTTATCGTAAATTTTCCCAAAACAAACTTGCTATTAGTTGGGCCAGATCTACTTTCATCATTAGCCCAAAATAGATATTTGGGCCAATCTAACAAGGAGAGAATTGGGCTTGCCCATAAGTATTTGTAAGATAGCCAAATTAGCCCCAAAAAGACCACTTGTAGCATTTTTCAGAAATTATTTTTCTTTCGTACCAAACAGACCCTAAAATCCAAAATAGGCCATCAAGATCTTGTTGGCTCTACTACATGATAAAATTAGCTTGAATGTCCAATTTCCGGATCCACTAATTGAGACATAGTCATTTTAAGGTGAAAACAACATTTAGACAAAAATATCCTTGTTTAAATTAAGTAATTCTTATAAACTATCGTTATTTCAAGTAATATATATTGTCCATAAAGGACCAAAATATTAGGCAATAATGGAGCATTGATACTCTAGGTTCTTGACAAACCACGTTTGTTCATTGTAATGCTTGGCTTGTATTTAAAGAAAGTGACCTTTTGAGAAATGTCTCAATACACCAAAAACTATGACACATATTTTTGTGTCCAAAAATTGCTGACTTCTAAAAATCTATCATTTTCTAAGAAAAACATGAAAAGGACCCCTACATGATTAATCAATTTCATTTCACTCATTCTTTCTTAATATACCATGTTATAACCAGTTTAACGTAGTCCTTCCATTTTTGTTATTACAACAAAATTACTTCCTAATAATTTCATTCCTATTTTAGTTACATTAAATTGAGGAGTCAATTTAAGTGTAAAGGGGAAAATTCTTTATGATCAATTCAGGAGTCAAATTTACAACAATACTAAATAATTATATTGTTGATGATCGATTTCATGTAGTAAAATTGTGTGTATATGGGAGATGTAGACTTAGAGCATGTTTAATCAAACGGCTAAAAACTACTTATTTTGAGAGATACTTTTATTAAAATAGTTTTTCAAAGAGTACTTTTGTAAAACAATCGATTTGTGTTTGGTAAAAATGCTTTTTGATATGCAAATTATGTTTGATTAAGTTTTTTCTAAAAAAAAAAAAAAGGTTTTTGAGTGTTAAATTACAAAAGTATCAACGTATTAATATTAAGATTATTTCATAGGAAAAAATATATTTTAATAACTATTGTGAAAGACTTTAATTAAGTTTTTACTTCCATTTACTTAAAACTAAAAAGCACGTGTTTAAATTTTTAATCAATATAATAAATTGATAAATCATAAAAATATTAAATATTAGTATAATATTAACATGATGATTTAAACATATATATTAAAAAATACTAAGCAAAATAAATAAAAATCATTCCAGAAATTAAATAATTATATATGAGTAATAACTCTACTTGAAGAGCCGGAGAAAAATAAACACTTTTTTCTTTTTTGACAAAAATGAATTATATTTACAATATAAAATATTCAAATACATAAGAATATAACTTGATAATTGCAATAAAAAAATGAAGCAACTATCTTTTTATCATTTAAATGTATGATTGAGATTTCATTAAAGAAAATAAATTGTTATACCTAGTAATCAAACAAGTTATTTTTTGCCGAGGAAGTTGAGGCGAACCCCCTAATACCTATGTTCCTGATAGGGGTAGGAACGGAGACGAGGACGAGGACGAGGAAATACAACATATGATTGTCAAAGAAAATTAAAAATTAAAAGTTACGATGCTTTTATAAATAAGAACCAGAGCAAGGCTTACAAAAACAAAAGTTTTATTAAGTTATAGTTGAGCATATAGATTCTTATCATTGTTTATTGTCAAACATTTATAGAGGCCTTTAATAAAGAGGCCGACATCACGAACTTAAAATTTTCACTAAGACTTTTGTGCGATCCTAGTCGATTTGCTAACGACTCTTTCACGGTCTTGCAAATACTAGTAAGCCTATTACTCTTGATCGATAAGGGAACGCTAGATATGAGAAGATACTAGAGCTTTTAAGAAGACTTGTATATTACTTTGGAAGATTGCTTGCAATTCTTGGATTGTTTGTACAAATGAGTGGCCCCTCTATTTATACTACTCTTAAGGGGCTTATGTTCAAATAATATTTATTTTATAAATCCCTCATTACTTACACATTAGTCCCTCTCTCTAAAATAGTCTATATACCTAGAGTCATCTAAGATTTTCCAAGACATAACTACATTGTTCAAGAATTTTCTAATTTTTCTCAAGATTTTTCCATATTATTCTAGAGTCTTCTAGGAGCTTCAAGCTTAATCCGCAATGTTCTAAAGTCTTTCGAAAACCTCTCCAGGCTCTAGTTTCTTCTCCTTTACTCTAGATTCTTCCTTCTTTTTATGGAAGATTGGCGAGTCATGACACTCTCCCCTACCTGATGTTGCGACGTCCTCGGCACAATGTTGTAGGAGGAACTCCCGTACTCCTCTCGAACTCCCAGTCTCCAACTTTGGACTGCCACATACCTCTATGTCGTCCCTATGTGGTCTTTGCTGGAGTTTGCCCCTTTCAACACCCGAAGAGCATTGTTGCTTATTTCCGCTTGGCTTTTTTCGACAGTTTCTCCTTCGATGATTTTTCCATTTAGCGGGTGCCGCATATGGCCTTTCATCCTGGAACCCCTCCATAAGTCGCAAGGTTGACAGTTGATCTTGTCCCCCTGATTTAGGTATCTTGACTAAGGGCACCATGTAGGAACCTCCTTACTCCATGACCACGAGTTGTTGGAGGTAGGGGTCGATCACCGTATGACACTTCTGGAAATACTCCTGGCCAAGGATGATGTCAAAGAGATCTACCGGGGCGACATGGAAGTTAGTCTTGCCATATGACTTGCCCAACGCTATGTCCACTCCCCAAGCAACTCAACACATAGGAGTCATTGGCGCATTGACCGTCCTGAGTTGCATATTACTTGAGTTATATTTCATCCCCAACTTGGTTCCGCAAACTTGGTCATGATGTTGGCCTCCGTGCCTGTTCGACCATGACACAAGCGGATCATCCATTGATTGTGCCTTTGGCTTCTCCGGTTGCTGACAGCTCCGCATAGCCCAATCACACCTATCTGTGTTGTGCCCGATTCTTTCCCTGATTTATGTGCCTCTTCCTGCGCTTTCTGCTCCTTCCGCTCGCATAGTATGGCACTAAGGTTGTTCAGTTCGGGGTACTTCTTGTAGCTATGTGATCCCCCGCATATGTAACACTTAAACTCTTTCTCGGGTTGTGCCTTGCCCTCTCCACTGCTTTGATGACCGACCCTCCTATTATCAGACCTGTGGGTATCATGATACTTGGGATGTGGCTACCAACCCTTGCCTTTGCCACCACCTCCCCCACCTTGGTCATGACTACCTCCCGAGTCTTCTTCTCGGTCTCTATCTAGCCTGTCATGCCGAGAGCCTGTCAAAGCTTCTGCCTGTGTGATGGCCTCGTTGATAGTCCTAACCTGTCAGCGTTCTAGCTTCGTCCTGGCCCAGTTTTGTAGGCCATCTATGAAGTGGAACATCATGTCCTCATCCGTGAGGTAGGGAATCTAGACCGTGAGGGTAGTAAACTCCTTCACGTAGGCCCTTATGCTACCCATCTACTTCAGCTCTCTAAGCTTCTGCTTCGCCTCATAGATGACATTGTTCGGGAAGAAGGCCTTCTTGAACTCACTCTTGAACTGTTCTCATGTGTTGATGGCGCATAGCCCCTTCCCTATTTCCGACTCCTTTTGCTTTCACCATAGCATAACCATCTCCATCAGATACAAAATGGCTATGTTGATCCTCGTCTCGTCGTTCCTCACCTTGTTACACTTGAAGTAATTCTCCAAGTGCCATAGAAAGTTCTCCGCCTCTTGTGCGTCACGGACGTCCTTGAAGACTGGTGGCATGGGAGCCTCAATCCTGGCCTTCCTTTCTCCGGTCGGTGTAGCATATCTCCCCACTTCTATGACTTCCTCGAGTGCCTTCACTCTAGCACTCATGGCCTCTAACATGTCCATAAACCTACCCTCCAAGGAAGTGACCCTACACTCTAAGGAAGTGACTGCCTCCCTCAGCTCGTACTCCACCGCTTGACATCCACCCAACTCTTTTCGGATGTTATCATTCTCCTCAAGGGTGAACTCCTCCAAGGTCTGAAACTTGTCATCGAACTGATTCAAACGCTTGCCTAAGAACTCTACTGATTGCTTGGTAGCATCCACCCTCGCGACCTATCCCATATCGAGCGTGATGTCGGCGGGTTCTTTGCCTCGTTCCTCATCACTCAACTCAGCGGCCGAGAGCGAGTGTGTTGTTATGGCCTCGCTCAATGTCGGTTCGACCGGTCCGTTTCTTGCCAACATCCAGCATAATGTTGGTGGTACTGGTGGCGTTGATGTCTCCTTCCCTTGCCATGCTTCCTTTAGTACAAACCTGCTCTGATACCATTCTGTCACGGACTTAGAACTTTCACTAAGACTTTCACGCGGCACTAGTCAATTTGCTCACGACTCTTTTATGATCTTGCAAATACTAGTAAGTCTATTACTCTTGATCACTAAGGGAACTCTAGATATGAGAAGACAAGAGAGCTTTAAGAAGACTTGTATATTATTTTGGAAGATTGCTTACAATTCTTGGATTGTTTGTACAAATAAGTGGTCCCTCTATTTATACTACTCCTAAGAGGATTATGTGCAAATAATATTTATTCTATAAGTCCCTCATTAATTACACATTAGTCCCTCTCTCTAGAATAGTCTACATACCTAGAGCCTTTTAAGATTTTCCAATACATAATTACATTGTTCAAAAATCTTCTAATTCTTCTCAAGATTTGTCCATATTATTCTAGAGACTTCTAGGAGGTTCAAGCTTTATCCGCAATATTCTAGAGCCTTCCGGAAACCTTTCAAGACTCTAGTTTCTTCTATTTAACTCTAGATTCTTCCTTCTTTTTATGGAAGATTGGCGGGTCGTGTCACAACCCTTCTTACATTTTGTTAGATGTGTAATTTAATATGATACATAAATGGACATTCACTATATATTAGATAGTGATTATCGACTTTTTAGAAATTTACATTTGTCACTCAACAAGAAAAGCTTGCTTTTTTTTAGAATCGACGAATTGAATGATATTTCTGTTACAATTGTTTCCTCTTCTTCTCGTTCAAGCATTAGATAGGTTCCAAGTCACGACCAATTCCTTTTTCAAATCCTACTATAACTGCACAATCCTTTCTGCGCGCCACAAATGACCTACAAAGAAGATCCATCTCATTAAAAATCGTTTTCTCTCTGCTTAGCTTTATCCCCTTTAAGAATTTTTTAGACATGTTATTCTTTTGAGCTGGAGAAAAAATAAAAGATATAATAGAAGAGGTAATCGATATTATTTTCAATATAAAAATCAATGATGTATTCATGCCACTTCTTTTATAAGAAGAAAATGTTTGATTTAAAAGGTGTATTCATGCCACTTCTTTTAGAAGCAAATAGTAGATGAAATTTCCTATCTTTTCTTTAAAATATTATTAACACAATAATATATCATTCGAGGCAAAAAACGAAAAAGGACAAAAAGATAGTGTCAATTCATAGTACAATATAAGCACATGATGAATTCAATGTGCTCTTCATAATTCAGATTGGTCACTTATATATCATCAGGATTATTTTCCATTAACCATGTGCCAATTTGGATATTTATTAGCTCACCATTGGACTTATGTGATCATTTGGTCTTGTAAATTCTGGGAAAAAAAAAAAGAAGAAGAATTTTTTTGGGATTATAATATTTTTTTAAAAAAGAAATTCACCCCCCACCACAATCATATTTATAGTTGTTGTCAGTGTACATTAAGCGCATATAACAAGTGTACACACACATACTGATTATAACAGATAATGTAGTGAGTAGATACTGATTATTTGTTGCATGCTTGCTAAAATGATTATAAAAAAATTAAAAATGGAGATTGTTTTTATTGTGACACACACATATATATATTGGCCATGGTTAGTTTAAACGATTGGACAAACGACTATTTAAGTTAATTTTGTTACGTAAAATGTGCATTTTTACCATTTGAGAATGTGATGTGAATTGTCACAACTGCGATCCTTTCACTCTTAACTAAAGGGAAAAAAAAAAATTTTAGTTTTTCTTCTGAAGTTTGACACCTGTTTTGACATGCGTCTAATTCATATTTTTAAAAAAAAATCTCATGTTAGAAAAGTAAAACGCTCTTTACATAATGCAATTTTATTTTTATACTCGAATTCAAGGCGTTTAATTAAAAATAAAAGAGCAATCATCATCCCCACTATGATATTTGGTTGTTAACTAAAACATGTACCAATTAACTAAACCTCTTGTTTTTATTGGGAGTTTAGCTATGTGTCAAAAAAATTATTAATTAACTAATTTTCTCTAGTTATATAAAGTAAGATTCTCTTAAGTCTAAGTCATATATTTCATAGAAGCCAAGGTTGTGAGAAAATCGTTGAAATTTCTCCTTCTCCTTAATCAAATATCTCGATTTTGAATTTTAAATTAGAACAAAAATTAATCTATCCGTAGGAAATACTCATCCACTTGACTTAGGATGATTGTGATTTCTTCTTTCTAAAGTAAGTTTCTCAATTTCAAATCTTAAATTAGAATAAAAAGTTCACCTTTTGGTAAGGAACATTTTACTCCCTTATGCACATAGTCACATCGTGTGAATTTCAATAAGTTCTATCAGTGTGATTTGAAAATCGAATCATTGAATTTAAAGAATATCTTTAACCACGATATGTATGATAGGTTTTTTTTCTCTATTTTTTTTTTAAGGAAACAACCTAGTACTAATACCTAGTTGGATTATTTGACTTGATAAACATATTTATGGCAAATAAAGAAGGGGGGCATACATGAATACTAATAGATCGAGCCAAGAAATATGCCAAAATAGTGTGTACTATATTTTGTATGATAGAATATGTGGTGTATATCATTTTAGGTAAACATCTAAGTTTGTGAAATATTAGGACAACTTGTCCTATGCTTTTTTTAGTTCAAGAACTTTATTTTTTCAAAAATAACATGATCTAAACATAAGAATTGGTACAAAATATAGGTTAGATAAAATGATATTTGCATAAGAATTGGGCTCAATAGTGATCAAGGAATCAATCATTGAGTATTTTGCCATCGAAAGATCGATGTGATGGAATGATTTTGATTATGTCATCTTTGGTAAGAAGTTCCAATTTTTAATTTTGAGATTGAAGAACCTTTTGATAAGAAGTGCCTAATAATTTATTCTTCTTAATGGGCCAATCAGGAGTATATTCAAATTAATCACGTTAGAAAGTTTCAGATATCAAATGTTCAAAAAGAATAAATCAATATTTTTCTTTCTCTAAGAATACTATATTCTTTGTATTTTTATTTGATGTCTAATATTTACTTAATTGTAGGGTGTGCAAATAATGTACCACATTAATAGCTAAAAAAAATCATTGAGAAAATTGTGCGAATAGCTTGGCCAAAAGTGAATAATATCATACCATATTAATAATATCTTTGAATTTTTTAAATTTAATAATTGGTATTAGAGCTTATGATTCGGTAACAAAAATATGGAAATGGAATGGAACCAGTTTAGACCCTATGCGCCTTTATGAGCCAAGTTTTAATGTTACTTATAGTTATGAAGTCAGAGGTTCTAGGTGGCCGTAAAACTCGATTGTTATGGATGACACATAGTTAATCTCCAAACTAGTTCATAAATAATGATGAATCATGTGAAATTTAGTTAAATCGAGAAATATTAGGATGTGTAAAGAAAGTTTCATATTGATAGTTGGAAAAAAAGAAGCAATATATAATGTGGAAAAGTATTTTTAATAGTGTGGGGCCTTTAGGGGGAAAACTATTCTACTTGAACAAAAGCGAATAATATTGCACCATATGAAGAGTATCTTTGAATTGCTTTAGTCCAACAACTAAAATCCAACTAGCTTGAATTTGGATCAAGAAGCCTCATTCATGGATAAGGTAAAACTCTCTCTATCAAAACCGACTACATTCTTATATTCAAATTCGATATCTTTCATTTAAAATAAAAAAAAAATTATTAGTCCATCATAATCTTTGATTGTAAATTAGAACACATATGTAATAAATCATCTTAAGATGAGAAGTCCCACGTCGACAAATGTACATCCGGTAAAAGAAATATCAAAACACCCCTAGATGAGAGACGCTTGGATAACACGCCTTCTTAAATTCTAATGGCAAATCTGAGGACGAAAATGCGACCAACACAAAAATTGTGTAAGAAAATGATCTTAATTGATTTTTAGAGCAACCGGATCAAAAGATAATTTTTTGATGCAAAAACGATTTTCAGAATAAGTGCGCGACAGGTGTGCAACGCGCACCTGCCGTGGACATACACTTAAAATTGATCCCAATATTTTCTACAGGTTTAGAAAACTCGATCGGAAAAAATTAGCGAAAAACCACTAAAACCGACTAAGTCTGCGACGCGGACTTGGTGCACCGAAGGGAAAAAAATTCAGTTTTTCTTGAGGAGCATTTCAGAAATTTCTCCACCCCTTCTAAACTTAATCCACAATCAATCTAGGTCATTTTTTTCTTTCTAAAAATGGTTTTTAAAACTCATTCAAAGGTCTTAAGTTAAAGATTGAGTTAGAATTCTTGAGAGAAAATAAGAAGAGAAGCTAGGGTTTCAAGAGAATCTTGCGAGTCCTTCCAAGCTAATCTGAAATTCAAATCTCCCAAGTATGTAAGGATACTCATAGCGTAGGATTGAGTTCATCTATGCGCCCCACATGTTGTTTCTTTGAAGTTGAGTTCAAGCGGAGGTTTACCCTAAATTCTTGAATTAAATTTCTAAGTTTTCTATTGTCGTAACGAGTTTTTTATATACAAAAATGTCTTGATGATGCTCTTGAAATGTTGAGTATTTGATTGGTTGTATGTTCATGTCTTCATTCACATGAACCCTAATTGAGGACTATGTTTGATTTTATTTCAAAAATGAGATTGATGATTTTCTAGCATATTTTACTGAGCTGCGTGATTATAAGTTCATGATTTGAGAAAGCGTCTTGATAATATGTTCATGATTTTTCGAAAACACGTTTTTAAAAGAAAGCACTTGATGTTTTGATGAGTTTCAACGGAATTGAGCATTGAGTTTGAAAGATGTTTTAACTACATATTTGATGAGGATGTATATAAATTTTCAAAACATATTTATTGACGGATGATGATGATGATGATGATGTTTGAGATGAGTTTCAAAGAGGATGTTCTGGGAGTAATATTGAGCACCGAGTTGGGTAGAGTACGAGTGACTCAACCCCATAACTATGTTGCCCGCGTAGGATAGTTGTGCAGTTAGCTATGGAAACTCCTGTTCCAGAAAAAAAATGGACGGATATGATGGATCCATGATGTTAATGTTGACTTCCTTACCTTGACAAGTAATGGATGGACGAGCAACGACGTCGTGTTCGTTATGCACTATCAACGAGGGCGGTGGGATGTCTATTGGTTAGAGAAACTCCCTAATTTTGCATAACTGATTTGTCTAAGTTGCATATTATTGAGTTATTTTCGAATATGATTTTATTCTTAAACTTACATGTTTTACTGAGTTGAGCCTCTTGAGTTAAGTCGAGCTCCTTGATTTGAGTATTTTTTTATTATACCTGTTCCTTTCCAGCCATTTTACATACCAATATATTCCATGTACTGACGTCCATTTGGACGACATCGTTTCATGATGCAGAGACAGAAACTGGAGATCATCAGCAGATGCTCCATTAGAGGTCTATTCTTCCTACAACTGATTGGTGAGTCCTCCCTTACATTCAGAGGATTCCATTTTCCGTTTTATATGCCTTTTGAGTTAGTTTCATTTTGAGTTGGGGTAGTCATAGCCTGTCATGGCACCATTCTAGACTGTAGAGGTTAGAGGCTTCATAGACTAGAAGATAATGAGTGGATGTTGAGGTCCTTCTTTCCTTAAATTGAGTTTTTTTTAAATCTATTACTATATCACAGATGTTAAGTAAGACTTTGTTGGCCCTATGGCCCTTATTTATTGAGTTAATATGTTGATTGAGTTTTCTCATCACAATGTCACCTTATTTTCTGTTTTTCGTTGATTTAAATGATTGAATGACTATCATGAGGTCAAAAGTGGTTCGCTTAGGGACTATCAATAGTCTCTGAGTGTCGGCCACGCCAAGGGTACCCTCCCGGGGCGTGACAGCAAAACACAGGAGAGATGTTGGTATATAAATAAACAGGTGTTACCTACTAGTGATGCGTTTTAAAGTCGTGTAGACCTAGGCTCAAGCCCAAAGCGGACAATATCACTAGTTGGTTAGACAGTTACAGATGGTATCAGAGTCACTCTTGTGTCAGCCTTGTTGATATGGGTTAAGTTCGCCTGAGTTTATACGAATCCCGATGAAGCGGGGTAAACCTCAATGCTTAGTCTAGGCAAATTCCATATGGTGGGGCAAACTTCAGTGAGGACGCTGAGCCCATGGAGGAGTGTATGTAACACCCATCTTAAGATGAGAAGTCTCACATCAGCAAAATACAAAAGAGATACTGAGTATATAAGGAAACAAGTCTTACCTACTAGTAATGTATTTTAAAGTCGTGCAGACCTAGGCCCAAAGTGGACAATATCACTAGTGAACTGGGTTGTTACAACATACTATTAAATTATAAGCCTTTTGGTCTGGTTGATTTTTTAAAATCTATATGTGGCTTCAAAAAATATTTTGATAATCAAAGTAGATTGAATCAAGCTGTGTTACTAATTATTTTTCTTTGTTTAAACTATACTAGTTTTTCTCCAACCGCATAGGGTAAGATTATCTTAGGTTTAAGTCATATTACTCAAGGAGCTAATGAAATGATTGAAAATCTATTTTGTTTTAATCAAAAGTTTCATTTTTTAAACCCTAAGTTAAAATGAATTATTAACTTTTCAATAGGGTACATTTGATCACCCCTTGTGATTTTTACTCATGCAGTGTTAACTCGAATAAGTTAAACTAGTAAAATTTGAAAATCGAATCAATAATAAAAGAAACAAAGAATCTTTTAAAAATCCAACAAGATTTATTCGTTTTTTTCTCTCTCTTGAAAAGTCAAAATTTTATTTGAGCTCGAATCCTATAAGAGGTCCACTAAATTTAAGAAGATTGGAAATCATAGAAGAAATAATAGAATATTTATTTGTCCAGGCGATCTAAAATAATAAATGATTACTAAGCTTATGATAATTACTTAATAAATATCATTTCAAGTCATGCTATCTAATTAAATTCGAAATGTGATATGATTTTGAATAATGAACAAAATATGGATAGTTTCAATAATTTTACTCTTAAACAAAAGTTCTTTTTTTCATTTCATCTATTTATTATTGGAATAGAAGATACATATATATTACCACTATGTTTTTGTAGAAGAGATAAAAATCATACTCCTTACATGACATATGACAGATTGTTTTCCTTTTTTAAAGGAAATGAAAGTTCAAGAAATAAACCTACATTACATCAAAAGAGGCAGATAATTTAGATTTTCTTTTTAGTACTGTTGTTAAAATATTTAATGATATTTGAATTAATATCGTTGCATCCAAAGTTTCTAAAATTTTAAAAAATATTTAAATACTGTCAATTATAAATATTCATATTTATTATTATCACTAAATATAGTTTACTGACAATTATATTATTACTATTAAATAATTATCGCTAAATCCTCTATTAGCTATATTGCCAGCATATAAATACTAATAGAACAAATGAATATGCTATCATATTATGACATATATATCATTTTAGGCAAATATTTAGCATTAGTGAAAATATCAAACAAATTAAGCTAAATGGTGATCATAGGATCAATAATCTATTATTTTTCTTTGACCAAAAAGTGTGGTAGAACGAGTGTGATTCTTTTTTATTTATTAAAAATACACAAATTTATGTAAAATCTTTCGATAAGAAATACTTATTAATTTACTCATTTCAATGAGTAGAAAGTTTAAAATACAATATTGAAAGACTAAAGATAAATAATGTCACATTTCATGCAACATGTATGTCGAATGGTTGTATGGATATATTAGAAGAGACAAGATTAGAAATCGAAATACATAGAGCAAGGTGAAAGTAATCTTTGTGAAGGATAAAATGTGAAAAACAAGACTAAGATAATTCGGGTAAAGAGGAGGCATAAATAGACCTAAGTAGAAATATAAGTAACCATTATACTGTAAGAATGGAAATTTAGTAGGTAGTTAGACAATTTCTTTCTTTTTCAGTGGAAGAGTATAAATCACCTTATTCTTTCAATTTTATTGTTTCATCATTACCTTATCCTTTCCATTTTAGCATTATTAACCTTTTTTTTTACTTCAGTTATCCTTCCTTTTTTTGTTGTGGATACCTTTATTTTCTTTAATAGTTTCATCATAGTTCTATATATTTTGTTTTTCTTGTTTTTTTTAAATATATTTTAAAAATATTTTAAGGTCTAATAGAAACAATCTTCTTACCCCATAAAGATAGAAATAAAATTTATGTATATTCTACTATTCTTTTTATCAAATTTTTAGAATCACACTAGATTTGTTATTAATATTATTCGATGTAGCTTTATGCAAAACTTCTTCATGAAATTCAAAAGGTACAATAAATAATTGAGAACATCAGACTCTACAACATATTACAAAATACTACCAAAAATAAATAACTTGAACCCAAAAAACAAAATTATAAAAGAATTTTCTTTTATTCCTCATCTGAGCAAAATTTTTTTCGTTATAATACCACAATAATTATTTGCGTGGTGACTTGAAAAGTTTTTTTTTCCCTTTTATTATTTTCTTGTTCCATTAAATGTAAAAAAAAGAGAGAGAGAGAGAGGGGATTTGCATGAATCCAATGCACCTGACATCTGTAGTGGCAGGAATTGGATGGTTGTAATTAATGTAAAATTTTATACTCCCTTCGTTAATTTTTAGGTGCGAAAACTTTCTAATTTAATTTTTATTTTTATTTGTTATTTTTAATAAATTAAGATAAAGATAATTTTTTTCTATCGTACCCTCGATTTATTATCATTGAGTTAATGTCCTTAAAAAATATAATGAGTAAATATATATGAGACCTTATCAATTGGCAGAGGTAAAATGATAAACTTACTATATCAATAATTATTTTCTTAATAAGTGCGTCAAGTCAAAATTAGACAACTAAGAGTGAATGGAGGGAATACATTATTGCTCAATCTTTCTCTATATATAATCAATCACCATTGATTAGTAAAGTTAAATTAAACTTATCTAATGATCTAACAAGATTGTGAATTGATATCACTTGTAGCAAAGCTTTATATATTCCATCCAAAATCACAAGTAAATCATTAGATAGATGTTCGAAGAAGATAAGATCTTCTAAATCTTGATACTGTTCTTATTTAGTGTTTCTTCTCAGAGATGTGGTAGAAAAGAAAAGAAGGTAGCATAGTATTTGATTCAGAGATCATGTCCTTGTATAATTGTTTAAGTACCTTTTTAGATATAAACATTGCCTTTTCAATAAGGCTTAAGAAAAGGTCAATGGGTTTTCCGATTATCTAAAATAAATTCATATTACTAGATGTTATTTATTTTTCACGTTCAAAATTTTAATATTTTATTAGACCATACAATAGGCTGGCATATCTATGTATAATATATTTAATTAATATGTGAGTATACGATAATATAAATTAGTAACAACTATTAGTTGGTATTCTGTTATACTCTAATACTAGTTAGAGTCCTAGGGATCCCATGTTTGTCCATAAACATTAGTTGACTACAAAATTATATGCTCAAATTTCTAACCTAGGTACTACGTTGTATGATAGAGGGTTCTCTATATCATTTATTAGATTTTGATGATTCAATTTTTCTAATAAAAGAGCTGTAAATTTTTTCAATGAGTTAGGTTTAATTGATTAGCTAAAAAAATAGGTAGATAAAGGTGAACTAGGTCTAGGATAAGGCTCAATTATCATAGAATTAACTATATTTGGTATGTATATGTTGATTTTCCTACATTGGATTCTAGTACTGAAAGAGAAATTCAATTAATTTTTCTTGTAGAGGTAAATTAATTACAAGTGAAAAAGAGTAGCATGTGTGAACCTTTTCACATTTAATTACTAAATTAAGCCTTAGTAAACTTCAAATGTTATGGGTTGATTTGCACAAATAAAATCTTTTTTGGGTTGATTTGCACAAATAGAATCTTCCGGTGCCATTATATAAAATTTGATATTGTTAAGTAAAATAATCGTTTAGCCAAACATGGGACTAGTTAGAATATCAAACCACAAGACTTGCCTTGTCAACAAATTATGGGGATCGTTGGGATTTTGGACACAAATTCTATCAGATCGACATAATCTTCTTAGCATTTTTGGTCGTAATTTGATAAGATTTTCGTCAGAAATTAACCAGCAATCGTGATAATCATCATAATTTATTTTGTAGAAATATCAGATAAATATTTAATGTTAGCTAAAATATTCGACAAATTGGGCTCAATGGTAATCACAAGATCAATAATTGAGTATTTCTTCCAATGAGGCATATGATGGAATGATTGTAATACTTTCACCCTTAATAAGAAAGGCTTATTAACCTAACCTACTCATCTTAATGAGTTACCGAGAGTGAATTCAAATCAATAAGGTAGGAAAGTTTCAAACATCGAATGGTTAAAGACAACAAAGTCATATTTCATGCAACACGTACATAGAGTGTTTATTTGTTTTATTTTTTCTTCAAGAAAACCATAATATTTCTAGTGGCTATGTTGGTTAATGTCAAACATGCCAAAGGCTAAAAATAAGACGAGTTAGGGATCCAAAATGACTTCATTGACAACGAATTATTGAGTAAGAAAGACGTTTACTGTAGTATTTTGGATCGAATTTCTTTAGAAGCATATCATTAAGTTACATTAAGCTAACCTCGAAAATAGATGTGGTCATATTTTCGATACCACTGCTCTTATTGTCCGCAAATCAGTTACCCTGCTTTGAAGGTGAAATCTGTTTCAAGATAAATTATGATATTCAAGGTTAGATACCGAAAGAAATGATGAGATTTCAAATTAAAATTTATTATTATTTGACTTAACAAACTTTTAAGGCTAAATGTAGGGGACCAAACCATAATTAACCTAACTTCAATCATACATGAATACTACTAGTAGGAATTCTGTTATAAACTCTAATACTAGCTAGAGCCTTAGGGATCCCATATTTGTACATAAACATAAGTTGGCAACAAATTATATCCCCAAATTTGTAGTGCACTATGTTGTATGAGCTGTAAAAATTTCAATGAGTTAGGCTTAATTAATTAGCTAGAATAGGTAGATAAAGGTGCACTAGGTTTAGAATAAGGCTCAACTATATCTTTGGTACATGTATGTTCATTTTCCTACATAGGGACTTCTAGCATTGAAAGAAAATATTTATTAAGTTCATGCACTAAAGTCTTATCATTATCAATTATAAATAAATCTATAACTTTTTAATAACCATCTAATATTCAAAACTCGTTATTCAAATTATTTTACGAATTTAAAATCATGATATAGTTTTAATTAAGGACGAACGAATATTTTGATTTATCCAGTTATACTAGCTCCTCGGTGATAAAAAGCTTAAATGTTGCTTGGCCTAGAAAAAGAAGAACAAAGAATTAGATTCAAATGTGATATTGATAATCTAAGATATCTTTGAACTTTTTTTGTTTATCAATGACTGTTTGATATTATTATTAGCGTTCACCTAAATTCATTCACACTTAACGATAACACATTGCTTAATAGAAGCAATTTTATATACAAAGTTCAAATTTAAAATTTCGTATAATAAATAAAGAAGTATTTATCGCTCCGATTTCTTTGAATTATATTAGCTCAAGCTAGCTACTTCATGTGACCACACTCTTAGACGTGCCTAATCTAGTTTTGTGGTCTAAAGCTTAACATTATTTTTTAGATATCAAGCTATTTTTCTTTTAGGCAGCTATTCATTATTGAATTGCAAATCCTAAAAAGATTTTATCATCGAGAATTGAGATTATTATTTACTTGTTTAGATGGTTGTTATCTATTGTATTGCGTTGTAGTTATATTCAAATATAATACTTATTTTAATTGATATTTGAATTTTATTGGATAGTGTAGGAATTATTTTGCCTCTTTGTTTTATTTTTTATGGGGTTTAAAATCTGATTATGTTAAATGGATTAATAAATATAGAGAAATGTGCGATGACTTCCGACTAGAGGAGAAGAAAACTTTCGTTAGTTACGTATATTTTGAGGAAAATAGAGTGAAGTTGTAGTCCTAAAAGAAACAAAATTAATTTTAGAAGGTAATTTCTCAAATTTTAAAAGATTTTTTGGTTGAGAGTTTTTCTAAAATAATTATTTTATTCATAAAATAGATAGTATAAAATATACGTACATTGCACCCTTTCAGGTTTCACATTTTGAAATACATTGCGGGTGCTATTATTATTGTTGTATTATGAACAATCTAGATATTGAAACTATTGCATGACTAGTCAATAATTATTAATTATACTTTTTAAATTTGATGCTTAACTTCATCTAAAATTGCTTAAAATTTGAACACCAATTATCACAATTATTTCTCCTTATTTATTAATAATTTAGTTATTATTATATAGCAGTTTATAGAGTTGGTGATGGTCACAATTGCATTGAGAAGAGACACATATATAAAAAGAATTGTTATTTACATAAATAATATATTACATATCAAATATTACTCTTTTTAAAGTATTTTTTTATTTTATTTTATCAATAAATTATAAAAAATATTTTCCCTTTCTTTCACTTTTTCTTTTTCTTTTTCTCTTTCTGTTTCTTTTCTTTTCTTTCCTTGGTTGGCGTGTTTTTCTTTCTTTTTATTTCCTTTTTTCTCTCTTTCTCCCTCCCATTCAACTCATCATCTTTAATATTATACATTATTATAAATTTTATTATGATTATTCAATAAATATAATCCATCTTTTAATAATATAAAATTAATTAAATCATCATGAAATGTTTAAAATTCACACATAATATTTATTATTTACTGAATCTAAAACATATTATAGTTATTTTTTATTTTTTCTCTTGTTAATGATGTTAAAATAATTATTATATTAAAAATATATTAATTATATTCTCCACGTGCATTAAAAATGTCTTTAATATATATGAAGTATCAAATTCAAAATGTATTACAATTGTAGTTTTTATTTATTTATTTTTATTAATAGTGTAAAAAAATATTATATTTGAATTTCAAATATCTAAACACTATTTAAATTAGTTTATAGGTTGATCTATTAAAATTGTGTCAGTACATATTGATCTGCTCAAAGGGATATTGACAAATTTTTAAAGAATTGACAATGTCTTTCAATTTATCTTATTCCGAATGAAAAAGTTTAAATTATATCTCAATTTCAATTCAAATCTGAATTTGATTCACACAAATACTACAACTAAAAAAAACAATCAAGATAATTCTTTTATAAATTATTTTCTTTCTTGACCTTTTCTCCTCAAAGAAAAAAAACAAAAAATACAGAGATGAGGACAATTATTATTTAATTGTAATTTGTGTGGCATTGTAATGGTGGTTCACATGTCAAGTTGCTATATATTATTTGTATAAAAAAACATGAATGTTATTTTCAGGCTTGGCATCCACCAAAACATATATTTTATGTTGAACAAAAACGACCCAATCAAATGATTCCACAAGTGAAAAAGTTAACTCTTACATTTCATCTTCTTAATTTAACTCATCACTTATATGTTCAAATAATTTTAGTATCAATTGACGTATTTTAACTTGCAACTACAGTTTACTCAATTTTTAGATTACTAATATGATTTCATAATTATTGAATTACTTTCATTTAGGGGTGGGTTCGGTTTTTGCGGTTCAGTTTTTCCCTAAAACCAAAGACCGAACGGAAGGTGATTTGGCGGTTCGGTTCGGTTCGGTTTTGCCCCAAAAAAAAGTAAACCATTGGTTTTTCGGTTCGGTTTTTTTCGGTTTTTCGGTTTTTAAAAATAATTTTTTAAAGTAAAATAATATGTTGGGTAGAGACGTATCATCGTATAGATATGCTAAACAATTGGTAAAGAGTAAAGTTTGGATTAGTACAAGTATCACAATATAAGAACTACAATTATCACCAAGAAAATTGCAAACATATGTTCTAAAAAAACAAGTATCAAATACTCCTTGGAAGGTTCAAGTCAATTGATGTTGAAGTGTACAGTTAAAAGAAAAGACATAATTTATATAATTAACTTATCTACCTAATAAATATTTATGAGCATACACACATAATATATTTTTTAAATATCAGTCAAAATATATAAAAAGATTAAAATAATATTTTATCATTTGTTCGGATGGTCTATTGGAGCAAATTATGATTCAACCATTATCTAAATAAAATTTTCTTGCAAATTTTACAGAATGTTGATATATTCATTTACCTATAAATCACATTCATATATTAATTTTACTAGAATGACGAGGTAAATAAATATCATAAAATTACAGTGCTAAATTAAGTTATATTGAGAAATTTAAAGGCGATTTTATGCATTTTCCCTTGGTAGAATTCCATATACATCAAAGTTTGTCTCTATTTTTCATTTTGATATTGCAACTTATTCTTTGTTTGGATGATTATTATGTGTTATTTTGTATTATTTCAATGAATATAATATTTTGATGGATTATATCATTCGTTGTTGTTATATAATGTGGGCATATTCATAATTTGAATGATAAATATATAAGAAATTGTTGGATATGGGATGGAGCTATTATGAAAAGGTAGGATAAATAATAACACAAAATTATTAAATAGTAATAAGTAAAGACAAAATAAGAAAAAATATTAAAGCAAGGATGCAATCACACCAAATAGATTGTTGAACAAAATATATCTTTTCGTCTTACTTAATGATAACTTTAAATGATATGATGTAGTAGAATTTAAGTAAAGCAAAACAAATAGGTTTTTGACGGTTCGGTTCGGTTTTAGAAGACCAAAACCGAAACCGAAACCGCACAAAATCGGTTCGGTTCGGTTTTTTGTGTTCGGTTTCGGTTTTTTACGGTGCGGTTTTTTTTTTGGTATTTTTCGATCGGTTTCGATTCGGTTTTCGGTTTTTGATTTTACGGACCCACCCCTACTTTCATTGTGATTAAACTCTTTTTTAAAAAACATTGCCCTTTAATTACAAGGGACCCACTAACAACAAAAGGTCCATATTATAAAGGAATTCATTAATTTGTGATGGACTGATAATTTTTGGACTATTTTATAGCCTCACATTATGGAATGAAATTTTTGTTTTCAAATTAGTTTCAAAGAATGGCTGGAAATAGTCTTTCTAAAAAAAAATCAATTCACATTTCAAGTTTATCGAATTTTTTTTTAAAATTAAATAAAAAAAAGTTGAGATTAAGATAAATATCGTGGACTTTGATAAATTATTTTACGTTATATACATGAAAGTTTCCCAATAAATTGAAAGAACTAAGCTCAAAGTGTTTAACAATTAGAGAATTTACTTAAGTTTAAGATAAAGTAATTTGGTTAGATAATCTTTCTTTTGCGAGTATTTGAGAATGCGGCCGCCGATTAATCGGCTTGTTGTTGGCTGTTTCTTGGAAATTGAAGGCACCAATTTTACGTTTTTTTAGAAAAAAAAGAAAAACTACAGATGGATTATCATATTTGATAATGTGGGGATTAGACACACCTTACGAATTTAAATTTCTATCGAAAATATGAACTTGAATTTAAGTGGACACTAGTACAAGCATAGGTGGAGTTTTAGGCAAGTTAGTGGTATTGAACGAGTTCAAAATTTAAAATTTATTATATTTAAGAATATAATACTTAAGGAGGAATAGGATAAAAGAGCGAGTATAAATTTTGCGTGAACTATAATCTAGTTTTCAAGTGAAAAAAGAGTAAAATAAACTCATTACTTTTTGAGCTTTTAACAATTAAAAAGCGACAACTTATAAACTTGAATGCTATTGTGGATAACAATTGAATATATGATCAACATTTCGTTTATTTTCTCGCCATATATAGAATTATTCCATCAGAGCATTCCTGGAAATTAATTAACTTGTTTCTCTTTCAAAGTTGACCCTCCGAGGTTGGCGTGGTGGTAATAGACTTGAGCCTTGGGGTTTGCTCTCTTTCAAGGTCTCAAAATCGAAACTCACTGGGTGCAAACAATTTCTGAGAATCATCGAACTGTGTCAAATCTAAATTAACCGTGATGCACTTGCGGGAAACTTTACACTTTTTATCTTACCTGATAATTTATATCTACTCCTTTCATTCAATTTTACTTTGAAATTAAATTAATATAATATTTTTAGTTTAAAAATAAATAAAAAATACTGAAAAATTATTTGTTATTCCATATAACAGACAAGTAAATGAAAAAAATTAATGTTCTACCTATGTAAACTAGGACTCTGTTAGTAGTGTTAGGTATAGAAGAAAACGTTATTATTAAGTCCTAGGTAGTTAAAATAATTAATCGCGCCGGCTTTCCTTATCCTACGTATAATTAACCCTTTCTTGGAACCCTCTTCTCTTCGTCCACTCACTTTCCTCACACAGTAATTTTCAGTCCAATATATATATCTTCACTCTCATTTCTCACCTAACAAACAAAATCCCTATTATTTCTCTTTCGTTAAAGTTTTATGGAATTGACGGAGTATAGATTGTGGAGTAGTAATACTAATACTATTAATTCATCTGATGATAATATGATGGATGCTTTTTTATCTTCAGATCCACCCTCTTTTTGGCCCGGAGGGAATACTACTGCTCCCTCCATTTCTCCTCCGCCAACGGACAACGGAGGAGGAAACACGATGCCCTTTTTCACCCAAGAATCACTTCAGCAGAGACTTCAGACTCTAATTGACGGTGCTCGTGAATCCTGGGCGTATGCTATCTTCTGGCAGTCGTCGAGTTCGGTTGTCGATTTTGCCAGCCCCTCCGTGTTGGGTTGGGGAGACGGGTATTACAAAGGTGAGGAGGATAAGAACAAGCGGAAAACCAATTCCTCCTCGCCTGATTTTTTAGCTGAGCAGGAGCATCGGAAGAAGGTGCTCCGGGAGCTGAATTCGTTGATTTCCGGCGTACAGACCGCCGGCGGTGGGGCTGATGATTCTGTGGATGAAGAAGTGACGGATACGGAATGGTTCTTTTTGATTTCAATGACCCAATCGTTTGTTAATGGAAACGGGCTGCCGGGCCTGGCGATGTACAGTTCAAGCCCGATTTGGGTTACTGGAGCTGAAGGATTAGCTGCTTCACAATGTGAACGGGCCAGGCAAGCCCAAGGATTCGGGCTTCAGACTATTGTTTGTATTCCTTCAGCTAATGGAGTTGTCGAGCTTGGTTCGACTGAGCTGATATTCCAGAGCTCGGATTTGATGAACAAGGTTAAATATTTGTTCAACTTCAATATTGATATGGGCTCAGGTTCCGTCTCAGGGGTTGTACATCCTGAGCCCGATCCGTCTGCCCTTTGGCTTACGGATCCATCTTCCTCAGTTGTGGAAGCTAATATTAATAAGCAACTTGTGTTTGGAAATGAGAATTCTGAAAATGGTGCTCAGCATTCTCAGCAAACACAAGGATTTTTCACAAGGGAGTTGAACTTTTCGAGTTATGGATTTGATGGAAGTAGTACCAGGAATAAAAATGGGAAGACTTCGATTTCTTGTAAGCCGGAGTCAGGGGAGATATTGAATTTTGGTGATGGTAATAAGAGAAATGGGAGCTTGTTTTCGGGCCAATCGAAGTTCAGCCCTAGGCCCGTTCTCGCGGAGGAGAACAAGAACAAGAAAAGGGGAAACAATGAAGAAGGAATCCTTTCGTTTGTTTCGGGTGTGATCTTGCCAACATCAACAACGGGGAAGTCCGGTGGAGGTGGGGATTCGGATCACTCAGATCTCGAGGCCTCAGTGGTGAAGGAGGCCGTTGTAGAGCCTGAAAAGAAGCCGAGGAAGCGAGGGAGGAAACCGGCCAATGGAAGGGAGGAGCCGTTGAATCATGTGGAGGCGGAGAGGCAAAGGAGGGAGAAATTGAACCAAAGATTCTACGCGCTTAGAGCCGTAGTTCCAAATGTGTCGAAAATGGACAAGGCATCACTTCTTGGAGATGCAATTGCATACATAAATGAGTTGAAACTAAAGTTTCAAAATTCAGAATCAGATAAAGAGGACTTGAGGAGCCAAATTGAATGTTTAAGGAAAGAATTAGCCAACAAGGGATCATCAAACTATCCCGGCTCCCTTCCATCGAATCAAGATCTCAAGATTGTCGATATGGACATAGACGTTAAGGTGATCGGATGGGATGCTATGATTCGTATACAATGTAGTAAAAAGAACCATCCAGCCGCGAGGCTAATGGCAGCCCTCAAGGACTTGGACCTAGACGTGCACCATGCTAGTGTTTCCGTTGTGAATGATTTGATGATCCAACAAGCGACAGTGAAAATGGGGAGCCGGCTTTACGCGCAAGAGCAGCTTAGGATAGCGTTGACATCAAAAATTGCTGAATCGCGATGAAATTATCTAAGTAGTGAGCCCTGTATAATGTACTAAGGAGCTGTTAAAGAGAATTTTTCTCTTAGTTTTCTGTACATAAATGTGAAACCAATACTAGAGATCTCAGGTTGAGGCTTTTTTAGTTCATGTAAAATTAGAGATACTATGCAGCTCCATCCTTTTGTATCCAGGAAATAAATGAGAAAGCAATAATTGGTGGCTGGTGAAAATGATGTTATTAGCAATTTTCATTCAATTGGTGACACACACTTTGGAGATTTTTGGATCTCTTTCATAATGTTAAAACGTCCGAGTTAGCTTGTGTACACCGAACTTTGATCATTCCCGTGATTATCTTTTGTTTTCTATCATCACCCATACCAAACTATCATTATTCAACTATTCCATTGGGTATCAGCTGTTTCTCACCATCACCAAAGTACAACACGATCATTAACAATACACTCTACGCAATTGCATCCCTCGACCTTTGTAATGATCAAGGCTAGTAAGTTCATCATTCCATACTATTGTCCCTGTATGGAAGATTTAACAAATGGTCTCTGCTTTTTCAGGGGAAATTCTAGGACGAGAAGTTACTCAAGATATTGCCAATATATCAATATCCTTGATCGAATTATGCTTTTTAACACTAGTCTTGAATTTAACATTTTATTTAAGTATCTGTACCACCAAAGCCCGAAAAAGTAGGCAAATTGGAAGATAGTAATTAGCATTACACATATCATAAGTTGTGGAGTTCAAAGTTTACATTTAAAAAAGAAAGCAAGCAAAAATATCTACCTTTTACGCATTAAAATATATTTTTTGGGGTCAAAGTTAGATTTTGTTTTATTCAATTATGATAAATATATAAATTATGGAGATTTTGGTTTATTCAATTATGATAAATATATTAATTATGGAGTATGTTGTCGACTTTTTAATATAAATTTCAATAAATAAAAGATAGATGTATTATGAATTGCTTGTTTTAGTGTAGAAGAAAGCACCAACAAAAAGGTAGGCTGCATTTTCTTTTATGGAGAATTCATTGAATTTGGTCAAATGCTAGTTGTATTCATTGGACCAACAAATATTTAAAACTATATATTATTGTTATAGTGTCATGAGTATCATTTGAGTTGAAGTGACACAAGCTTTTTAAATACACTTAATTTAGGCACAAACTTTGCTCCTCCAAACTAATTTGTTACATTTTACTTTTCAAAAATTAACATAATAATTTTTAAAAATAAAATTTAGATTGTAAATATTATTTTAAAAATTATAATTCTTTTCCGTATCAATATAATTCAAATTTATATAATTTGATTATTGAAAAAGTATTAATATATTTATTATTTTAGTACTATAGATTGTGAGATAAACGAAATTTTGTTAACCAAATAGATGTGACAAAGATTCGTTTTGTTTGAGGTTTTATAAACACTTGTATAGTTTGATTTTATTTTACTTTTTAACAAAAAATATGTAAAATTCAGTAACAAAATAGATTAATTTATATTATATATAATAAATAGTTAAATTTTACAGCCAGCTATTTATCATTTTTCTCAAGCCATAAAATCACTTTGTAGTTAAGTTATAGTGTAAGAATACAGTCAAATCTCATCTAGCAATTTTAATATTTTGTTACTAATATAGTGAAATATACCATCACACAATATAACGTAATATGAAAATTAAGTTTCAAAAAATTAAAGAAAATTATCAGTGTAGCTTAAGTTTAAAACAATTTCTGGCCAGATAAAATTGAATTGTTGAATATAATTAAAAATGGTCATGTTTTACATGTGAAATTCGTTTTTATATTATATACTCTATTTAGTGTCCACATTACTTTATTTACACTCTGATGGGTCCCTTATTGTGTTCACATTATTTTGTTTATACTAAACACGAGTACCAGAAGCAAAATTGAATATTGTCTAATTTTTTTTTATTTATATTATGATTATTGTCTCTTCTATTATTATTTTTCTTCAAATTTATTATTTATTATATTTTAATTATTGTTATTATCTCTTATTTTTTTTTTTTTAACTCAATTCAACCCATTTCAACTCATTTAAAATTGGATTGATATTCGACCGAATTGATTTGAGAGAGATCTTGTCAAATATTTTTAAAACGTTTTTTTTTTAATTTGATATATTTTATATAGCCAAAATAAAGAAAAATACAATTTAATTAAGTACTAAAATTTTGAAAAGAATAAATAAAGTGAATAAAATCTAGTAAAAATTAAATTAAATCTTGACTCATTTATTATCTTAAGCCATTATAATCAATTTAAATTTAACCCCAACTCATCGAATTGCTACCCCTGACCCTATATGAAATTACCCTAACATATGATGTTGTGGTAACTGTACTAAACTTTTTTTTTTCCTATAAGCAAATGTATAATAGCCACTACTCTAAAGATCGATTCACCTTTATTTTAGAATATAAATAAAAAATAATGGATATTATCAACACAAGACATTTAACATCTCCAATAAAATGGGAGGGAATTTTTTTCGAAAAAACAACCCTTTACCTCAACATCCTGAAAAAACATTATTACTCCATTATCATAATTATTTACCTATCAATTTCTTCATATCCTATGCATTATTATTTACCTTCTAAACCTTTATTTTTCTTCTTCTTCTTTTTTTATCCAACAATGACTCTCAATTGCTTGACCCGCCAAGTTCTAAAAAGAACAAATTCACATGAGGAACTAAGGGAAAAAATCAAGCATGTTCAAGGAAAGTCAAACTTTGGACTTTTTTCAGGAGGAATCGAGAGAAATTGGTCGGGGAACATGGCAAAAAACCCGAGAACGAGGGCTCAATCACTAGTAGGACACGAAAATAAGGCAAAAAAAGGTTCTCGGAGGATTCATAATAGTGGTCCGATTGAGTTCCTGCCTGATTCGCCAAGGTTGGCGAGGAGCCCCGGGATAAGAAGGGATTGGAGCTTTGAGGATTTGAGGCAGGAGATTAAGCGTTGATTAACACGTTATTAAGGGTTGATTAATATGGAATGATGATCATGCATGTAACATGTACTTGATGAAACTATTTAATTATCTTTATCTGTAATTATGTGTTCTGCATTTCATTGTTTACACAATGCAGATATTATTTGCATATTTGTTGGATTCTAGGTGATGAAATGAAAGCACCTTGAAAGGAAAGGAGGATTCAATTTCTTCTCATTTGTTTAAATCGGTACCTATGCTGGTACAAAGTAACAATCATAGATATGGCTATCTACGTCACACCTCTTGGAGTGCGGCCATTTGGCGAATCCAACATGAATACGGAATGTTTTGTGCACCAAAGTGCATTATATATAAACTATTGAATCTCCTAAACGGCACCAAACTTTTTGGTAATTTCCTTTGATGATTTTTTTTAATTTGCACAAGGGTGTCTGAGTCTCTTGGAACCCCGACTAATCCCGAGAGTGCACAGGCCCTCGGCAAGGAATTTCCCGCAAGTGCACCACGGTTAATTCAGGATTTACCCAGTCTGATGGCCCTCAGAAATTGTTTGCATCCAGTGGGTTTCGAACTTGAGACCTTGAAAGGAAACAAATCCCAAGGCTCAAGTCAATTGTCACCAGGCCAACCTGAGGAATTTCTTTGATGAATTTTCTGACTCTGCCACGGAATAAAGCCTGGCCTAGCCCAATCATATGCGATAATAGTCTTTGTGTAATTATAATCAATATATACTTCCCCTAAGCAACCTCAGAACTATATGCAAAATTCAAACTCTGAAATGTTTCTTGAACAAAAAACCAAAGAAAGTAACAAATCATGAAGGATAGTTTCTTCTTGAGAGACAAACCGGACTACGGATGATCGATCCACAGACAACAGATACAAACAACAACATATCCAATGTAATTCCACATGTTAGGTAATCCACATGACAGATATGTACAGAAACGCATGGCTCGGTCTCCTAAAACACATAAAATTTGTTTCATCCGAAGATAGTAAATCCCAACCACTGAAGTTCTAGCACCAGAAAGGTATCCTAAAACCTAAATTTTTTTTACCTGTCTAAACCAGGACATTAGCAATGGTCAGGATCTTCTCACTTGTTTGAACAGAAACGAAAAATTAAGAGCCGTGGAAGTCGGGCATCCGATATCTGCAATTGCATCAGTTGGTGAGTGCATGAAAATAAACAACAAACATGAAGAGCATCAACATAGAGAAATGAAACTGGAAAAGGTCAAAATTTACGTCCCATAATTGCCCTTGTCTTTATCGGAGCTCCAGCATAGGTGGAGTAGATTCCACTGGTCAAAAACATTGCTAAAATGGTCCAGATTTACTCCTCTACTTTTGACTATGGTTTAAAATTGTCCTCCATTACACTTTAGGTTGGACCTCCATTTAAGGTCAAGGACAAACACGAGATGATTTGCTAACAACAAGGGAATGAATGGCAGGCAAAAAAAGTATGGTAGTGTAAAATTAAGATGTTTCATATAGTAGACCAGTATTTTCAGCACTTCTCAGAAAGGATTACAAGAAACATCAAAAGGGGGAAGTAGGGATGCAAAACACTTACAATATCATCCAAAGTTCATCGGTCCTTCCAATATTGTACATTAAGATTTTAAAACAACGTTGGTAACAATCAATAATATTCAGTGATATACTTGACCTTAACTTATTGTCGACAATTTCAGCTCTTCTTATTTCTAGCTTCTGCTTTCCAATTTCTCCTGCCGGGAATAGATTTGGTTGTTCCATTATTTTCCGATGCAGTCACAGGTGAAGAAATTACATTACTCAAAACGCCATCTGACTGTTCAATGTGGGGTAACAACGTGGCTTTACTTTCACCAGTTGAAGCTAAATTTGGTGAAACCGCACCATTAATACTAACTTCATTCTGTCTCACTGCATGGGCCTTTCGGGCATCCCTTTTCCAATTCCGCCCAGAGTAAACACGGGTGACAGGCTCTTGGGAAGCACAACGTACTGGCGTCACACATTCTCCAGAAGCAACATCCACTGGCATTACATTTGCTTGGGGAGCAACATTCACTGGCATTGACGAGTCCACCGGAGCAACTTTTACTGGAACCGAAGAGTCCAGAGGAGCGACGTTCATTGGCAGTGTGCTATCCTGGGGAGCAACAATCACAGGCACCTCCAGTGGCAATGAAACTAGTTGGTTTGTGTCCACCACCTTCATTGTATCAGCTTTAAGACGTTTCCTTTCTCTATATCTGCGTTGACGCTCCCGGTTTTTTAGCCTCTTAGCCAAAAGGGCATCACTGATTAAGGTTTTTTGCCCATTATCCTGAGGTTTCTTCACAGGAACATCCATTCTTGAAGTTCAATTATCGGTTCAAACTAACAAGAAACCAGCATTCGTGGACAAACTTCTTCAAACTAAAATAGTACAGAACTCTCGGGTTCGTGGTCTTCAAGAGAAACCTGTATTTGGCAGTCTTATCTGATATATAGCATAAAATGACAGAATCTCCTAGGGGCTAGGGATAAATACCCTCAGATGAATACACTTAGGTATATTCAACTGAAAATAATCAATTCCATGGACGCACCTCCATACAGAGTAAGCTATTCATCTTGCAAAACATACTGATATGATAGCCAAAGAGAACTATTCCCCCTTAAAAAAACCAATTGGCAAAATACTACAACTCTCATGTGCAATACAGCGGTTTAGGCCAATGTTAGGTATTGTGCAATTCTTCAACTGTTCGAACAGCATCTACAGAGAACTAATATACATCAGCTTGACAGGCAGACTTCAGACACATCCTGTACAGGAAAATAAACATTTAATCATCACATCCTAACCAAAATTATCCTGCATGCCAGTACACCTTCATATGGCTAAAGAGAATACAACAACAACATTCCCAGTGGAATCCCACAAGTGGGGTCTGGGGAGAGTAGAATGTACACAGACCTTATCACTACCTCATAGAAGTAGAGAGACTGTATCCTGAGAACCCTCGTCTCAAAAACCCATAAGCAGAATAAACTAGATATGACAAAAAGGAAAGGAAAGGGAACAGAAAGAGCGACTAATAACGAAAAGCGCATGACAGTGTGTAAATATGATAATATAAACACATATATGACAGATAATGACAACACATGATATAAAACACGACTATTCCTGCTATCCTACTATACCCCAAGGCCAGACAACCACCTAACCCTACCAATCAATTAGCCTACTACTCTAATTCGCGACCTCCACTCCTTTCTATCTAAGGTCATGTCCTCGGTGAGATTAAGTTTCGTCATATCTTGTCTGATCACTTCCCCCCATTACTTCTTCGGTCTACCTCTACCCCTCTGTGTAACTCCCAAAACCAACCTCTTGCACCTCCGAGCATCGGTACTTCTTCTCTGCACATGTCCAAACCATTGCAGTCTCGCTTCCCTCATCTTATCAGCCACAGGGGTCACCTCTAGCTTCTTCCGAATGGTCTCATTCCTGATGTTGTCACTCTTGGTGTGACCATACATCCATCTCAACATCCTCATCTCTGTGACATGCATCTTCTAAACATGTGCATTTTTTATTGGCCAACACTCCACCCCATACAGCAAAGATGGTCTAACCACTATTCTGTAAAACTTACCTTAGATTTTAGGTGGTATTTTCTTGTCACACAATACTCCAGAGGCAAGCCTCCATTCAGTCCATGCTGCCCTAATATGATGTGTGACATCATCGTCGATATTGCCACCACTCTGGATAATGGACCCCAGATACTTAAAGTTTTTCCTCTTGGGGGTTGAGTGGCAAGCCTCACATCAATGTCTGTTTCATCCCTCGCAACACTCAATTTGCACTCCAAATATTCTGTTTTGGTCCTACTCAGTTTGAATCCTTTGGACTCCAAGGCGTGTCTCCAGGCCTCCAACCTATTTTAACTTTAGTCCAGGTCTTATCAATCAGTACTATGTCATCTACAAATAGCATACACCATGGAACCTCCTCCTGAATAGATTGCGTCAGCTCATCTATCACCAAGGCAAACAGAAAAGGGCTCAACACAGACCCTTGATGGTGTCCCATCTCAACATGAAAATACTCCGAGTCTCCTCCCACTGTTCTTCCCGAGTTTTGACTCCGTCGTACATGTCCTTAATCGCCCTGATATATGCCATTGTGACACCTTTCACCTCTAGACACCTCCATAAGACATCCTTTGGAACTTTGTCATAGGCCTTCTCGAGATCAATGAACATCATATGAAGGTCCCTCTTTCTTTCCGTTATTTCTTCACTAACCTCCGAACAAGATGAATTGCTTCAGTAGTCGACCACCCCGACATGAATCCAAACTGATTCTCCAAAATAGACACTACTCTTCTCACCCTCATCTCCACCACTCGCTCCCAGACCTTCATAGTGTGACTTAACAACTTGATACCCCTGTAATCGTTATAGTTTTGAATATCCCCCTTGTTCTTGTACAATGGAACCATTGTACTCCTTCTCTATATGGCTAAACAGAATATTGATAGTAATTAAATGTTGACGCATTGACTTAGAGCCTGCCTGGATTGGCTCATTTTAGGTGCATTTAAGCACTTTTGTACTGTTTGGATAAGATAAAAAGGTGTTCTTAAGCCAAAATAAGTTATAAGACCATCCACGCAGGCACTTAGATATGGAAACTCAATTACTAAAATAGCCAAAGGATAATGATTCGGAAATCAAATTCACCGCCGGGAAAAATACAGTGGCCTATCATACTTCTGTTTATTTATTTATTTAAAAAAATTAACAAATTCCCATTTTTCACCTGCTTCCAGACTCCCAATTTTATATCCATTGCAGTTCTGTTTTGAGATGCTCAAGCATTCGGCCAGATGATTTGACAAGAATCTCTTAAAATCTTCTATAAATTGTATAATTACTCTTTCCTTGAATAAGCAGTTGACACTCCTAATATTCTTGAAAGACCAAATAAAATAATAGGTGACGGAAAAGCTTTATCTCTAATGCTCATGAATTGGGCAGATATTACACCAACAAGCAAATAAGGACTTGTGCTATTTGTACATTCTACCATAACATCACTATATAAAACGTAATCAAACACTTACCCACAACAGTAATAGAACAAGAAACACCCTTCTAGAGATGCATGGTTCATCTCCTCACGACTTAAAAAAGGGTAGAACATCAAAAACTTCTTACTACTTCCTGTCCAGTTATGCAAGGTAAATAGCATTTTTCTTTTACAAGAATCAGGCCAATTTCTATCAAGTAAATTGTACTAGCTTATGCTTGCATAAATAGCACCAGTTTCTTCATTAGACACTTGACAGCAACATGAAAGGAACAGATGACTTATATAGTTACACATTTCCTATTCATGTAGTCCATTAATTTTGGAAATATATCGTATTGAGATGAGTTACCATATCAGAAGACTTTTATACATATGTTAGTAATTATTTCAGTTTATAATGGTAAGAGTTTCCATTTGCTTTACATCATAAAAGCACTATCCAACTGCACAGATCTAAAGAGTTTGTTCAACTTACACAAAGTGTTGAATCAATAGCCAGTGTTTGCAAATAACGTTTGAGAATAGGAAAAGAAAAAACACATCACAGCATAAACAAGATTGAGTTAATAATTGTAATTCTAAAAAATTAAATTCGTGGCCACATGATAGGATTTGTAGAAGTGCTTAATGCCTGCGGCAGCAAATAATTGCTCTCTAGTTTTGTTTCGATAAGTTCCATTAAGACCCTTGATTCAAATCCTAAAGCATTTCAATCAAGCCCCAATACTCCTAAACTTTATAATTTGTGAAAAAAGATAACTTTTTTATTTCACATGCATAGCATCAACGACCTAAATAACTAAAGAAACTCCAAGGTAAGTGAAAGATTGCAACTCTTCATAGAAATAAAAAAGAAGAAAAAATTCCGATTTTCCCCCTTCTTTCTCACTTCTTTTCCATTTATTGGGTGAATAGGGGCAAGTTTAATTAAAAAAAGGCAACAAATACAATGGACATAAGCAAGAGAATGATACTTAGGGAAAAAATGAACTCTATAAAAAAGCCAAAATCACATCACAACATGAACAATATTTGAGTTTAAGCATGAAACAGCGACCAAAAGAGCAACAGCAGCTTAGTGCACAAAGCATAGCACATTAGTAGGGTTTGAGAAGGGATGCACCCCAAGGGTCGTGAAGTAGATAGTCTAACCTAATGCATGGCTACAACCCTTGACTATGTCAAACAAAGATAACTTTATTGTTGCTCCGAGGCTCCCAACGAGCAAGTATATCAAAAATACAAGGTAAAATTGTAAATCAGAAAGTACAAACTGCACTAGCATACTACTACCTTCCATTGTTAAGACACCTGATTGGAATCCTCAAGCATTTTTAATCAAGACAAAATAAGAAACTCAGCTCATAATTAAGGTAAGTGAAAGTTTACAACTTCACAGTGAAAGAAAGATTAAAAAGATTCCATCTTTGCCTCTTTTACTCTTTCCCATTGAATCAAAGACAGAAATAATACAAACAAAAGAATGATACTTCCAAAAATATAGTCTACAAGAAGGGCCAGAAAATGTACCTGAATGGGTTTGTTTGGTGATGAAAAAGAAAGATCTAAAAACCCTAGAAATGTAAGAAGATAGAACAACAACAATGGTGTTTCGGGGGAAAATTCTTGTCCTTTTGACGTCTGTGAAGGTGAAAAGAACAATATTAATATATAAGATAAATGGCAGATTTTAATCAATCGGGGTGGTGGCGCAGTTGGCTAGCGCGTAGGTCTCATAGCTTCTGAGTAATCCTGAGGTCGAGAGTTCGAGCCTCTCTCACCCCAATGTTGCTTTTTTATCAGTTTCTCATTCGGCGTTCGGTATTTTCTTTAGGCCTAAATTAATTCAGACTCGTGTTGCCAGATCTCTCTCAGAGAATTAAGTCGTTTTTTATCATCATATTTTAAAAAAAAAATTAAAGTATATGCACATCTTATTTTTATTTTATTTTGCTTTCCGTTTAGTTTTTAGTACCTACTTGATATCTAAACTACTTTGGATTCACACTTGGAATTTATCTGGAGGGAAAAGCATTACATATTAAAAATAATTTTATTTCAAGATTTGGACATGAGACTTTTCTAAAGTCGAGAATTTGAGCCTCTCTCATCCCCTATAATTTCTTCTTTTTTCTCGAAGTACATTCACATCTTTTTCTTTTCAATCTTAGTTTCTTAATCATTGGTATCTAATATTTCTTTTAAGGTTTGACTAATTCAAATTTGGGCCAAGAATTCACACTTTGGGGGTTAGTGCCTATCAAACGGAACTTCATTCCCGATATTCGAATGAAACCTCTAATTAAAGATAGAGGGCTACTTAACACCTCACATTAATCTAATTTCACATCGCATGTCTAAACGTATCATTAGAGAAATTTGACCAAGTAACTTTTTGAGTGATATAAATATAAAATATTGATTTTTTATAAGTATGATTTTGAGCGCGTAGTACGACTTAAGAACTGCAATTTAGTAGTTAAAAAAAAAAGGGGAACCCTATACACTAATTCCCAACAAAGTTACAGTCACACTTCCCTTCCAGTGTGACTCAAACACTCAATTCATGAAGTAGGAAAAATCAGAGATTCAGAAACTTGATACTAACTAACATCTCCAATAAAAGTTGTTCAAACAGTAAAAGAGATTAGTCTTCAATTTTTGATAATACTGATTCTAGGTAATAAAAAATGAACAGTGTTTAAACTAAGCCCACCATATATAAATACTTGCACCAAAATAGCAGACTAAACAGAGGTTAACAACTAAAATCACCAACAAAAGAACCAACGTTCTTAAACTAAACTAAATTGGTGTCACAATCCCAACAGTGATTAAAACTCTAAAGACTACAAGAACCATCATCATACAATGAAGAGGGGCCAAGCCCTATCGTTTGGATGGTCTCTCGTCATCCTCTCCACCATCATCATCATCGGAGTCGTCATCTTTGCTTGATCTCTTCCTCTTTGGCGGGGCCTCCACCTTCCCACTAGTGTCTTCATCATCATCCTCTTCCTCGTCCTCTTCCTCTTCAAAAGCCTCTTCCTCACCATTTTCTTCTGGTTCAAAGTCACTAGCATCTTCTTCATCCTCAGCACGTGCCACTGGCCTAACAAGATACTCGGTGCCCAGATCCTCCTCTTCTTCACCTTCCTCATCATCATCGTTGTCGTTCTCGTCGTCGTCGTCGTCGTCGTCGTCGTCGTCACTGTCACCTTCATCGTCCTCATCATCCTCATCATCCTCATTGTCCTCGTCATCCTCATCATCATCTATGGAGTGAATTTGTGGACCACTACCAGAGCTCTGTATGACCTCTTTCTCCTCCTCATCATCTTCGGCATCCTCTTCACCGTCATCATCTTCATCCTCGTCATCATCGTCCTCGGCGTCCACTGCCTCATCTTCATCAACCTCTTCGAGTTCTTCATGAGTTTTTTCTTCCTCAAACTCACGTTCATCGCTGACAATAGCCATGTCGGAGAAATTCACCTGAGACTTTTTTCCCAGAAAAAGATCAAATTAGATTTTCAGAAATTTTTTCTAATTAGATCTTCAGAAACTTTTTCTTAGTCTTGAATTACTACATGCAGATAGCAAAGGAAGAAGAAAGAAAATTCACAATATATGAGAGATAAGAAAATTCACAACATCTAACAGGTCAATGCAAAGACATGCATATGTTATCCATTTAGTTGTTGCTCCGCGAATTCACACAAGAATTTGGTCCGACGAGCAGCAATTATTCTAAATAAAATTATTTGCATCTTCACAATTTTTTTATAGGCAAGTTCAACTAAACAAAGGCAACAAATAAAATGGGCATAAACAAGAGAATGATACCTCGAAAAAAATGAACTCTATAAGAAGGGGAAAATGACATCATAGCATATATAAGACTGAGTTAATAAGTACGGAGCAGCAACCAAAAGAGCAAATACAGCACAAACTACAAAGTACAAGCTATAAAACATAAAGTACAAACTACTCTAACATAACACTACCTTCCATTGTCTAAGTTCCAATAGACCTTAATTAGAAATCTGAAGGCATTTTTAGTCAGCACCCAATAGCATTTACAACCTAAATAACTAAAGAAACTCAGCTAATAATTTAGGTAAGTGAAAGTTTGCATCTTTTTATTTGAGCCAAGTGTCTATCAGAAATAGTCTTTCTATTTCTACAAAGTAGGGATAAGGTCTATATACACTCTACCCTCCCAAACCTCACTTGTGGGATTGATACCAGGTATTTTCTTGTTGAAAGATAGCAACTTTCTGGTGAAAAAAGAGACTCAAAAAATTACATCTTTGCCCCTCTTCTCACTTTTCAATTTATGGGGAGGATAGATGGTAATTGAATCAAAGGAAGAATTCTATAAACAAGACAATGATACCTCAAGAAAAAAACTGTGGGAAAGGCAAAAAACATATCACAGCATAAACAAGATTGATATAAAGCATGAAGCAGCAACGAAACGATCAAGTACATCACAAATACAAGGTACAAGCTTTAAAATATTAAATACAAACTACTCAAACATAACGCTACTTCCCACTGTTCTTAAGTTCCAACTTTAATCAAGACTCAATAACTAAAGAAACTAGCTCATAATTAAGGTCCGCACACACTCTACACAATCCAGACCCCACTTATGGGATTACCCTGCCTATGTTGTTGTTGAAATTTTGCAACTTTCTCGGTGAAAAAAAAAAAGACCATAAAAATCCCATCTATGCTCCCTTTTTCACTTTTTTATGGGGTGAATAGACCAAAATTGAATCAAAGAAAGAATTCTATAAACAAGAGCATGATACTTCAAAAAAAAACCATGGGAAGGGCAAAAATCACTTAACAGCATCAACAAAATTGAGCCAAAGCATGAAGCAGCAACCAAAGGAGCAAGTATATCACAATTACAAGGTACCAGTTGTAAAACATGACGTATAAACTACTCTAACATACCACTACTTCCCATTGTTCTTAAGTTCCAATTTTAATCAAGATTCAACATCTTAAAGTTAAGTGAAAGTTCGTAACTTTCCAGTTGAAAAAACACTAAAAAGACTCCATCTTTGCACCTTTTTCTCATTCTTTTTCCACTATAAATGAAAATTGATATAAATACAGAATTCTATAAACAAGATAATCATACTTCACAAAGAAAAAAAACTACTAAAAGGGAAAAAAAATTGTACCTGAACGAGAGGGGTTTGTTTGGTGATGAAAGAGGGATAGATCTGAAAAACCCTAGACATGTAATAAGAAGATATAGAAATAACGACGTCGTTTATTTGACAATTTTATTGTTTCATATAATAATTAATTGATATATGGTGGTGCAATTGGCTTGTTCCTTGGCTTCATATCTTTTGCTTTATCTTGAGGTTGAGAGTTCGAGCCTCTCTAATCCCATTATATTTTTTGTTGATTTCTCATTTGATGTTCGATATCTACTTAAGGATTAGAAATTTACACTTTGAGAATATAACGTTTTCTACCATTTTTGTTTTTTTATAAAATATATTTTTTTCTTCATTTGATTGTTCGATACTTGTTTGATGCCTAATAAATTTAGATTCGTACAGAGAGTTCTAATTTTGAAGGGGTAAACAATTTCCTACTAAAGACGATTTTATTTTAAAACTTGAATTTGATTCCTTTCTAAGATCAAGAATTCGAGTCTCTCTCACCCTATAAAATATTTTTATTCACTAAGGTGAGCAAAGTGTTCCCGATAGAAATATACTATACATGTTTCAGCTAGTCTATAATTTTAATAGCCCAATAATTTTACACTAAATATGTATATAACAGATAAAAAGACGTTTAAGCTTTGTACTTTTAAATGTTATGATATTTTTATAAGAATTTTATTATTAAGGATAAAATGAGGTTAGAATTAACAACTCATCAAATAGGATCTAACTAACATGAGAAAATAACATACATGGGAATATAAAATTGCATAAATACTAATAACAATAATAACAAAATAAATATAAAATTATTTATTCACGTTTAATTGAATTTTTTATTTTGGGACAACTAATGAGTTTCAAATTATCTATACCATAATCGCAATATTATTTCAATATCATACTTAATGTTAAAAAATAATTTCGAAATAAATAACCCCGCAATAATTAAAACACCAACACACATAATACATATGTCTTTCCCCAAAGTCTTCTCCCAAAATCCATTAACAAAATCAAGGTTAAAATAGGAATATAATTTCATTAGTTATTAGCAACCTAAGATCCTGAGATGTGGCCAACTTCCTTTTAAGCTTTTTTCCTTCCCATTTTTCCTTGTATTTTTTTCAATATTTTTAGTACTTTTGCTTCTCCCAAAATGGAATGGTTGCTTCTTCTTCTTCATGCAAGGTGATTGCTCCAAATTATGAGATTTGTTCTACAAGAAAAAACAAAAAATAAATTCAAAATCACTTAATGTAACTAGATTTATTTTACAGCAAAAAATTTTGTAACAATAAAAATGTTAACCCCTATTATGGACTTTTCTTTTAAAAGAATTGCAATGTCATTATCTTTTATAAGTAATGGTCCATTGAAAATGAGATTAGTAAGCAAGCTAGAAGACAACATATTTTTATGTTAAAAAAGAAATAGAATGTCAAAAATTTATCAAGAATCAATATATATGTTATCATATGCACAAAATTTATACTCTATTAATAGACAATGTAAATTTAAATGAATAAAATATTACCTGTGAAAAATCAAAAATTGGATAAGAGGAAGCTGTTTGTCTCTTGGTATCATTATTTTCTGATTTTGACGGAGAGCTGTGTGATATTCTTGCAGTTTCAATTTCCAGGCACAGCTGCATTATATAAATGATTAATTATCACATTTTATATAATACTACTAAGATTTTGAGGTTTTTTTGTTATCTAGTCAGCGAAATTTATTGATAAATCTAACTAATTTTTATTTGTGTCATAGGGGAATTCGAAAATTTTCTATTCCCACTTAATTGATCTCAAAGTTCAAACTCAAAATTTTTTATCAATATCATCTATTTTATCACATTCCTCGGTGATGATAAAATTGAAGGTTAATTTTATGAATGATCATCCAATTAATTTTCACTTTATTACACTAAAAGATAATTTGAAAAAAATATTTTACCTGAAAAAGTCGAGTCTCAAGAGAATTAATTCTTTCCAATAGTGAATTTTTTGATGAAGCCTCTTGAATTGGCACTTTCATTGGAACAAATTTGCCTTCTCCTTTGCAGCACACTGATACTGATTTTTGGCTTTTAATTATTTTCTTTTTCAACTTCTCTTTGCCTTCAATACGTTTCACCTTTTAACAAATAAATAAATAAATCAAATAATAACAAATTTATAAAAGAATATATATATAACGAAAATGAAAAAAATTGATATGATTATATACCATCAAAAATCATAGTGAGATGAATATGATTCTTTAAACTTGAGTCGTGAAAAACGAATTAGGAGATTTAATGATCTTTACAAGGACCATGACGATTGAGAGAAAAAAGTCTAAAAAAGAGATGATGCGCTTGGAAGTAAGCTTCAATTGTGAAGCATAAGATAATTCAAGTTATAAGACCTAGCGTCACCTAATAACCTAGAACTAGTGGTGATAGGTTTAATGTGATATCTTGAAGATTGAGATTTGATGATATTAATTTATAGAGCAAATTCCATGAACAAAATATAAAAGAAGACCACAAACATGTATAAACATTTTAATAAATTCATGTGGACACTTTGTTGGGATCTCAAAACACATACAAAAGTTTGATATAACCTAAAGGATAAAGCCATGGTGATAGGTTTAATGTGATATCTCGAAAATTGAAATTTGATGGTATTTGTAGAGCAGATATCATAAGCTGTTAAATAACAAAAATTGATCGATCCAAACCATAATAGAATAAAAAAGAAGACCACAAACATGTATAAACATCTCAACAAACTGATGTGAACATTTAGTCAGAATCTCAAAACAGATCCAAAAACCCGATATAAGCAAAAGAAATAAATATAATTATACAAATTAAAGACGATAAGTTTCAAGAAATGATCTTACAACAAGAGAATCTAAGGGATCCATTTTTGAGAGGGGAAATGATTTGTGTTTTACTTAGCTTTTCTTGTTTAGTTATATGCACTTATTTATGGAGTTGTTAATTAAGATATAAAACAAATCTGAATTTATGTTGAGACTTTTTCCAAAACTGTTAAACATTTTTCCATAAATCTCTCCTCTCTTTTTGAACAATTCTATACACAACTAGACCAATCATTTTAGGGTTTAACTTATAGTTTCAGAGCAAGAATTCATCGTAAATTAATTTGTGAGATATAGCAAGAGGATAGATTCAGGAAATAAAATTTATAAATTTGATATTATAATTTTAAATTAATATAATAATAAGAAAACTGTCGTTACGTTTTCGCAAATCCAAATATTGTACTCCAAGGGGTCTTAACTTGTTGGTGGGATAAAGCATAACAACTTTGCGATAACATTTAAAAGTAATTTAATCATAGAAATTAATTAATCTTGATAATCATTTTATACTAATATGATGGAATTATTCTTGTAAAAATATCTTAAATGGTAAAATATTTTTGATTATCCCATTTCCAAAGTCTGCAAGTTGCATTGCACGTGCGAACATAACAAGGCACAAAAGGGTAATACATCAATTTCAATTATTTAAAAGTTTTAAGTAGAAAATGGCAATAATTGAGATTTTTTTTTATAGAGTTGATGAAACAAGTTTATCATTTCTTGAATTGATAAAATACCAACAAAAATTGATGCCCAAATTGTGACTATGATTATTTTGGTAATATACAAACAAGGCCAAGAAGTTTCTTAAAGAAAATTGTTCGGCTATTCAATAAATAAAATTGTCATTTTTGCTCCGTTATTTTTTAAAATAATAATTATTAAATTATTATTCTAATTTTTAAGACTTTAAAATTGATTAAAATTATAATTATCAAATTTTACTTAAGGTAAGAACTCCTGATATTTAGTACTTTGAAATAGTTAAGAATTTTACTTATTAAATCTTTTCTTATTTAAACTACATTAAAAGTTTAAGAATTTTAAATCAAACATTTTTACCTTGTACAGACCTTGCTAAATTATGAAAAATAACATAAATAAATTCAAGAATAAAAAATATTTTAGAATGAGGTTTATTTTTTATAAATAACTTTTCATTTATATAGATATATTATTTATTTTAACACCAATGATTATTTTCAAATAATTTTATTCTTCTTATATATAATTTTATTGATTAATGTGAACCACCACACATAATAAACTTATGTTAAAATTAAAAAGAAAATAATTATAAAAAAAAATAACTTTGACTTTCGAAAACAATCAATTATCGAAAAGAGTTTGAACAAAATGGGATAAAGAAAGACAACTTTTAACCACCTATATGAGTGAAGTTCATTTAATCCCATGGAAGCTCAAAACAAAAGTGTTACGCAAAAAAATTGCACCCCTCAAAAACACATGCCTAAAACGTTCTAGTAGTATGACGAGTAACCTAAATGATAAGGTTTGAGTTTTGAGAATTGAAAATTTAAAAATCAATTCATCATAACGTAAACGATAAGTTCGAGTTTTGAAAATTGAAAATTGAAAATTTTAATAACCAACTTCATTGACTGAAAACAAAGGAAGAAGAAGAAAAGAGTACCTTTTCAAATTAGATACTTAGCGTCCACTTGAATTGGATAAATTTTAAGTGTTTTTAAATCGAAATAACTTTTAAGTAATTTTAAAGTATTTCAATAAAGTTAAAAATACTTACAAAACACTTATTTTCAAGGCAGGATAACAAAAATAAGTCAAAAACCACAACTTATGAGTTTTGACTTATAAGTTATAAGTCTTAGTCAATCCAAATGAGCTCTTAGCTACGAATTAGTGTTGATAGGACTAATAATGCGAAAGCTGCTTTCCTCGGATGTAGAATTGGAAGAATCATGCCTTTTTTCTTAGAAAAATCATCCAACACAATCAATTATTCATAAGTACGACTCAAAATCTACAATTTTTTTCAAGGAACAACCTTTGGTTTCACAAACTTCTGCATCAACCATAATTAACTCCTTATAGTTAAAAACCAAAGTTTGATGATATTTAGTTTGTAGAATAGATGGCACAACAAATCATTCATACGTATGAATTGTTTTTTTTAAAAAAGAAAAATAGACACTTTTCACTAACTGACACTTTTCACTAACTTTTTTGGTTTGTTTGATATTTAGTTTGATTAACTCCTATGTAGGACATTTTTGGTTGCAACATTTTTCACTAACTTTTTTTTTTTTTTTTTAAAAAAAAGACCAAAGATGTCTTAAACATATTAAAAATAATTCAAAAATATCTTTATTTTATTTATTGGATCAAATTTATCCTTCGTTTCATCTATTAAATAGTTTTTTTGTTCATATGCAAAGCGAATTCGGAATTATCTTTCATATCAAGACATAACTTGTATTAAAAATTATCCTTAACATATTAAAAATTACTCAAAAATGCTTTTCTTTCATCTATTAAATCATTTTTTCCCTTTTTGTCATTTTTAAACTTAAAATGCCCTTCTTCAACGGTACAAATTATACGACATTTAATTAAAATTTAATTATACATGTATTTTATATTTTATTATATTATATGTTTCTCTCTTCGTTTCAAAAAGAATAACTTGCTTTTTTATTTTTAGTCTATTTTAAAAAAATAACTTATTTCCTTTTTCGATAACATTATGCTAGTAATTTTTTATGCGATATATTTAAGACCACAAGATTAGATAATATTTAGTATAACTCTAACTTAAGACTATATTTATTTTTTTAAAAAAATTTTTTGCCACTGAGAGTATACACTTTTAGTAGAAAAGATGGTCCTAATAATTGATTAGAATAATTTTCCTAATTTTTAGTATAATTTATCCTCCAAAAATCTCCATCTATCCATTTTGTCCAAGAATATTACATTATCTCAACGTGGCACATTTTCGTTGGAAGTTTGGATATCCCTCTTAAGTACATAGCAAACAACATCTCAATGGATCCCCACCTTTACACTCTTCGTCAAATCTAGACCGTTCATCACATCATCAATCAAATCAGAAAACAACGTTGACTTTTAAAAACCAAAATCCACGGCTGCTATTTAATTCAATTTTTTTCGTCATTTTCACAAAACAAAGAGTTTTTTTCATTACAATTTGCGTAACGACGCTGAAGTAGAAGCAAGCGGAGAAATTGAAGCAACTTTCTCGCCGTGAAACGGCACCGGAAAAGCAGCTGAAACTACAACCTTATCGCCGTGAAACTTCGTTGGGGAATCAGCGGAAACAACTTTCTGATCGTGAAACGACGCAGGAGAAGCAGCTGAAACAACTTCGAATCGCGAAACGACGCCGGAGAGGCAGCTGAAACATTTTTCTTGCCTAGAAACGACGCCGGAGAAGCAGCTGAAGCAACGACTTTCTCTCCGTGAAACGACGCCTGGAGAAGCAGCTGTAACGACGCCGTTTTGCTCATTTTCCGGCTCGCTTTATCGATTCCGTTCAGTAATCACTTACGGTTTAAACCGGATAGTTTGTAATTATGGAGTTTCCGTTGTTAGCTCGATGTACGAATACTCCATCGACGACATCGTTTTTGGGATGTAAAACGAGTTTATGCGATTTTCCGATTAGGAATAATCGAAGTAAGAGAAAGTATAATGAGAAATTTCCGGTGGTGAGAGTTAAAGCAATGGCGGAGAAGTCAAGTACCGGTGAGGCGTCATCGGTGGAACTTCGGGAGAGAGAAATTGGAGGAGGAGGGTACACGGGGTCTACTATGGAGGTGACCACATTCAATCAGAGCTTCAGTGACGCGCAGTTACCAGTTTGGGAAAAAATCGGTGCTGTTGTCAGACTCAGTTATGGAATTGGTGAGTTCGTTCAATTCAAGTCTTTTTTCCTTTTTTATTATTCGGTATTCAGGATTTATTGACTCGACTATGTTATAGAGAATTCCATTGTGTGACTCTAACTTGAAAACTCGAAGAAAGCTTATAGTTTTTGCTCGAATTCTGTATTTTAGTTGAAAATCCAGTGAATAATAAGTATGAATAGTTTAGCACCAAGATAAACGATTAAATGATTAGGTTACCTGCAAGTTAGCATTAAAAGGAAAAAGAAGAAAGTGAATTTATAGTGATAGGGAAATTGCAAGTAAAGGGAAAGGTTTTTCTGGCATTTACATTTTCTACATGTGTCATGAAAGTGCTTCTAAAATTGGAAAGGCGAAGATTTTCTTCTCTTTAACTTATATAAATTGGGTAGGACAACTATGAGGAAAAAACGGTTTGCAGTTACTCTAGTAGTTTTTCAGAAAAAATGATTTTCATGTTATAACAACGTACCAATGAAATTTCATAAATGGGGTCTAGAAAGGAAAAATGTATGCAGCCCTTATCTCACACAGATAGAGAGACTGTTTTCGAAAGATCTTCTTCTCAAAAATATCAACCCAACAGCAGAAAATACTAGGTATAAAACAACGACTAGAGTGGATAGCAACTGAAAATTATGAAGACAATAAAAGTTACAAAATAGATGACGGATAATAACAACACAGTATCTAACGACACGACTACATCTACTAACCTACTATATCACAAGGCCTGACATCATCCTACCTCTACTAGCCGTCTAACCTTCTACCTTAGTACGCGATCTCCCCATCTTTTTATCGATCTAGGGTCATGTCCCCGATAATTTATAATTATATAAATATAATTTAATCATAAATTTTAAAAATCTTTTTTTTTTAAAAAAAAATTGTAACTGTCAAAAGTGCAAAATATAAATTGGGACAGGGGAATACTTTGTTTCACGTCTAGTATTGTAGGAAAGTAGTAAAGAGTGGTAGAAATGAAAATCTTTGAGAAAGAATAGTAGTTAAAATTTTTTAGGCTTTTACTCATGCTTGGCTATTGATATATCTCTTAGTGGGGAAGAGATTTAAGTTTTTTACAAGCAAATGAGGCAACAAAGCAAGAAGATTATAATAATAATAATAAGAGGTAAGAACTAACCCATATCCAATATTGTAGTGTATGCACAATTTTTATGACGTTTAAAACAATATGTCTGGTGTATTAGGCATGAAGGAAAATGTTTTCATGGAAATTTTTTCAACGAAAATAAGCGGGCTTCTTCCTCTTGGCTTTTTGGTATGTTCATTTTATTATATTATATCTTAAATTCCTTTAGTGAAAATTATGGCTTCACCACAGTTGGAGATTCCTTCATGTTTAACAAAGATCTCTAATTTGCTCCTGGAAAACGGAGAACCTTTTCTTTACTCCCTGAATAGTCTTAACATTCATGAACTCTGATAGTCGTACAAGCGAGCTTTGAACTTAAACCGAAAAAGGAAAACAGTCATTTCCTTTTGTTTCAATGTATTTGTGTGTTTCTTACATATATTTCTTCCAGCCTTTTGTGAGTCCCATCCCATTAATCTTTTTTTGGATAGCTTTACAGATGAAAAAGAAGTCCTGCAATCATTCTCTGATGTTCAGTTTGTTTATGAATGTAGGCATCTACGGAGCAATGGCTTTAGCCGGAAAGTTCATATGTTCAATATCTGGAATCGACTGCACAGGAGGGTTCAGTCCATCATTAGATGCCATTGTTGAAGGACTAGGATATGCAGTTCCACCCATTATGGCTCTTCTATTTATACTAGATGTATGTTCAACTTTTTCCATTTTTCTTTCTGCCACAGTAATATTATCTTATAAGCTAATTCTCGGGGCTGAGTTAGTTTAAAGGTCCTTTTTTCACGTTGCATAAGTTCCAGAGTCTTCTCCTTTTGGTTTTTCTAATATTAGACCTTCTTGTCCATGACCAGATTTCAAATCTTGGGTGTGCTAGAGGTGTTAAGTGTCCCACATTAGGAACAGTCTGCTGTTTCCTTGTATAGTTTTGGACGATCCTCATCTAATAAGCTAACTTTTGATGTAAACTTGAGATCCATTTTCTTTAGAGTATCTAACAACATTTTCAGCATAAGATCCATTCTCTTCTATCTAAAGATTCCTTCTCTCAACTCTTAATGTGAAAATGCAAAAATGTTAGCCTATATATTGTAGCCATTCTAGCTTTGTCCATCTGACATTACTGGATTTAACAATCCATATGTTATAACAAATCACATGTGTTTATAGGATGAAGTTGTGAAGCTTTCTCCTCATGCTCGAGCAATCAGGGATGTTGAGGATGAAGAGCTAAGGAACTTCTTTTATGGAATGTCACCTTGGCAGGTAAAATATCTGTTAATTTCAGGATCAATAGTTATGTTGTAAAAAAGGTAAAGGTTAATAGATTGTGTTGCAATTTTGTAGTTTATTCTGATTGTCGCTGCAAGCTCTGTTGGAGAGGAGCTTTTCTACCGCGCTGCTGTTCAGGTCAGTACGAATGTGTCTTATTGCACACTGAAGGCTGAATTGACTTGTAAATTTATTTCAAAGAATTTTGAGCGAAATGTCCAATCACATGAAAATTAGATGTGTTTACTCTTGTATGTGAACCTTAAGAGGGGAAGAGTAATTTGTTCTGCTGCTTTCTCTGACCATGTTTGCAATCACAGGGAGCTTTGGCTGACATTTTCCTTAGAAGCACTGATTTGGTGACTGATATTCGAGGGATGGCAGCATTGGTAAGGATTCTATTTCTAGCATCCTTCTCCAGCTGCTGCTCAGACTCTCCAAAAATGCTATAACATTTGTGACAGATCCTCCAAAATACCCTACTTTTGGAGCATCTGGCATACATTCATCGGCGTTTTTGAATAGTCCAAGCAACATACTGAGACTCCCAAGTTAATATCCAAATTATTCTGATGCCTGGACACGTTTTGTTTTCTGAAAATGTAGACTGGTCTTTTGCCACCTTATGTACCATTTGCTCAAGCATTTGCAGCTGTAACAACAGCAGCTCTCACCGGTTCTTTATATTATGTGGCTGCTTCTCCAAAAGGTCTGTTTCATAGGCTGCATTTTGAGACCATTCTCTGTCCTCTGCTCTTGCATGCTTAATCACAATTACTTGGCTATTTGTCGTTTTCACTTTCAGATCCTACCTATGTTGTTGCACCAGTGCTGAAGTCGCGTTCAGGTCGTGAAGATCTGAAAAAACTTTTTGCAGGTTTGACCCCTTTTCTCTGCTCATGGCCAAGTTAAGAAAGCTCTCGCTCATGGCATTTAAGCCTAATTAACATAGTACTATGAGAACTAAAGCTAATGAGATATAAGGGATTAGTACAGCCGATATCGACTAGGAATAAAAGAGATGAAGTATATGACTTAGCCTAGTCTGTATCCACCAGCTGATTGACAAAAATAAAACAGTCATCACTTAGTTTGAATCAATAGAAAGGCAAAGGATTTGTCCGCAAGCACGAAGCTTTCTATCATAGTTATGTCTCGAGGATGCTGAATGCACCTCCTAGTCGTTGGTTGCTGCATCTTTCCCGTCTCTAGGCACCTTTGGGAGGCAAGGAGTGTGACAAACTACATGCTTCCTTTTATTCCATAGGGCCTTCTCAAGCCTTTCAGTATAAGAATAACTATCTAAACTATTATAATACATGATATCATTAAGGTCCAAGACTAAGGATAGAACTCTCATAAGGGACCTGCTTCTCATTCTAGGAAGGTATTTGGAACAGAGAAAACCATTTTCTAGAAAAGTTTCCTGTGCTTGGTTGGTAAAAAATTTTGGAAAACATTTTCTATAGAGAAAATAAGTTTTTTAATTAATACGAGGAAAATAACTTCTCTAGTAGCAGGGAAAACAAGTTCCATAAGTAACACTCTACTCCTCCCCTTCCCAAACCCACCACTGATCGCTGCCATTCCCACTCTTCACAGTGTTGTCTAGATTATACACAAACATTTCTATGAGTGTGAAAATATATTTCCTTCATACCAAACAAACCCTAGGTGTTAACATATAAGGAGGAGCCCCCTCCGTGTATATTGTAGTAGGTCACTTCACGAATGTCTCCAAAAAGATCAAGGAGAGAATGGATCAAAGGAAAATTGGTTTTTGTTTAAGCTTATGAGGCAGAGTTAATTATTTCGAGTCTGTTGTGTTTAATGAACGTAATCTTGAATAGTGAGTACAGGAAACATCCAGCTCATATTATCGTGTGATATGTTAATTTTTTCCATCTACCTGAATGTTTTTACAGCTTGGTACGAGAGACGACAGATGAAGAAGATTTACTCTCCTTTACTGGAAGCAATACTAGGCCTTTACCTTGGGTTTGAATGGATCCAGGTAACATGAATTCTAATTTGTGTTTATTGGTACTATAGCTAGTCTGATACTCAGAGATCAACGGAACAGTTTTGATGGGTTCAACCAAATATGCTGTCGTCGATATGGAGGGTAGTCACATACATGAAAAACCACCAAAACTTCAATGAATACTAACTTCTGAACTCATTGTTTCATAATTATGATGAGTTCAATGCTAAAAAACTTAACATAGTGAACCTGTCAAATTCAAATATTGGGTTCGCCTCTGTTGATACTTAAAGGTAGTGTCTACATGAAATTTAGGAAGTTAGACTGACGGAGGCATAACTAAGTGGGGGTTCGGACGAACCCAAAAGCTTTTCCGTAGATCCTGCAATCATATTAGAAAATATACTTCATAATATTTTTCTCTCCTTTAGAACCCCAAACTCCTAATCTTGGCTCTGCCTCTAGTTAGACACATACGTGGAAAAACCACTATGTTTCAATGAATGTTAATTTCTGAACTCATAGAGTTGTAACTAATTAGTTCAGTGCTAAAAAACTTAAAAAAGATTGAACCCATCAAATTTAAATGATAGATTCTCTGCTATTACTTGAAAGGTACCGTCTACATGGAATTTGGGAGGGGGAATACACATGTTAAAAAACCTCTAAAGTTTCAACGAATATCAACTTCTAAACTCATAGTTAGAAGTTACGATGAGTTCAGTATTAAAATCTGAAAGGTTGAACCTTCCAAGTTTAAATGTTGCATACACCTCTTCTGATACATGAAATTTAGGTGACCATAGCTTATTTGTTCTTATGGATGCAACAGACGAACAACATTCTTGCACCTATAATCACACATGGGATATACTCTGCTGTAATTCTCGGACATGGACTCTGGAAAATCCACGATCATCGTAAAAGGCTACATCAGAGAATCCAACAACTTAAACAAGAAGGCAAGAATTCGAGTAACTTGTAAAGTGCCTACTATATGGTGAGAACAAATAATTAGTGGTCGTATGCAGGAATTTTCTGAATTGTACTTTGGGAGAGAGGTTATAAATACTGTATAAAATCTAGTACTTTGGGAGAGAGGTTATAAATACTGTATACAATCTATGTACCACATAAGAATAATAATAGGTGCATGGCTTTAGTTAGTTGTATACATTAGGCTAGCAAATATGTAAGTTAAAATTGTACCTCTTGTACATTTTGACCTTATAATGAGAAACTCACTCAACTTTTGGCTTTAGTAATTGCAGATATATTATATGCAGTTGTATTTGCAGTACAAAAACTCTATGTTGTAATAGTTACTTAAGTCAACTGTAACAACACACCCGGAGTAATTTCATAAGTGGTGTGTATGTGAATCCTTTGGGAAGGTAGATAAGGTTGCTTTTGATAAACTTTTTTCGTAGTCTCTTTTTGCTAATCCAATAGTGTATTTTGCTATTTTGATCCATAAATTTTCAGATTAATCTTCTTTGTTTTATTTAATTTGCCAATATCCAAAGTTGAATAGGACAGTCTTGTCGTCCCTACTTAACAAACAAAATAAAACAAATTACCTATTTCCTAACTAATAACATTTTCCCTCGTACCAAACATTTGGTTTGTAAAAATATAGTATAATTCCTTTTTCCTAGAAAAACATGTTCTTTAAACTAAGGGAAGATATTTAAATTTCTCTCTCTACTTTTGACTGTAATGGAAAATTACCCTTAAACTATAACTTCATTATAAGCAGGGTGGAGCTATTCTTGTCCGATGGGTGTCAAGTGACATATCTTTATCGACAAATTATATTATATATATAGGTCAAAATTTCGTTTTAAAATTATATTTACAAATGTTGACACCTCTTGACATGAGTTGAAGGTTTAGTGTAGTGGTTAGACTTAAGAAATTACAAAAATTGTTCGAGTTCATATGTGTTTTTATTTGACATCCTTTAGTAAAAAAATTGACTCCACCACTTGTTATAAGTCAAAAAGGCAAAAATTGAAATTCTTTTCCAACTATATGTAAAATGAGTTCCTGACAAAACTTCAAGTTCTAATTTTTTTAATTCACATTTTTTTTAGTAACTTTAAAGTTCATTTAAAAACAAAATATTAATCAATAACAACAAGACATCATGATTCATGAACGAGAAAAAACAAAGAATTATTATTACAAAAAGTTTTCACGTGAAAGGAATAAGTAAAGTATGTGAAAGTACAAAATTTTTTAAGGCCTTTTATGACAACTTAACCACCTCATCTTCATTGGATTGTGTGCCACGTGCTTTGCACGTGAGCACATTTGCACACCCTGCCCTTTCTGTCCTTGTGATGTTTGATTTGATTTTTTTAATTTTTTTTTTACCTAAACCTTTAAAAAAAAAAAAAGGCTAAAGACATATATAATTTTTTTTAACTTGTCCGTAATTTTATATGATATTCTAACTCATTCTTATTTCATTTTAATTCTTAAATTTCATTTCTCATGTATTATTTAACTATAAAGTACTGATTAAACAGATTAATGAGCGCGTGACGGCATGAGGGATCCTTTTTACATTAATATTCAATTTTTAAAATATCAATTATATGTTACATTTTAAAGGATTAAATATAAATAAGTAAAGAGCTATACTGAGGAGAACAATATCATCTCAATTAGGATTATAATTATTGAAATAATGCCAAATATTTATTGGTATAAATTAAAATAGATGGAGTAAAAATACTGAATATGTTATTGAAGAAAAAATAACTTAAATCGGTTATTTCTTGTCAATATTCTAAAAAAAATAATCAATGTCATAGAGTTTCAATTCTTACAAGTAAAATTCTGTAGGGTTATCTTAAAGTTTCAATCGTAGAAGTCGACATTTTAATACAATGGCTATTTTTTCAATTACAAGGATTAAAAGTGGCATTTATTAAACTTTCCCGTTAGTAAATGGAAATGGGCTTATTTGAATTTTGCGCTATCTGGGCCCAAAAAGATATATTGTAGGCCTTATTTCACTTGATCTATAGGAATGACTCTAAAATGAAATTTCAGAGGGAAAAAAACTACTTTAAATTATATTTGGACTTGAGGAATAATTTTTTTATTTATAAACCTTGAAATAACACATTTTTTAATCATATGTTGAACTTAAATTTGTGCTTCCTTCGTCTTTTTTTACTTGTTCATTATACTAAAAATAGATATCCAATTTTATTTGTCCTCCAGTTTGAAAAACTAAGAGATAGATTATCATTTTATCATATCTTTATGATTAAGTACTATTTCTTTTTCAATATTTAAATAATTTATACTAATTATAATTAGGAGTAATATAGTAAACTCACAAATTTATTATTTATTAAAAAATGTGTCAAAGTAAAAAATGGACAAGTAAAATGAGTGGAGAGGTAGTAGAGTTCAGTGATTTGACAAAGAAAATCGACTAAGAAAGAAAAAAATAATGATGATATACTAACAATATAAAGATATTTTATATTATGCACGTAGATAGCAAGTTAGTTATCATGTTTTATCATATTACTGATCAATACTTATTATAGAGATTTATCAGACTATAATTTGGATGTTGAAACTGTCCGATTCTAAGATTGGATTATTTTTCATTCGTTCTACGTATCATTAACGATTTTGAATTCATGCAAGTAAGTTGTAGCTTGACATTTGAATTATGACCGAATTTTTTTAAACTAGCCCTAATATTTTCAAATAAAGAATATTTTAATCAAATATGATAGATCAATTGTACGCATCAACAATTTTTCTAAGATTAGATCAAAATTATTATTCTGATATTGTTATCAGTAAGATAAAACTTACATATCTTATAATATGATCATATATAAATAATTTGATTGTGTAAATATGTTAATTTATAGAACTTAAAACATTTTTTAATAGGGAGAAATGGAAAAAAAAGGCAAAGAAAACATTGAATGACATAATTACCAAAATCTTTTAGTGTCATAATAAAAGGACAATGTGGTCCTAATCAACACCATGTGCGGCTCATTTTCATTGTCTTAAGTAAATATTTTTCTATTTAATTGTCTTTTTAGACACTTTTAAGATTCCACACACCATGTAAAACTATGATATAAAACAAGGTTGTATTTTTTAATTATTATTTTTGCTTTTTCTTTTATCGAATACAATATTTTTAATTGGAGTTCCTTACTTGGCTTTGGTGAAAGCAATGAATTTTAGGTTTCTTAACCAACGCATGTAACTTTTTGCTCATGGCATACACTAGGGTACCTAGCAAAGCATTTATAATTTGTAGCCTTTTATTTTCATATTCCCTTTTATCAATTGTTTCGTAATGCTTTATTTGAGTCAAAAATCTATAAATCTCTATAAGATTGGAATAAGATCTATATTACATTCTATTTTCCTAAGCTTTCACTTATAGAATTACATTAAGTGTCTGTAAGTCAAGTCCCCGGTGATCCAAAACCTCGGTCAGTATATTATTTATAAAGAAATGGATCTTGAGGTTAAATCAATCTCAAAAACTAGCTTAAGAAGGGAGGATCACCCAAATTTATATAAGCAGATCACTAGATAGTTCATTTCCCAACCAACGCGGGACGCTAACCCACTCTAACACCCCTTTCAAGCCCAAACTCGATTTGTACCTGGACCAGGAGTTCAAACAGGAATGAACTCTGATACCATGATAGATATAACACATGTTCTGACTCTACCTCAAAAGCTAGCTTTTTTGAGGTGCGGGTTAGACTTAAGAGACCTAATTTGACATGGTATATTCAAAGTCAGGTTCATCCTCGCTTGATCTCTTGGTCCATGCTCCAGTTTGGCCTAGACTTGAATGAGGATGTTAGAGTGAGTTAAAGTCTCACATTGATTATTAGGAATAGACTAGTGATCTGCTTATATAGACTTGGACAATCTTGCTCTCTTAAACTAACTTTTGCGATTGAGTTAATTTAGGTACCATATTTTTACATGAATTAGAGTGGGCCCATATCCCACTCGATGTTAGGCATCTAAATTAGATTGCCCATGATCCAAATGTCCTATCCTAAACGTGAGGTAAAATATAAAAGACCGACAAAATCTCAAATAAAGTTTCACCATTTATCTTATTTAATAACAAATTATTAAAAAATCCTGTTACCTATAAATCATTTAACGATAAATTAGCTATGGCTTGTGCTGTTCAATTTCGTGTTTCTGAGAGAGAGAGACTATTCAATTATTACCTTAAAATATTATATAGCTTTTATTTGATTAACATATGGAAATTAAATATGTTCATATATTCTTTGAATTGTTTCTTAATTAATTCATATTAGATAATCCAACTATTTTTTTACTTTAGTACTGAAACTTGTACTTTGTGATTTAATGATTTTTCAAAGAGCCGTCAAAGTTACAGAGGGAACTTTTCTTTGTAATATATTAATTCTAAACAAAAATATTTTTTTTAATCAACTTTCATAAAATACACTAATTATTTTTTTAATATTTGACCATAAAATTTTTAATTATACATTTCTTTCAGTGTCTGTTATGATGAGCACTTGACAATGCAAATCTTTTCTCAACGATATTTTATTTTAAAACATAGATAATTCACAACCATATATTAAAATCAATTAATCCACAAAAAGTAGACACAGGATTTAAAATATCCTCATTTATTGTATAATTAATTCAACAAAAAGAAAGGGCTCAAATATTTTTAACCAATAACAGCAAGATCTATGTAATAATCTAGTTCTCCATAGGGTAATAGTAAATATAATACTAATTTAATTAATTAATTAATCAAAATGATTTAATTTGTTAGTTAAGTTTCAAGTCCAAAGTGCTTATGATTAAATCATTTTGTTATCATCCGAGGTTCAATCTAGATAGAAAAGACATTTTTAATAGTTAAAAAAAAAACATTGATTAATTAAATATTCTATTAATTATTTAGTTGTTAATTGTAGTTCACATATTTGTTTAAGGAAATATGTGGTTACCAAATACCAAAGCTTTATTTTTGTTTAAAAAGTTATTAGAGAGTTACACTTCACTTTCAAGGATCTTTTCTCAAGATTATGCATTTGATTAATTGCGACTAATTAATATCTATCGGGTCGAGTTTACTCATAGTCTACAATGTTTACATATAGCATTAGGGATGTTAGAATAATATGAACTTTTCATATACGACTAGGATTTTCACATAATCTGCTTCTCCTAACATATCTTTAGATTGTGAACAAAGAAAGTTTATAGGCGTTGTGACAATTTCAAAGGACTAGTAACACAAATCAAGGTTACTGCAAATCGACTTTTCCTATGAATCAAGAAATTAAAGTCGTAAGTCTTCTAACTAGTGTTTTACGATTGAGATGTTATAATTAATTAATTTAATTTTCTTTATAATAAAAGTTAGTAAGGGGGACCCTTGGATTAAAATATAACTAGAGGTAATTAGGTAACGACAAGTACTATAGCAAGTGGTTGAGCATGATAATAATGTCATTGAGATTATCAAGAAATTTATCGTTAATACATGATTAATTATTCACTAAACGACAATTAATATATAATAATGTCATTTACTTGGACTTACATAAAAAATTAGGTCCATGTGATGTGAGCACTTGGAAAGAATCAAAAGGTGCCTCAATTCTCTCATCAATTATTTGATTTTTAGTCAATTGAGATGGATGGATAACATTTTAATTCATTGGATTCTCTTTTCCAATCTAATTTTATTTAATCTCAAACCCTTAAGACTTAAAAAAAAAAGAAAAAGACTTGTAATCAACTATATAATTTGTCGCTAATCTATTGGTAAATTATTCGTAACTAACATTTTTAATACTAATTAATTGCTAAGTAGGATTTTTATTGTTTATATAATGTAATCTTGTTTCAAGTCTTTAAGACTATCACGATAATAACATACCTAATATAATATCTCAAAAATGGAACTTGGGTCTTGTAGAGCATGGGGTATATACAGACTTTAGATCTTATCCTTATCTCGTGAAAAAAAATTTATTTCTAATAAACCTTTAGCTCAAGAGAAATAATTCAAAACATGTTTGGAAAGAAATACAATAGTACTGAAGTAACTAAAGTAGAAAGGAAAAGTAATAACAATAAATAATACGATAAGAATTGAAGAATAAGATAAAAGAAGAATATGTATTGGTAATATACTGAGAAGGAAAAATCAAACACGTTTGATAGGCCACCATCCATCCGAAAAACTACACACATTCGATAACTCGCTATCCTTCTACTCTAATCTTCGATTTCCGATCATGTTATCGATCATCTTAAACCCTTAAATAGACTTCAAGAAAATAAATAAACATGAATTTACTACAAAATTCATTGTTAATATATCAATTTAGTATTTTTTTTTAATAAGATTTAGCGATAATTTTTTGTTGTTCAACTTCTTCATTGCTAATTCCTCTTCTTTTTTTTTTAATAGTGATATACTAGTAATCAAAATTTGACTAACATAATTGTACGCACCTGCTCACACATGACTAGATAATGCTTGAGGATTAAAATACTAATTACTTGATAATGACTCCTTAAGTTGTGCTTGTGCTCTCTCTTCTATTTTGATTGTCTTTTTTATAGTCAATTTGACTGATTTTTAAAGTTGGATAAGATTGTATAAACACAATTTTCAAGTAAAAAAAATTAAATTTTCAATAATTATATGAAAAGTACTATAACTTGTAATTTTTTTTATATCAATATGATAAAAGATACATCTTAAAATATTAGTCAAAATTTATATTGTTTGACACTCAAAAAAAATTATGACAATTAAAAAAAAACGGACGGAGGAATACAATTTTTTTTTTCTTTTTCGTCTTCATAATTATTGGTTTCCTGTTTTCAGGTTCTATAAAATTATAAACATGATTATTCAACATGAATGTGCATGTTCCTACTATTATTTTTTTGGTTGATAATTTAAAAAATCTAGCTAATAATCATGACATTGTACTTTTAGTATGTTAAAATAAATATATTACTATATACTTATCCAAATATTATGAATGTGGAGAACTAATTAAAAAGTATGAATTAAATAGTAAGAAAAATAAATCTTTAATTATATACATTAACAATGATAGATCAATTAATTAAGAATACATTTGACTATAAGTAATTTATTCATGTCAAATGGGAAGTAAAAGAATAAATAATTACTACCTAAGAAAATCTAGTTTACTTAGTAGTGATGCACTATAAAATGTAGTTGGAAACTATAATATTTTTATAGCACTAATTGACTTTATAGATATTATATTGCAAGTCCATTGACATATTTATCGAAAAAAATGATACTTGATATATATTAGAAATGTGCAAATTTCAATTTAATCGCAAATCAAATTAGAGAAAACTTATAAAGATTAAGCATATAATTTGACAAACTTCACATTGCAATAGAAGAAGAAAGTGAAGAACACAAAATTCAAATTTACATAATATGCATAATTTTAGAACTTGATATGATATAGCACAAAAGATAAATTAGTACAAGTTTAAATTCAGACGAATTATATGAGACATGAACTTGAATCATGACACATAAATATTAAATATTTGGTACATCCATTTTTTTTAAATAAAAAAAGCTCAATCTTTTTAATGCTCACTAATAATGTAAATTTAAATTAATGAGGAAGAACTATACCACAAAAAGACAAAATAAAAATAAAACACAAAATACTAGAAAAGTAAAAAATATAGCTTGTTTTAGGGTGATGGGAATTTACTCTCAAGGGAGTAGGTGAGTAAAAGTTACTTCCACCCCCAAGTTTCAAGGGCTCAAGAAAAAAAAAAAAAATTGACCAATTCCCAATATGAAAAACTTAAGTTCACAAAAGTGACTTATACTTTCTCAAGGTGATGTATTATTTTGAATTTTAAAAAATTATTGGAGGAAAAATAATTAATATTAAGAATAAAATGTTAAAAATATATTTTCTAAATGTAATAAATAAAAAAATATTTTAAAATATCGAACAAGTAAAAATAAACTGATACAATATTTATTATTAAAGTTACTAAATTATTCTTAAAATAAGATTAACTCAATCTTTTTTTCTAAATAAAGTGTAATTTATTGGAGAGAGATAGAAGTAAAATAGTACTCCCCTTTTTTAATAAATAAAAAATACTCTTGATTTATGATTTTCAGAAAACTTGTAAAGAAAAATGTAACAGTTTATATGAAATGGAAAGAAGTATAAAAAAAATCCCCTTTTATTTTTTCTTTCCAAAATTTTATTTGTTAAAAGAAATTGGGATAAATAAAGTATAAAAAAGGGAAAGAAAATTATAATATGAAAATTTACTCAACCAATCAATTGATCTATTTAGATTCTTCAAAATGGAACCTTACCACAACTTACCTTCTCGTTTCATGCTATTTCTTGATACTTGCTAACCCACTTCGACTCGATATTAAAGAATGTGTTGAAATGAATGTACAGTCACGAGAATTTATATTATTGATGAAAAATTATTTTATTTGATTCAAAGATCAAACTCCAAATTGGCAAGTGGTTAGTGGTGACATAAAGGTGTTAAATAAATCTTTTTGTGAAAATTAAATTATTTAGCTAGGTCAATTTTTTTTTACTTATATGTATATATTCTATATTTTGATTTCCTTCTCCCTTTTTGTTTTTATGCATATTTATTTTTTATATCATGATATCTCTTAATAAAATTTTTGTCTCCATCACAATTGATATTCAATTTCCATCATCTCCCTCCCTAATTCCTAGCCACCAATAGACCCTAAACAAGAGTTTGATACAAGAAAACAAGTTGAAAAATAAATGAAATGCCCCCAGATTTATGGGGTCCTACAACAAACCAAAGGAAAAATGAAAACAAGAATATTGGCCAATGCCCCCACTACATGTCATTTAAGTAGAAGAAGTGTTCATTGGGCAACAAAAATGTCAATTTTCTTGATTTGTCCTTTTGAATAAAACCAAATAGTAAGAAATAAAAAATTTTTGTTTATTAATTAAAAAGTAATATTATAATAATTTTTATAAATATTTAATAAATTTTAAAATATATATATATATTAAATAAAAATTACTAAATTCTAGTTAACATATAATGGAGCTTCAATTTTTTTTTTTGTGAGTAAGACCTAAAGTCACAGTATGACTATCTGCTTCTATTGATCAGTTCATTTTTGGATTTGACATATTTGATTCTCTCTTTAAAATCTTTCTTGAGAAAAGGATTTAAGATAGTTTAAATATAGTAGTAATATAATTATATTTTATTTATTTATAAGAATAAGTTACACTATGATTGAAGTTGTAATTGAAAGAGTTATTGTCTATAAATATCCTTTATCAATTAAGATTAATAGGGATCCATGAGATGGTGATTTATCTTAATTAAGGTGAATGTAAGTTGTTTAAGTCATTTGAATTGATATGGACTATGCCAACACAAATCGCAAAACATCATAACTAAATCTCTCAATCATTTTTCTTTTTTTCGATCCCAACATAGACATACTTTGATTAACTATAGAAGTAAAGATATTTTAAATATATCGTAATTTTATATGGTTATAAATACACAACTTTATGAATAAAATAAAATTTTCAAAGTTAAATTATTTTTAAATATATATTAAAAATATCATTTTTAAATCAATCCATCGTCGCGATAAAATTTCAAACTCAAATCTCAAATCGAAGAAGATTGTAAGTCTTGCTTTTGCCTTTATCCTTATCACCATTAGTTCAATTCTATGTTTATAATATGGAGATCACTTCTATTGTAATTTAAGGATCTATACTACCTTAATGGGAGTAACATAGTTTAAATAATATAACATTATCAAAAATCGTGATCACAAAGTGATAAATACTCTTTCATTCTTAGTCAAAGTCTTTAGAGATCTCAATTTTGAATCTTGGCATGGAGTATTTTTGATAGGTTGCGCTTTATCCTCCAAAATGAAATTATCTGACACAAATCTGAATTAGTCGAACCCCAAAATGAATATCAGAACATATGATATAAATAAAAAATAAATATATAAATCTCACTTTGAATTTCATAGAATGTTGATCGCCTATTATGCAAGGAAGGACCATGAATAAATCCTAAGTCATTATAAGATTATATAGGCGCATTACATTTTATAAATCAAATTTCTATTTCATTTTATGCATGGGTTATATTTGTAATATACTTTTAATATTTATTTAGTCATTAATTTTTTTTGATATGTATCTCGATATATAGCATTTACCTCATAAGAAATACCCAATAATTTGATTTTTGTTTAATTATCATCTTTTGAGAAACTTTATAATAATGTGTCAAATATATTTACCAAATTACTATTTTATTTAACTTTCTATTAATTAACCATCAATTCAAGTACCTAATTCGAAGTCCCTTTCACACTTTAAACTCACATCTTTTCTATGATATTTAATGGATGCATAATTTTGATTGGTAAGATGCCTTTCTCATGGATTCATCAAGATTTGTGGTGAAATAATATGATTTATCATCGAGATTTGTAATGAAATAGTACTTTGTTTATAAAAATAAATTATAAGAGATTTGTATTCGAGCTCCTACATGTATCTAAAATCATTTATTATTTAAGGGTCGTTTCAAAGATCTCCCTATAGATTTTACTTCATAAGACTGACCTCCTTTGTAATTCAAGAAATTACCCTTACCCCTTAATTACTTTGATTTTCATTTTTGAATTTTTTCCCTATATGTTATTAATTCAAAAAAATTAAAATATAATAACTTTACCCTTTTCAAATGCTAACCTCTTCTAATTAATCATTTAGAATAGGATGATATTGTAGCCTTTTAGATCAATATAAATAGACAAAAAGAACCCTTACAAGAAAATCAAAATAAAAATGATAAATGTAATATTGTGAATCATATATAAAGAAATCTAACATTACGAAATGCAATTGGAAAAATAAGAAATGTCTAAAATTATTCCTAATATTATTTATCATTTTAAAGTTGTTGAATGTTAGACAGTGAGTGTGTGCGTTTTTTTATATTTTATTTTTTTATTTTATAAGGAATGGAGGACCATTGGGTAGCTATAATTAAAGACATTTTGTATTTTCAAATTATACAATAGTCAAAGACAACTTCAATGACTTTACAATTAAACCTCAAATTCTTAAGCAAACAAAGGGGTAACATATTGATGCTAGAAGCTTCATAAAAATAATCATTATAATAAAGGACCATGCCATATTAATTGTATAATATATATATAAAACATTGAACTTTGTTTTTCTTCTTTTTCTTTCTCATTTCTTCACTCTTCCATTGGGAGAGAATAGTCTAGAATCAATCAACTCTTTCACCACACAGACACACACAAAAAAACATGTGCACATGTTATATTATATTTTTGTAACATTTTATATTGAAGTATTATGCAATCCTAATTTATAAAGTACCATTTGGATTATGTTATTGATTTATATACATTGATAAAAAATACCATTTAAAGGATTACATGCAATTCTTCATTTGAATAAATGTTATTAAAAGAAAAAAGAGATAAATATCAAAAACACATTTAAATTATTCTTTGAGTTTCATACTTAAATTATTGAGAGTGTGAGTTTCATATCGAGGTATGAGACTCACAAAAAAATTGATAGTTCAAGTGTGTTTTTGACCCTTATCTCAAAAAAAAAAAAACCACTTTGTCTTATTAAGGTTTTAGATACAGATATGTTTATAGATTTCGAGTTTATCTTCTTCTCATACCTTGTTAAGTCTCAATAATTTTTCTCAAGGAGTTCTTTGTTAAGAAAAATCTTATTGTATTTCAAAAAGATTATCACAAATTATAACTACAATTATTTATAACGGAGAATTATAATACCTTCGCGTCTCAAAGGCCAAACATGTGAGGCTTTAAGTCAACTGTAACAATTTTTACACATAAATTAAAACATAATTGTATTGCTTCCTATTATGTGAAAAGTGTACCGACACCCTTTTTTGTTTCATCATGGGTTCATATGGTTTGTTCATATTTAACTTTAGACCAAAGTTTCTTTTTATTATTTGTTTTCAGGTCCACTTCACTAATCCAACACTGAAATGTGTGTAATACTTTTGGTTATTTTTTGTCAATAATTTATTTCATAAAAAACATACATGAGTACAATACTTCATGTTCATCTAAGTTGAATACTGGAGCCCAATAATTGGGACACCATTTTGGGTAAATTAATTAATCTGACACTGTATATTTTAATAAATGAGTGTATGTATAATAAATGTAAGATTTTGTAGTTTTAATTTATAAATAAGGAGGAAATCCTTGCTGGTTGTGGGACATCTAAAATACTAGACCACAGTCTAAAATGTTATAAAATATTACAAACATTGGATAATAATTTAATTTGATTTGTAAGGTATATAAATCAACAAACATTAGACCTGAGTCTTACAAGTTCATAATACTTAATTTTTTAATGTTTCGAAAAAAAATAACAATTCTTCTACCAACATTATATATATATGTTTCATGACTGAAAATAATATATATAAACACTAGCTACAGAACAGCATATTGTATTCAACAGAAATCAAAACAAAAAATAAAGGTAATTGCCTTTGCATCTTATTTAATTGTTGAATAAACAAGTTGCTATAAGCAATTAAAGTATACAAAATCAAATGTTGTATGTTTATGGAACATACAAGTATGGGGGTTGGATTGCTAAACCCATAATAAATTAAGAAAATTTATTTCCTATATAATAATAATATAAAACTTATGTTGTATAACTAAATTTATTAACATGATATTATCGAAATAATTAAACAAATGTCTTGAATAGCCATTATTAAAAAAGTGTCAAAGATATATTGCTAGGAATAGCCATTTTAGAAAAAAATATTTTATTTGATTTGTTCTTTGACTATTTTTTATTATAAATATATATATAAAGATGATATCAAAAGAAGCACATGTATAAAATAGTGAAATATTTCGATATTTACAAGAAAATTCATATTAACACGAAATGGAGAGTATGGTTTATACTTGGACTGACTGTTTTGTCCTTTTGATAAAACGAATGATTTTATTTTATGCATGAGTAGTGAAAAAGTATACAAAATTTTAATTGATTATTGAGTGACTAGTATATTAGAATTAAAGAATTCACTTTATCACAACTTTAAAAATTTTAAATTGGTAGTAATTACTTGGAGCTTTCTCTGTATTTTAATTGAATTGCCTCACTTTTAGCTCAGGTTAATGAGGCGGCCCTCGATGCAGATTAGCTAGGATTTTTATTATTTGATTATACATCAGTATCTAGCTACTTTTTTGAAATTCAACTAATATAAAAGGATCTCACTTATAGTAGGATGGTCTGAGGGAGGAGACTGGGCTAGTCATGGTCATGTGGACATACCAATCTCAACTAAGGGTTGAAGTCGATTCTATATGAATTTGAGCAACGACCAAATCAAATCACTACCAATTCTTAGTAGGTCGGTCCTTTGGGGTAATCCGATAATAACCCCATATAGCCCTTGGTTGGTTCCAGTAACATATTAGATCTTATCGATCTAATCTCTTAGACATAAGGTATATGCTGAAGAAAAAAAAAGTTTCTATTCAAAATATGAATTTGAAATATATGTGATGGATTTAAAATGAAGGATAGATACTTATGATTCAACCAGGATCATGACCTTTGATGGTGATTAGGGGTCAAATCATTGGTTAAGGCAACAAATGCCAAAAATTAAGCAAGGATGGCCCAAAGTGATGGAAAGACTACAAAAGAAAGCCGTCCAGGGTGGTGAGCTCACGACAACTGTGGGATCCATTACCCTCTACCCACTCTTCCCTATCCACTAATTCCTTCTGTCAAATTTTTGATATCCGTATTAAGGTTCGATTATATTCAATTTTTATGATGTAAATTTGATTCTAAAGACATTATCGTCCTAACAAAATATCTATATTAAGATTCAATTCTTATAATCCAGAGTTTATTTTTGAAGATATCACTCCCAACAAAATTTTCTATTGAAACTATTTATTTGGAATGATGAAATTTCAATTATGTCATGCTGGTGTTATAAACATAAATAATAGCACTACAAATAAAATATTACTCCTATTACAATTACTTTAATTACTACGACATAGTCTCTCTCATCTTCACGTTTTTCTCTGTGTAAGCATTAATTAAAATCTGGTCAAAACTTTGACATCCTTAACCATGATTAATTAAGTGTTGTACACCTCACATATCAATCAAACCATATTTAACCCTGTTATAAATGATGGAGATCTCTCAAATTAATACATGAAACCCATATAATCCAACTTGTTCTAGTTTCCCAAATCTACACTTCATATAAATAATATTCTCATTCATTTCACGCAACTATTATTGTAATTTTCAACTGTTTACCCTCATCACCCACCAATTTCCTCCCTTTTTTAAATATTTTTTTTGGTCGTCTGGGTTTTTTATTTTTATTCTTTTGAAAATCTAGACATCCCCAAAAAAATCATGCAAAATTTATTTTCGATATCATTTCTTATTATATCCACAAAAAATAGGAAAAAAATTTCAAGATCAAAACAATGACAACATACTTTATATAGTTCCAAAAGTGATATTAGGTAAAAATTGGTGTACACGTGCTTTACTCCTAGTACAAATAAAGAAATCCTCCAAACAGAAAAAAAACTTCATAGATCCTAAGAAGACTAAAAGTTATTCATGGAATTCCTACATTAAAATTTGTGGTGAATGAATGTTAAGTTTTGGGTAAGGAGGAGGAATTTCATCAAGCCATTATTATTATATTATCCACGGGATTAACATCCATTTTGTCTAAGTTCTCGCTTTAACGGATAATATCTACTTATTCATATGAATGATTTTGTGGGTGCATGATCAAGAGGTGTAAATTATTTCATGCAATCAAATTAAGGTTTGAGTTTTGACATATTTGATGATGAAATATTAGATGAATATTTTGTTAATTTGGTTAGAGATGAAGAAGTTTCACCTACACAATAAAAGAGAGATTCAACACAAAGAAGACTCACAGACAGCACAACACATAAAGTACCAAGAGATTTTATGTATGTTAATTAATATAAATTTTTACATCCCAATAGAATTTGCAAGGTATAAGACATAACTCCTTTTGCTTATGCTTTTTCCTTTAAATTTTGCTTCTATTATATAAATAAAAAACTAGCACTCGCCCATTGAATTTGCTTAAAAAAGAGTCTCACCAAGCTAATTGAGGATAAAGCTTAATTAATTAGTTTTCATATTATGTGCATTAATTAATAACTTAATCATAAGCCAACTAATTTTCTTTCCTAGAATTCAAAATTTATAAATTTCAAATTTTAAGTCTGCTATGCTTATAATCAGAGTTAAAATCATATAATAGATGAATTTCTTAACATATAAATGAGATTTCGGCCAAAACTATAGAATTATCAAACCTATTTTTTACGCTATGTATCCGTCCAGTGTATAGAAGTTGAACTCAATTATTTTCTCTTTTAATAAAACCTATTACTATACTATATAGTAGTTGAATAAACAAATAATTTCCATCCTCCTATTATTTTATACTTATATATTTATAAACTTTAGGGTGAGAGAAAGAAATGACTGCGTTTGTTTGAGTCTTTGTCCCTCCTCTCTCTCTCCTTCTTCTTCCCTTCCCTTTCTTTCCACTCAAAAAAAAAAAAAATCTCCATTAGCAAGCTCCTTCTAAATCTCTTATTCAAATCTACAAACATAAATATATAGAAAATAATCCCATTATTTAAAACCTTATATTAAACAAAACCAAAAGAAAAAAATAACACATCTAGTAGTTTTTAATAGTTTTTTCATTTGATATTGTTTTTTTTTACTCTCTTGTGTTTTGTTGTACTTTTGAATGTTTTGGTCATGGCTGGTTTGGATTTAAGCACTACTTCTCGTTATATTCATCAACTTCACCACCCGGCTGACTTCAATCTGCAAAGACAACCGGATGATGAAGCTAACAACAACCAATTTTCTGATGACCATCACCACGAGGATAACGGTCATCAGAATCAAGGTCAGAGAGAACAAATTTTTATTTACTTAATTATGTTGATTGACTTTTTTCTTGTGAATCAAGCTTTGGATAATTTATTGTTGATAATAGATGGTGGTGATTAGTGAGACTTGAATCTAAGGCCTTGTGCCTGTTTACCTGTTCAACTATCTGACACATCATTTCATCTAAAAAAAATTTAAACGATTAGAGAAACACAATTTTATATACTTTATAATCTATTTTTTTCTTGGGATAATAATTATAGATGGTTCCCGGCGGCCAAGGCCTTTTTTCTAGTCTAAAATGATGTTCGTTTATTATATGACAATTCTCATGTGATAATTTGACTTATTTAAGAGATTTGCTTGATTTTGTTTTTCATGAGCACACGACCCCCTCACTTGGGGGCTGATTTGATAAGTAGTTGTGATTCTTGAATTGAAAACCTTCTGTTTGTTTTGATATCATATTGAATTATCTGATGAATCGTTTTATATAAGAGTTCAAATGACGATTAGAGAGTTTATAATTTTTATTTACTTATGTCTTCAATAATAGGTGATATCGTTGGTCGAAGACCTAGAGGGAGGCCGCCGGGTTCAAAAAACAAGCCAAAACCACCAGTAATAATCACCAGAGAAAGTGCAAACACATTGAGAGCACATATATTGGAGATTGGAAATGGATGTGATGTATTTGAGTGTATTTCAACTTATGCTAGGAGAAGACAAAGAGGGATTTGTATACTAAGTGGTAGCGGGACAGTAACAAATGTTAGCATAAGACAACCTGCTGCAGCTGGTTCTGTAGTAACATTGCATGGAAGATTTGAGATTCTTTCGCTTTCTGGCTCATTCTTGCCTCCACCCGCTCCACCAGGTACGATATTGTCTGATCATTTCATCTAAAAAAAAATTTAGTCTGTTGAAGGAAAAACTCTTTTACGGAAGCTAAGTTCAGCGAAGGAGGTTCAATTGAATTCTCTCCACTTCAGAAAATCATATTGCAGTATTAGGGTGAATTTGAAATGCAATGAATGGGGTTTAGCTGAATTTTCCTTTGTCAAAAAATTATACGGTAACAACAGGATAGTTTTTTTTTTTTTTTTTTTTATTTAAGTATATTTGTGTATATATGTCCTTGAATCTTTTTGACATAAGGAAATTGCATCATGTCATGACAAGTTTGGATCTCTTTCTTATATTTCCTTGAATCCCTACACTAGGATGTAAAATTCACAGATTGATTTACTTAGTTATGATCGTCTTGCATACAAAAATTCAAGACGTTTGAGGAAACAACTGTTTTATTTACTTAATTATGACTTCAATAACTCTTCATGATGCAACGAATTAACCATGTAGTCATTTTGTCTATAATTTAAACATGGGTCTCACCAGGTGCAACGAGTTAATCATGTAGTCATTTTGTCTCTACAATTGAAACAAAATTTCGTTTATTTACTTAATTATATCTTCAACAGGTGCAACGAGTCTGACAATTTTCTTGGCTGGTGGACAAGGGCAAGTTGTTGGAGGAAGTATAGTAGGGGAATTGATTGCTTCAGGACCAGTTATTGTTATAGCTTCATCTTTTACAAATGTTGCTTATGAAAGATTGCCATTAGAGGAAGATGAAGGACTTCAAATTCAACCACAAGTCTCCAGTGGCAATAATAATAGTGATGTTGGTGTTAATAATAATAATAATAACAACAATAATAGCCAATTTCCTGACCCTTCATCTGGATTTCCATTCTTTAATCTTCCTTTGAATATGCCTAATGGACAACTACCATTTGGAGTCTAATAGGTCAGAAAATTTTCAATGTACCATGTTTGTCATAGTCATGAATCTAGTGGATTGTTGGATTTTCTCCATTTTCTTTTTTGGGGGATTCTTTTGTAACATGGCAGAAATGCAAGGTAAGGCTGCGAAGAATAGACCCTTGTGGTCGGCCCCTTCCTCGGACTCCACGCATAGCAGGAGCTTTACTGTACCAGGCTTGCCCTTTTTTCGTTCTTGTTTTGTTTCTTCTTGGTTCTGTAACTCCATGGAATTATGAAAATAGTGATGATCATCTACTCTTAATGTTTTCTACGGAACTCTTTTCTATAAAGAATTGTTTTGAGAATGCAATATTCCTCAAAATATATAGTTGTGCCCTCTTGCTTATTATTTAATGTATATATGTTTCTTCTCAATAAATTTCTATTTTCTCTATTCTAGATTATTATATATAATAGACATAAAGGGAATTATTTGACTTTAGTCTTAGGAGATCTTGAATGGTAGACTTTTTTGCCCACTTCTTGCATTGCTTTCCAGAATATATAGTACCCACCAAATTAATTTTCAAAACCTTTATGAAAAGTATATACTATAATTAGTATTTTTTTTCATGTTAAATAGAAAAATACATTTTAAAAAATATTTGATAGATTTCAAAGTTGAAATGTGCTGAAAATACCAATGAGTTTTACCACATTGTTGTTGTTGTTGTGTGATGAAATAAAAAGTTCATGTGATGGAGGTTCTACAAATAACATGTCTTACATTAATGTTTGAGCTGAATTTCTTGATTTTGCTACTATACTTTTTTGGGAATTTGATCCACCCCACTGGTCAATTGCTGAAAACAATGCTTTTTCTCTCTCACCTAAATTGACCTTTAGAAAAATGGGAACACATGACAAGTTTTCAGTATCTGTCTTTCAAATATTTGTACCATCAATTATCAAATATTTGCAGGGTCCAGGCAGGAATAACATCTCAAGGTGTGTAATAAAGATGTATTAATAATTATTTTCACATAAGTTATAAGTCATACATATTTTGCATTCATAATATAGAGATAACTTTATCGTTACTTATATTTTCAAACACAAATTGCCACCAAGTAAGAAATTAAGAAGTTCTTTCGATGTTTGGAAGACCACCTACGATGTGAGGAATGGATAGAATTCTTTTATTTTAATTAGAGAAATATCGAGTTTAGTATTGAAAATTTAAAAATTTTCCATGGGACACTTACACAAATTTGAATCAAAGCAGATATCAAATATGAGGTAGAAAACTAACAAAAGAGTGTAATTATTTGATAGGATGAGTTGTATCTCCTTATATGTGAAGCATTCCTGCCCAACAAGGATATTTAAGATATAGAATGGATGAGTTCAAAATTAATATTAATACATAACCTTACTTGTTGCTGCTAATACCTCATTTCTTTGTATAGTATAATTACTATTATTAAACCAAATCATTCTACCATATTTTTCCATTAAAGAAGATTTCCTCTTAAATAGTGAACTTTACGATTTCAAGTTGCTTTATTCTCCACTAATTGTGTTATATAAGGATAATAAACAATAACAGCTATTTGCATTTATTAAAAAATAAAAGGATTCCTTAAATCTACATTAAATATAGAACTAAAGTTAAATATAATGCAATGAGGGACGATGTATATTTTTTTTGTAATATCAAATTAGTTCAATTCTGATATAATAATCTGAAAAATAGAACGATAACTTGCTAGAATAATAAATTCAATTGCACCAATAATGTGCAAATTCTTTGCGCTATCAGTTCATAAAACATAAATATCAGTACAATACAAATTTTCAACGGATATTTCTATCAAAATGGCATTGAAAGTCTAATTAAATACCAATAGATTAATCAGAAATTCACGAAAATTTAGTAGTAAAATCTATGTACTATATTTTTTTTAAAAATGTGCTTAAATACTTCATAGAATCAAATCTATGTACTATATTTTTGGATATTATACTTAAATACTTCATAGAATCGTGCTAAATTATAAGAGGAGATAAATATAGAAAGAGAGTTCCTTTATTTTAAATTACTAGGATTTTTTATTATTATTTTAAAAAAAGAAAAATATAAGAAGCTAGCAGCTGTACTAATGTATGCATGGAGAACTTATATTAAAGTTATTCTTGTATACGATTCTTCTATAGAAATAATTTATTGGTTTTATTTATTATTATAATTAATAAAGGAATATTCGTGCTTACCTTTTCCTCGTAGGAAAACAGAAAATCTGTATAACCTATGGTCATATCTTATCTTTTCCCAATTAAAATTTCACTAATTACTTTCACTAATTAAATTATCAATGTACTAGTATTTCTTTACTCCCAATGATGAGTAGTTAGGACATAGATATCTTAACTTACCAACTAAAATTGAATTTGAATAAAATAAGGGATAAATTATTTAAGGAAGACTTGAACTCAAGTTAAATAATTTATTTTGTCTTTTCTTGGCAATTAATAAACTATCAAACAACTTGTTAATATAAAACCCAAATAAACTATAGAGTTGACCAAAAACATGTGATCTATAAATTTAATTAAACTTCTATGGTTATGATTCTTTAAAAGAGGTATAAATAAATTAGTGACAACTATTTTATGTCCAATAAAAATAATTAGCATATGGTTAATGACAACTTAACTCCAACGACATTTTTTGCACAAATGTTTGGTAGAAGATTATTCATATTATTGAAGAAAATAGCTTTATGAGCGTAAATATTAAGGGGTCATTTGATTCAAAATAAGTTTATCTCACGGTTTAATTATTTTTGTTGGTTAGAGTTATACAAGGGGAAATTATGATTATATAAGGTTTAATTGTTTTTGTATTTATTTTATCTTCTACTTTTCATAAAATAATATATGAATGGACTCATAACTTATATAAAAGCTCATTATTGTTTGTAAAAATCCTAATAGCGCTATCTATGAATTTTTTTCAAATATATTTGAAACTTGAAAATGTAAGATAAATGCCAAGACAAAGAGTCCAACATAAATGGAGGTCCAACTTGGCCCCAATTATTGTTGGAGTGATTTTCCTATTCTTTCATTTTCATTTTTATTGCTCTCAGGTACATTCCCTGGCTATTCAATACATTAGGTAGAATATAGCAGGTAAATTACAAGTGTTTGTGTTTGAAGTGATGTAGAAAGTTTATTTTCAAGATTGTATTCACAGGCATACATATGTTTGGTAGCAACTAATTTTTGAACTGCAAACATGGTAGGAATTTGGAATACATTTTCACACACAAAAACTCCATATATATCTTCAAGGCTAAACTTTATTGCAAAGACAATTAATAGTAGCTTTTCAAATCCCAACTTCTTAATCTTTCGGTCAAAAATAAAAATACCAAGATTCATAAACTTCAAAATGGAAACAAAACAGTAATCAAGTAGGTGGAATTTATTTTCAGAATATGAAATTCTTTTGAAAAACATTATCCTCTACGCCTAACAGACCCCTTGACTGGCAAGTTGAGTTCATAAAATTTCAGTCAATAATTTAAGAAAAATGAATAAAAAGAGGAAGAAAGTTTGCAAATATAATTGGTTTACCAATTTGAGAACAAACAAATTTACCCTAACATATACTAAAACTAAAATTGCAAGCAAGCTTAATTCAAGAACTAAACCTAAGGCCTAAAATCTGCCCATTCACATTTGCTGAATCAACAAGTCGAAGGAAGCTTTTTCACATTGCTTGGCCCCAGCCACTACGTTGGCATACTGTCCGTTGCTTGAGCAGCATTATCAAAAGGCCTCACTCATGGCTGAGAGGGCTTCCACTGTTCTCATCGGCTGAGTTGCTTGAGACACCCAGGGAAGCACCGCGCTCAGTGACTGGAGCACCAACATTCGACATATCGGGAGGTGGAGTTGAAGATGGTGCTTCAGGCATAGGCTTTTTCTTTTATGGGATGAAGCTACCCATAACAAGCTGGTAGAGAAATGAAAACCGTTAGCAAGTACACAATATGCAATCAAACATCACGGCAAGGATGGCCCAAGGCTTTGGTCTAGTGAACAGAAAGCAGCACGCAATGTGCAAGTTATGCACACATCACAGTTTGAAGTTTGAAACAAAAGCCTGCTACTTAAGTGAAGAATAAAGAGGTCGGTCCATTATCCAACTAAGTTTTGAGCTATGCACTACTGGTCTATCCAAAAGGAAAAGAAAAGCAAAACATGAATGCAAGGACAGAGGTGGTCAGCATAGCACCTGTACTGGAGAGCCAGCCTTGAGAATTCCATCAACGACTCCGCCCAAAACTCCGCCATCTGGCCCACACAGGGACACATTAAGACTACCTGTTCTGCTACGGTTACCATTACTTTCTGACAGCAAGAAAGACCCCGATAACGAGATGATGTTAAATCGACCCTGTAGATAAAGAAAAACACAACGCTTGGTGACCAATGCCAAATAGGTATGCTAGAAGAAGACAATCAGTGGTACACACAATGATCACCTTTATCAAATCCAAGCATTAGCATACAGAAGAAACTTCAGAACTTTTCGATGACCAATGTCAAATAGGTTTAGAATCCACTTAATAACTCTTAGAACATTCATCCTAAAAAGTGATAATATTTGGTGATAGATTGCTAGGAAACATAAACATTGATATGAAACTCCCAAAAAAGTGATACTATGGTTTGTGTGTTATCATTATCTCTTTTTTACTTAGACTTTCAAGAATTTTGAAAAATAGTAGTTAAAGAAAACTGAGTGATTCTTTTAAAGGGAATAGGCATAAATGAGCTAAAGGGAGTACATCCAAAAAGATATACTCTTACCAATTTTTTTCTCTAATGTCAAAAGAAATTATATGTGAGTATACATCTAGATAAATGCAAAAAAATCAAATTTCCAGATCACACAGCCAGCAAATTTGAGTAAAAAGACTGCAACATAAACATAGACTAACTAAGCATAAGCTACCACACATGCCTCAGCATAAAAGGCAACAGAAAGAGTAAGTGTCTTCAAGCTGAAAATCATACAGACCTCATACGTCACAGTGCCACCACCTATTGTGGTCTGCCGGAGGGTGACATTGCAAACAACTCCAGTTGCAGATAGAACACAAGTTGCCGGTGGTCCTTGCAGTGAGAAAGCCATTACCTTATGTACAATGTCCTGCACCAAGGTAACATATTTGCATCATTAGGTAAAGTCAACCAAAAAATTCACAAAATTGGGACTTCAATTCAAGTAAGCCTTAAACAAGAATTAATTTTGATTACGGATAGGATGTAAATACTATGTATTAGTTACATTAGACCAACCAATCAAATCCTAATTCTACCATCTTCTCAGAAAATCAGAAATTAATAGTATAGGTTTCCTAAAACATAAGGAGGCCATGGAAAAACAAAAATCAAATGCAACTAAACACAGATGTTAAGATGGAAGCACCAGGATCTAGCCTAAGAAAATAAAAGGGAAAATGAACAATGATGATTGGAAGAAACACACAAACAAAACTCTAATGTGTCACATAAACTGACAACAGTAATTATTGATGTATGAACCAAGACAAAGAAAGGAAGCCAACAAAACATTAAATACACAAGTAAACTAATTTCTTCCTTTTTCTATCGTAAGAAATTCGAAACTCGAACCTGTTCGAGAACAACAATATACAACATTTGTAAAATACACAGGTTAATCAGAGTTTTGTAAATCATGCTAGTGAAAAATGCATGCTTTAGCCCAAAGATCAATAAGCAAAATAGGCTTACCTCCCCGGTGTGCACATGGATAAAGTGAGGTGTAAATTCAGACCCAGCTGCACCTGTGAACCATCAAGAAACCCAATATTACTATGGTGCAGGTGCTAAATTGGCAAACACTAACAAAGAACTTCAATTATTTGGCACTTTTCACTTCCCAAGATTCAAACTAAGTGAATTTTGGCCAACATCTTAAATTTTTTCTTTCACCCTTTTCCTACGTGAATTGCAACTTATAGTACTTCCGATGTATCCAAATAGCTAAATTCAATATTTAAAATGTAAACTAATCTAATATATCCTGCCCCTAAAGTCTGTCAACCCGATCTGATAAGCGACCAGTGCCAAATAAATTGGGACATAAGAGAAAGTTGGGAATACAAATAGGTAATCCAATATTACCATGATGTAGGTCCTAAATTGGTAGAATTTCACTTACCAACATTCAAACTACATGAACTTTGGGTTAGAAGCCAAATTCATAATCCCAAAATTAGAAGCTAGATACATAATTGGAGCAATAATGAAACACATATACCTAAAGCTTCTACTTGTTTCTTAATTATTTACATTATTTGTGTATACAAGTTAAATTCTTTACGTTATCAATGTGTATGAGTTAAATCCTTCCCAAATTAGAAGCTAGTTACATAATTAACAAGCTAGATACATAATTAAGGCAACAATAATGACAAATATACATAAAGCTTCTAGCTTTTTCTTAATTCTTTACATTATCTGTGTATAAGCATTACAATATTTACGTTATGAATGTATATCCTTAAATCCTTACCAAACAAGAAAGCTAGAGACATAATTGAATCAATAATGAAGACACATATATACCTGAAGCTTCTAGCTTTTGCTTCTTTCCAGAGCCCGGAGGCCTCCCACGACCCTTCTTTGCTGGATTTTCTGAAGAAGCAGCCCCATTAACACCACCACCAGCAGCAGCAACGCCAGAATCAGCATGATTCACCGGAATTTGATCAACTGGAGTAGGAGAAAGACCCAAACCATTGTTACCATCAACATGATACTTTCTTGGACGGCCTCTCTTCTTCTTAGCCCCAACCTCAACCTCAGCAGCAGCAACAGATGACATGTCAGAGTGATCAACAAAATTGGGTTTTAAGTTTTGCCCAGAAACTGAATTGGAAGGGAGTTGAAGGTTGTTTTGTTGATGGGGTTGCTGAAAAATGGCATTTGTAGGGAAAATGTATGAATTTGGTTGTTCTTGCTGGTGGAGTTGGAGTGGGGGTGGTAGTAGAAATGGAAGTGGGTGGTGTGCTGGTGGTGATGATTTTTGGTGAAGTTGGGGTGGGGATGATGGTGGCGGTAGTAGAAATTGGGGTGGGGATGATGGTTGTGGTGGTCGTTGTAGAAATGGGGGTGGGTTGTGTACTGGTGTTGATGTTTGGTGGGGTTGGAGTGGGGATGTTGGGGATGGTGGTGGTAGTAGAAATGGGGGTGGGTGGTGTACTAGTGGTGATTTTTGGGAATCCATAGAACAGAGAAAAATTCACTTCACTGTAAAAAAATCTTCAACAGGGAAGAAGGTGGTGTTTCACTGTTCTGAAGAAAATGAGAATTGGAAAAAAAAAAATAGGAGAGATTTATATAGTTGGCAAATTTTAGGGTTTTACCAATTAGTTCAGGTTTTAGATGTTTAAAACAAGAGTTTTTAATCAAATTTTGTAAATCTATCTTCAAAATATTTTCATATTTTTGCAGGAATTGCTTTTGTATTGGGTGATATATAATTTTTACCCCTATAATTGGGTCGTTTTGCCATCACTAAAGTTTGCCTATATTAATAGCTGGACCATTCGTGCAAGTCGAGTAATTTTATGAAATATATGTCACTAAAAAAACAAATTAGAAGTCTTCACGTATTTGCATAAAAAAAAATTCTATTTAGGATGAAATTTATTTTTTATTCCTTAAACTACTTTTTTTTTAAACTTTGTTAGAGTTTGACAATATATTTTGAATCAAATTTTAAAAATCATATCTTTAAAATATTTCATGCATTTTCCCTAGTGTAGGTTTTATATGTTTAAGCAAGAGTTTGATTGTATATTTCCAATTAAATTTTGAAAATTCTATCTTTACAATTTTTTTCAAGTTTTTGCACAATTACCCTTATATTGGTTGAAACTTTAATTTTGACCTCTCAAGTGGTTTTTTTTTTTTTTCGTCTTACTGGAGTTTGACCATATATATGAAAATTTATTTTTGCAATATACAAATTTTCAAAAAAAAAAAAAAAAGATCACCTGCGAAACTGGATTTGAAACCCAACAATTCAGCTCTAGGAGAACAAGTATCAACTATCAAGGACCCAAAAATACTTGAGTACCTAAAAGGGATTAATTTTCTTGTTTTAGTAAAGACCACACCAAGAAATTATACAAGAAATGTGCGTGAATCATTGATAGTGGATGTTCCAGACACATAACAGGCAAAAGAGAGTTTCAAAGTTGTTACAGATATAGATAGAGGATATATGAGAATTGGAGAAAAATGTCAAAGGAGAAGTCAAAAGGGTTGAATAGATTCATTTCCAGGAACCAGACAAGATACAGCAACTTTTGTGGAAAGAATATATGAAACAAACTATGCATGAACCAAAGGCCTCTTCTTAGTTTTCATAAAGAACTCACCACAACAACAAAAGAAAAAAGAAAAGATGATCAAGCTCTGCCTCAATTCCAAACTAGGTGGTGTCAACACAGGATGAAACACGAGAACTCTCTGCGGGTTGCCCATCCTAATAACATTCTCGCCCAAGCATATTTGAAGTCCTGACAGAATCCGGTGCACAAGTGTTCGTATGATTGCATCCCTCAAAGAAAGTATTTTGCACTGGCTATGTATCAATGACACCCTCTAACTCATGTAAGTTGTTTCGCGTTAGCACCTAATTTCATAAGAACCAGCTTTGGTGATATAACGAACCCATTCAACTGTGTTGTAGCCACTCTTCTCCCACACCTGCACAAAGCCTAACTAGGTGAAGAAGCTGAATTTTCATACCAAAAGAACACCACTACTGAGTCGTAAGTTTGACAAACATACCTTGAGAAACCGAACACGCAAACCAGATGCTGTAAACATGGGAACCTGCAAAGAATAAGGAATTGGTCATGAACTCTAGAGGCAATAGAATAAATGTGATGAAACACAGTTGAATGGTTCTTTAAACCACAACCTACAAGAACTACACCCTGCAATGACTCAAAACCCCACCCACTCCAATCCAAACCCCCTCCAAAAGATCCATTCAAGGGATAAAGAAGCTCGTCAACAGTAAAAGAACACAGTTATCAGGTCTCTCAAGAAGGAAAATATTTACCTGAAATTCCATCTGAATTGGAGGCCGAGTCAAGGACTTCTTCTCTGCAATTGTCGAAATTAACTCAACCTCAGCACTCAATGTTGACTCAGTTTGCCCTGGAAATTTTCGTATCCTGCACCAAGTTGTCCATATTGAAGATTCTATGTTTAGAAACTAGCCTTACTGCAGAAGAATGTACAAAAACAGCTATATGCCTTCTGTCAAAAATAGGACATAGTCATTACACTATTTAATTGTATTAACAATAAGCTATTAAGTCTAGCAAAATAAAAGTAAACACACTTCCGTATGCTCTACTATGACCAAGAAACTTTTTTAGATATATTCAAATTTAAACATGAAGAGTTGTGTCTGTGTGACCTATAGGTCACGGGTTTGAGCCGTGGAACTAGCCACTAGTGCTTGCATTAAGGTGGGCTATCTACATCACACCCCTTGGGGTACGGCCCTTCCGCGGACCCTGCATTTAGGCAGGATGTTTTGTGCACCAGGCTGCCTTTTTTTCCAACACATAAAGGAAAACCAATTCAGAAGAAATAAACATGTAGGATTTTCCAAACAATTGCGCCATCAGTTACTCCATAAAACCAAGACCTAGTGAAACTATTCTTCTCCATCTGGATTTTTATATTACACTCAGTTGGCCTTAGGCAAATTTAACTCCTCTAGTTAGCCCCAATAAGAAGAGAAGTGTTAACATTGAATTATCGTCTTATCCTACTGTTCAGGTAAACTATGGACAACCAAAAACAAGAAGGTTCCACTATACTTGACCAAATCTTCAAGAAACATGCCAACCATGATTAAGCAATTGAATACTCACTTCCATACCAAACAGTCAATGGCTGCATTATACTTTGCTCTCCCTGACGTCACCTGGAAGTTTGTTTTGGCAGTTTGCTTTGGCACTGGAATTTTAATAACTACTCCAAGAGCAAACATTTTTGCACCAAACACACTCTTAACCTGAAAAAAATCAAAGTTAGCAACAGTAGATCATATAAACACAAATTGACGTTTAAAATAAAATCCATTTCATATCAAACCTTAACATTCACTTCCATACGTGTACGGCCTAATTCTTTGATAGTTGGTAATACACGGAAAGGAAGATTCACTCCTTCAGTAATGCGGTACCTGAAGATAAACAGTTTAACAATATCAAGCACTATTACATAAAAGTATACCCATGATCTGAACATGTTACCAGTTTCAAAAGAAAATTGGTATAATCTGAACCTCTTACAAATCAAGTGGCATCCATACTTTGAGCTTAACAGCCAACACACAATATCTATACGCTGGTCATTATCACTTTTCAAGTAAAACAACAACATATCCAGTTAGTCCCACAAAGTGCGGTTTGGGGAGGTAGAATGCATGCAAACCTTACACTATCTCAAAGTTGACACTTGCTCCATCACTTCAAAGGTTAAACTATTTCAATCTATATTGTTCAGAGAAATTCGGGATTTTTTTCCAGTGCTTTTTTCTCATCGAGTATCTTGTTAGACTTCTCAAGCAGTTCTGACAATACTTGAACGTTTCCACAAATTATCAAGTTGGAGTTGGGACACATGTTATGAATTATGTGTGGGAACGTATACAAATTGACTAGGACTCTAGGAGGAGAAAGAACACTTTTTGATTTATCAGGATGCTGCAATATCCAATATAAAATTCTTGATTGCATAAAAAATGAAATGAAAACTCCATTAGAAAACAGACATTAATTTTTTTTTATGACATGAAAAATCCGCAGCTACTACCCTTTGGGTGCGTATAGGGTAAACCCCCTCCTCCTATGCAATTACTCGCAAACTATACAGGAGAGGTAATCCATACTAGGCAAGCTCGGTGTGACGAGCTCGACCCAGACGGCAAACCCTTTGCTTAAGCCCAAACCACTGGGCCACCCCGAAGGATAAAAAAACAGACATTAATTTCACATGACCAATTATAAAACCAAGAAATTCAATTTTAAACTAAGTTGAGGGGTCACGCTTCACATTGTATCAATATTAGCAAAAGAAGATATAAGTGGGGTTGCACCATGGATACACTCTTGGCCTGTTTTTATTTGCATCAACTAGGACGTAGTGGCGCATCATATTCAAGAAGAGGTTCCTTGATGCATGTCATTTGCATATGACATAATTCTGATAGACAAGAACACAAGGAGGAGTTAACACGAGGCCAGAGTTTTCGAAACAAACCTCTTGAAAGCTAAAGGTTTTAAGTTGCACAGAACCAAAACTAATTGCATGAATGCAAGTTTAGCGATGTGTCCTACGAAGCAGACGAGGACGTCGGGCTTGATACACAAGGCATTCCCTAAGAGAGGAAGTTTAAAGTACATGGGGTCAGTATTCCAAGGTAGTGAGGGGATTGATGAGGATTATCACTCATCTTGGGGCAGGGTGAATGAAATTATTGCTTTTTGCATGTCCTCTAAAATTTAATATATGTGCAAATTATCCATATTCGTCATCTACCAAGTATTGGAGGTTAGCATCTAGTGTTCTGTGTCACAAGAATGTGCCACCTAAACTTAAAGGTAATTTCTACCGGGTGGCGGTCATACCAACTATGTTATATAAATTAGAGTGTTGGCTAGTCAAGAACTCTCATGTCCATAATATGTGAGTGGTAGAGATGATGTTGAGGTGGATAGAGAGATATAATTAGAATTGAAGATAATCGGGACAAGATAGGAGTGGACCTTGTGGAAGATAAGATGCGAGAAGGGATGCTAAGATGGTTTGGGCATGTGAAGAGGAGAGAAATAAATGCCCCGGATAGATGGTGTGAGAGGTTGGTCATAGTAGGCTTAAGAAATATTGGGGTAAGGTACTACAACAACAACATACCCAGTGAAATCTCATAAGTGGGGTCTGAGGAGGGTAAAATGTACGCAGACCTTACCACTACCTCATAGAGATAGAGACGTTTCGGAAGACCCTCGTCTCAGAATATCAGCCTCAAAAGCAGAAGATACTAGATATGAAAAAAACGACTAAAGTGAAAGACAAATGATAACATATAAATACAATAAAAGTAACAAAATAAAAGACGGACAATGACAACACAAGATATAAAGACACGACTAATCCTACTAACCTACAATATCACAAGGTCAGACATCACCCTACCCTACTAGCATATTAACCTTCTACCCTAATACGCGACTTCTACTCCTATTTAAGATCATGTCCTCAATGATAAGAAGTTGCGCTATGTCCCATCTAATCACCTTCCCCCAATACTTTGTTGGTCTACCTCTACCCCTCCATGTAATCCCTAAATCCAACCTCTCGCACCTCTTAAGAGGAGCGTCAGCACTTCTTCTCTACACATGTCCAAACCATCACAGTCTCGCTTCTCTCATCTTGTCTGCCACAAAGGCTACCCTTAACTTCTCTCGAATGATCTCATTCTTAATCCTATCACCCCTGGTATGTCCACACATCCATCTCAACATCCTCATCTCCGCAATCTACATTTTCTGAATATATAAGTTTTTGACTGGCCAGCACTCCACCCCATAAAGCAAAGACGGTCTAATCACCATACTATATGTTAAGGTGGTATATTCTTATCACACAATAAAAACCACCCAATATCTTCTTATTAGGTTAAGGTAATTAGGCAAAATATCATGCAACTTCAATTCACCAAGGACATGATCTAGTAGGAGGATGTGGAGGTCGAGGATTAGGATTAAAGGTTAGTTTGTAGTTGTTCCCTTTCCCAAGAGTTAATATTATTTGCTTTTTCCCCTTATTTTTAGATTTCCATCAATACTTGTTTGATCCTCTTCGATTTCTGATTATCTTGTGGTTGTTTATGTTTGTTGCTACTTGCTATTGCTTCTTTGTTAGTGTTTGCTCAGCCAAGGGTCTTCCGCAAATATCCCAGACCTTCTCAAAGGTAAGAGTCTACACACTCTATCTCCCAAGACCTACTTGTGGATACATAGGGATTGTTGTTGTTGATATAGAAAATGGTGCAAATGTTGCAGAGGTTTTATATCCAGGCAACAAGACAACAATTATGAGGCGAAGCTGTTTATCATAGAACTTCTACTAAACTTAAGGGAGTGACATAATTGCCAATGAAGTTCGGATGAACTAGGGAAACTAAGGTTCAAATCGCAGTAGAGGCAAAAGAAAATGTTAGGTAAGTTTTTCCCACCTATCAAAGCCTTGGTAGAGAGAGTTATCCGGTCACTGTATTGGTGGGAGGATGTAACAAGAACCCAGTGAATTAGTTGTGGACTCGTGGTGCACACAAGTTGGCCCAAATATATTCCTGGGGCACAGATACACTTGACTTTCTTATGCTGCCATAGTTATAGACTATAGTACCATTAATTTACTGTAACAAGAAACCATTTTCCAAGGAACTTCAGCATTTTCTACTAGAATAAAATGAGAAACCACAGCTTCAGCCTCCTGCGTTGAGATGAGAGGAAAAGAACAAAGAGCCCGGAAAACAAAGATGTTTACAAAGAAGTATGAACTTACTTCATCAATTCAAATTCACCATCAGGGGGGACAAAGCTGACGGTCTTTTCTGAGTTGAATCTTGTCAAATTTACACATTGGTGGAAAGTAACATCATCGAGCTCAATAGTTTTACCGCTGCACCAGGAAGAGAGCAATATACTATGTTAATAAACAGAAATAATTACCAAACATGTAGCATTTGAAACTATTGGAACCCAAACTGCGCATGTTTGAGGACAGTTATCATTGAAAATCTGCAGATAAGAAGAATCAACTGAAAGAAACAGAATCGCAATAAAGTAGGATTAATCATCTTTGATATTCAAGGTGAATTTACTGAGGAGATGAATGACAGGGAAAATGATTATTTTTATTCCTTTATGAGGTCAAAGTAGTAGTTTCAAAGAACTAAACAATTCCATTTTCTCCAAGAAACAAATGGTACAAATGAAACACAGATGTCACTACCCTTCAAGTGACGTTTCCTGAAACAACTAGCACAAGAAGGAATGCAACAGATAATCATATGGATGAAACAGACAATTATTCAGACACTACCTCTTAGTCGGACGGGACTTGAGTTGTGACTCTTTCTCAAGACCAATTTTATCATTTAAGCCCAACTTCAGATCAGGCATTCCAGAAAGGAAGCATTTCATGAGAACTTTTCCAGTTACATCACAACGGAGGACGCTACCTGCAAGTATAATATATTAAACAACAACCAAAAACTGGTAGAAAAAGGGACACCTACCAAACTACAAAACTTCTACCTTTTGAAGACATAAGAAGATTAACACTCTCCACAATATCCAGAAATACCTGTTGATATATAAACCTTCATCAAATGCTGATATGCTAGGGAAGATAAAATATTCTAGAAATTTTAAGAAAGACAGAGAAAACCACCTCATTCTTCTTATAAACAAGACCCTCCCTGCGCCAACCGACCGCACCAGTTACTTGCAATGTTGCATTTGGAACTGGCCTATCTACATGCTGCATTTGTTGCATTGTAAAGGGAAACACAGATTGATACTAAACTCAAAATTCATATTTATTATCTCACTGCATAATATCCCACATAAATGATTTTATTAAGTAGATCAAACATGTGGATAATATAAATCTATTGTTCAACTTTTTTTTGTCATACTAAGAAAGCAAGCACAGAAAAAATAACTTACCTTGGATGAAAAGGATGACCGGACACCTTCCTGAGTAATGTAGAGTTTCAAGATTTCAGGTGAAAGATTTTGAGGGTAACCAAAGTCCATAATTTCTGCAATTTTAGACAAATAAAGGAAAAAATGGTTTACTCTTTTTTGACATAAAAGCATGTAGCACATACACATTGCACTAACTTCCAAGGTAATAATTGCTTGTTGGAAGATAAGTGTACTTAATTTTGCATAGACAGACTCAAAAGGCAACCAAAAATTGCCAATAGATGGTGTAAAATCTATGAACTGAAATGTTAGTAATAGTTAACTAGAGGACTACATTCTCTATCAACTCTGAGCACCCCAGCATATTGTCCTAAATAGGGATATCCTCATGATATTCAATATCAGCAAATAGAAGACATGTCCAAAGAGGATCTATGGACCAGTCCCAGTGCATTGAGCTGCAATTCTTTGAAGAACAAATTGATGATACAAAATATGGTCTCACCAGAGAAAACTGAAGTCCACCTAATGCATCTCCATAAACATGGTTTGGGCCATAACACGCCTCTCAACATTCGTCATCTTATACGGGCATAATCCATGTTAAAGACACACTCCCTAGACCCCACTTGTGAGGCTATACTAGTACGTTGTTGTCGTTTTTCCTTATCCTCATAGATGCACTCTATCCAATTATTATTACATGTTAAATTGTTCCTCTCCATATTGAGAAGGAAGACGAAGCAAAGCAAAATAAACAAAATAAGTTACTTCATAAAAAGGCTTCCTTTGTCAAACCCTGATAAAATGTCAGAAACTAAATATTCTCTGCAAGGCTTACCATCCAATAGCTCGTAAATCAAAACAAAGTTATTGCGGATGGCATCTTCATCAAAGGCACCACCAAAATAAGATTTGAATAGTGTAACAGCCTGCATGCATATTGGGTATTGCAGTTTCATAATTCTGGTGGTAAAAAGAAAACACTGGCAAAACACACAGAAGAACACATTTACACAATAAAGTCATGATCATGACATTATTCTTCTCACCTCCACTTCTTACGAAGTACTGGGATTTCTTGTTTAAAAGAGAGAATTGTAGTACATATTTAAAACATTGAAAACTAAGATACTGGTCCTGAAATGCTTCCAATCCATAACACAAAACAGTTCATATTTGTTAACAACTGGGGGGGGGGGGGTGGCCATGAAAGTTTTCGTTACAAACAAATAGAAAGCAGTGGTTGAGACCAAAATCATCAGTCAGAGTGCCAGAATGACTCTAATAAGCAATAGAGATTTACCTCAACAACAAACTTGAATGCACATGCAACATTTGCATTGCTGCTAACAACAATCACAATATAGACATTGCTAATTCTCATGTACAATAAAGAACAGCCTCCAATCTGCCGGACGGGACATGTACCAAGTTCTTTTGACTGCATTATATGCATCCGGAAGGCATCTACCATATTCCCCCTAATAAAATTTAAAAAGATCCATAGTTAAATGAAAAATATAGCAAAATGTTGTAGCAACCGCTTCTTTATGCTGACTGGTGACACGATGATTGATTCACAGTGGGGGAGCCATGATTTCGATTAAGCGGGGGGTCAAAATTTGAAAAAATAAATACACAAACAAGTCGAAGGGGGGTTTGACATCTAATATGTATGCAAAAAAAAAAAAAATTACCCATGATAAATAGAATAATTTTTCACTGAAGGGGGTTCATCCGAAGCCCCTAGACATAAGGTGGCTCTGCCCCTGTTGATTCACATGCATTTTATTTGAAACCAAATTTAGTTTGCTTCGTACAAAGACAAGCACTAATAACATGACAACCAAAAAGAAGAGTATGCAGAAGTTATCTTAAAACTACTTATAGTGATGGCATTGGATGTCAAAGACTAGAAAAAAAAAGGAAAAAAAAGACATACAGATAGAAGCTACAATATTTCTGAATTAGCTAAGAAGCACGTTATTATCGCATGTAAACATTTTTGTATAGATACAAATTGATATACAAGGGACTGAGGTGCCAGTTTGACATGTGTTTGACCAAAGATAAATCATAATGAGCCAAACACATTTTCTCCACTTCCTGAAGAGGCAAGACTAAAAGAAATTTTAAATATTTGAATGGGTCATTCTTGAGAAACAACAAACAAAGAAGAATATTCATCCTCCAACATGGTACATAGTATAACAAAGCTCACATAAAAAATGCAAACAACTACACAGGAAATCAAACTTTTAATTAGCTAGGGAAAATTTTATTCCTGGACTTAATTTTTCTTATACGTCAAGACAAAAATCTGCTTTGTTTAACAACTAAACCTTAACCCAACCAACCGGCATCACCTGATCTATGGTGATAAGATAATTTTAAATAGAAGTTCCAACTTAGAGCTTACAATACCACGCATTACGAAAACTTCCTAGCAGCAGACTACAAATTCATTCATCAAACTTCAAAAGATAAATCAACATTGTTTCTCTTAAATTAAGTCCCTAAATCAAAATCAAGTAAAAGTTAGCAAGGAAATCACACTTCTAATTCAGTAAGCCAAAAGTTTACACCAATATTTAGATTGTCTTATACAGCACTACAGACAATCCGTTATGTTTTAACAACTTTAACAACTATACCTTTACCTAGCTAACCAGTATCAGTATCACCTGATCTAATGGCATAACATGAAAAAAAAGGTTCCAACTTTGAGCTAACCGAGCATAGGGGACGGAGCTAGGGGGCGCAAGGAGTTTATCCCTTCTCGCTGTATAATTACAATGTATATACAAAGTTAAAAATGATTCTCTTCCGCACACAAGGATGTGACTTACTGGTCAATGAAGTGGATTGAGGTGTTCAAAACAAAACACTAGGCAATTTCTTTCCATCTGTTCTAGCTTTCATGGCAGAATAATCTGATATTTATTATTGCCTTATTGGTGGGAGGCGGCAGGAATACCATAGAAATTAATGGAGGTGCATGCAAACTAGACCAAGCACCACAACTATAAAAAAAAATGATTTTTTGTTCCATCTATAAATATGTTATAATTAAATAGTGTATGTTTGCTTAGCTTCTTTCACGTGTTTACTTACTCATACTTTGAACCACTCAGTGTAAAAATACTGTCTTTGCCACTCATCACACATTACAAAAACTTTCTAGCATCATATTAGAACTCATTCATCAAAATTCAAAAACAAAAATCAAAAATTATTTCTCTTAAACTAATAAGTCCCCAAATTCAAAAAAATCAAAGTGAAATTTGAGCAAAATATAAGAAATTCGGTATAAATAAATAAAAAATGAGAAAATACCCAACATCGTCGCGGTAGAGACGATTAATGAGGACATCACCACGGAGATTCAGGAAGTATATTGCTGAAGCCGCCACTGGCATGGCTGCTAATCAAACAGGTGATTCAATTTTACAATAAAATAGCTATAAATCCCCCCAAAAATAAAATTGATGGATTAAATCACATCAAATTGAGATATACGTTCAAAAAACAATGAGATTTCTAGGGTTTTCCATGTGATTTTGCGGAAAAAGTTGTTCGATTTGGAAAGAGAAACTGTTTGAACTGAAAATATATGAAAAATGAAATGAAAGTGGTAAGATCTTTATTAATGCTTTTTTGAATTTGTTTATAAGGAAATTTTAAAAAAAATACTCATCCCATAAATTTTTCATATATAGTGCTTTGCTCAGTCTCAATTTGAACTTTGATTATAAAATAATTTTTAGTGGGGTATTTTTTTCTTTCGAAATAGAATTTTATGCGATATAAATTTGAAATATTTAAACTTTAATATGGGTATTCAAATCAAATAAAAAATTAAAAATAAATATTTTTTATTGTTAATTAGAGATTTTGATTGAATGTCCAAGATATTCTTAATAGAAAGTATTTGTTCTTTAAGTAGAAATTTTGTATGTGAATGTGAATTCGTTAGGCTTTAAAAATGAATATCTATTATTGATTTGAGAAGTAAAAATAAAAAGAAATGAAGAAAAAAACTCTATTTTTTTGTTTTTATATTTCTATCTTCTAAGAATAGTCAACACGGGTTATTTTTTCTTTCAAATTAATTTATGTAAAATATACGTAAATGTGTTTGACTAGATATGAAAACTCAATTTTTTAAAAATTATGATCTAAATAAATTATAAAAATTTATGCGACTCTAATGTAAATGGATAAGAACACAAGAAAGATTATTAACGAATCCATTATTCATATGTGGAAATATTAATATTAAATAATATCAAAACTAATAATTTAATATCAAATAAAACCTGTCACGAAACATATTCAAAAGCAGGTGACATAGTTGATTAAATAAATTAACTAATTCTTATTGGTCGAATGTAAAAATCAATAAAAAAATATATTTTTCTAGATAATTCGATACATAAATTATTTCACATTCATGCAATAACATTTTAATTTTATTTACATACTCGAATCACAATTTATTTTAATTAGACATCAAATACACAATAAATTGCTCCCTTTGTTCCTATTTGATTATCACATTTTAGATTTCATGCCCCTTAAAAAACTAGGCAATTTACCATTATATCTTTGTTTAGTAGTGTTTTCTTGAAGTGAGATTTTCATATATGTACATAAATTAATTTATTTTAATTAATTAACTTAACCAATAAAAATGAATTAGTTATTTAGTTTTTTTATATCGGACAAATATATACTTTCGAGGCTAATAACTCTCAAAGTAAAATAAAACAAAATAAAAATACTCCTATCATTAATGCATTGGTTGAACAAATACCTATTCTTAGTAAAAACATATTATTTATATTAGACAATTAATAAATAAGATGCGCAACCACTTAAATTTGCATTAACTCTTTACGTTACTTTTTAATTATCATAATTTTTTTAGAGTTAAATATTATAAATTTTGACTATTACTCTAAGATGTACTTTTTATCATATTGATTTGGAAAAAAATATATATTTTATAGTATTTTTTATATAATTTTTGAATGTCTAGATTTTAATTTTAAAATATTGAATTAATGTAATCTAATTTAGCTTTAAAAATTAGTCAAATTAACACTCAAAAAGCAAGAACAAAGAATGCACTCCCTTTATTTAATTTGACTCGTCACCATTTCGTATTTCAAAATTAATTTGACTAAATTTCAAAGATAAATAAAAGTAAATTAATTTAATATTTAAAATTTTAAATTTAAATAATTAAAAAATATATGAAAAATGCTATAAATTATCATCATTCTTATAAAGTTTACCTTAGAATATTTATCAAAATTATGTAATTTGACTTTCATAATACAAACACCACAAAAGACAATCTAGACAGACTACTAGTAGTACTAGTCAACACACAATCCAAACTAACTATTCCTAGTCTACAAGTAGTATTAATTTCACTCATCATTTCTTCTGTGCTCACAAGAATCAACAAAGTCACCATGGCTACACCAATCACAAAAACTCCATCACCTACCTGTGCAAAAATCATAGAAGAAATTACAAGAATTTACAAATCACTCCCCCCAAGACCATCCATTTTAGAGATTGAAGCTTCAATTTCTGTAATCAAAACAATAGAAACAGAAGAAAAAATAGAACTTGATGAAATTTCCAAGAAAGAAGTGGCACCTGAAGAAGATGTCCCAACTGAGTTATACTCTGTATTACAACAAGTCAGAAAAGGTATAGTCTTGTTCCAAAGCAAAGAAAAGAAGAAAGAGGCTGTTCAGTTGATTGAACTTGATAAGACTTATCAGGATTTTGATGGGTTGATTCAGAAAGCTACAGAATTGATTTCTGGGATTACCCAGGTGGGAAAAATCAATTCTTTTGAGGACCCAACTGGTGAAATTGGAAAAGAAGATGAGATTTTGAAGAAGGGTTTGGTTACCACTACTGTTTCTTCTTCAGGTTTGGATTTGTTTTTTGTCCAAGGTTTCAACTTTTTGCTTGCTTGTCAATTGTGGAGGTTGTGTTAGTATTGCTTATGTTGTTTCTTGTCCTTCTGGTGTACTTTGATAATATATCGTATTATTTTTTTGTTATGCTTTTACTTCCATTTATATAGGTCAAAAATTAGTTTTTATACATATATAGTAAATCTTGGACTTCCTTAGCAAAATTTCTGGTTTCGCTACTGTGTTTGGGACCTGCTACAGCTCACCAGTACATATATGCCAAGGTTAAGCTCCCATTTGTTCATAGATTTTAGAAGTTTGAAACTTTAAAATTTGAGCTTTTAAAGTTGTGAATTTTTTAAATTTAAAGTTGTGCTTTTGGATATATATTTTACTTGGACAAAAAACTGGAGTTTTGTGAGTGTTTAGTCCCGAAAACTTGGGAACTAGAAAATATTAGAAAATTTTCATGGCCAAATAAATATTTGAAGATAAATTTTCAAAATGTATTCTCAAAATCTATGGCAAACGCTAGCTTAGTTAGATGGAAAAACACCATTTATGATTTCTCCTTGCGGTGTCTTGGAACTTGAATCCTAGATTACATGATTCTTTTTCCTTTTTAGCAATGGTGCTAGCCACAAGCTTGCTATGTATGTTGACTAATCTACTAGGTTTCCAACTACAGGTCAGTATGTGTCAGTGGCGGAGCTATGAATACTCCTTTGTTTGGGACTGAAATGTAGTTGTATTATACGTCAATGTTTACATTGATGGAAAAACACCATTTAGAGTTTTTTTGGTATCTCTCTTGGAACTTGAATCCTAGTTTGCATTATTCTTTTTCCTTTTCAGTGATGGCGCTAGCTTGCTATGTATGTCGACTAATCTACTAGGGTTCAGCCATAGGTCAGTATGTGTGGCAACGGCGGAACTATTGATATTCCTTAGTCAGAAAATTATAATGTGCAAATAGGTCAATTCTTTTCATGTGTATATGCTATATATATTGTTTAGGACTTAGGCATAGTCGTTGTTGTTGTATATACTATGCGTTAAATCCTTTTGCTTTCTTAGTATGTTTACTTCGTTATATTTTGAATACCCCTTGTAAAAGTCCTATCTCATCACCGATATGCAGATGGGCTTATGTTGACTGTTGTAGCTGGGAGTTGATTCTAGTTGAAAGCTTAAATCTTTAGCCATTTCTGGTATTTAGTTTTGGATTTATGATTATTGGAGAGTAAGCTTGTGGAAGCTTTTAGTTACTACCTTGAGCACATAGAGCTTACACCAAGTTCTAGATTAGTATATGGAAAGTCTTTTGGACTTTATGATAGGCTTTTCATTCTTTTATAGGTTCTCTATTTTTTTCTGTTTTATACCTCTTGTATGTGCGTTCGAGCTATGGAAACAGTATCTTGCCAAAATGAACGACAAGGCTGCACATAATAATCCCTTGTAGTGTAGCCCTTTCCCGCATCCTATGCATAGTAGGAGCTTTGTACATTGAACTATCCCTTTTTTAAAAGAACTCGTGTAAGGCTGATTTTAGCCATTTCATTAATAATATATTACTTGATAAAAAAAAGTGATAGGCTTGTAATTCATACTATGTATTAATTGTTATATGATTTCCTTTAGGGATCAAGCACGAAGAGAAGTACAGTTTAATGAAAGTAGCTGCCCTGATTGAAAATGCTGCCAAAACTAGAGCAAGAGTTGTTGATCTTCACAACAAGTTGATGGACAAGATTGAATGGCTTCCATTGTCACTTGGGAAATTGGTAACCGTCACTGAGCTAAACGTTGCTGATAACCAAATTATGGCTCTTCCAACTACCATTGGTGGCCTTGAAGCCTTAACGAAGCTTGATCTTCACTCCAACCAAATTATAAACCTTCCTGATTCATTTGGTGAGCTGATCAATTTGACTGATCTTGACCTTCACGCGAACAGGTTGAAATCGCTGCCAGCTTCTTTCAGGAACTTAGTAAATCTGATCGATCTTGATTTGGGTTCGAACAGGTTCTCTCGTCTGCCTGATTTCATTGGGAACTTAACTTCCTTGAAGAGACTAAACGTGGAAACGAATCAGCTCGAGGAACTTCCTCACACGATCGGATTATGTTCTTCCCTTGTAGAGCTGAGATTGGATTTTAATCAGCTTAAAGCTCTCCCTGAAGCAATGGGAATGCTCAAAAACTTGGAGATTCTTACACTGCACATTAACAGAATTAAAGGATTACCAACGACAATTGGGAATCTTTCCCGCCTCAGGGAACTTGATGTTAGCTTCAACGAAGTTGAGAACATTCCTGAAACATTCTGTTTTGCTGTCAGCTTGGAAAAGCTTAATCTTGCAAACAACTTTGCAGACTTGAGAACTTTACCTAGATCAATCGGGAATCTTGAGAATCTTGAAGAGCTTGATATTAGCAACAGTCAGATAAGAACGCTGCCCGACTCCTTCAGGCTCTTGTCAAAGTTGAAAACTTTTCGAGCTGATGAGACTCCACTTGAAGTACCACCTAGGCAAATGATAAAGCTAGGGGCTCAGGTAATTTCTATGCTGACTGTGTTTACTGTCCATCAATCTTAGACTTTACAGTAGGTTTCAGAGATAATGGGCATAAACACCCCTAAACTATCCATTTTCGCGAGTTTCACACTCTAACCATCAATTGTTCTCTTTTTCTACCTGAACTATCACTTCTATGTATTAAAAACATCTCGACTATCACCTAGGAGAAAAGAACAACTGATAGTTGAGGTGTATTTGCTACATAGATGGTGATAGTTCAGGGAGGAAAAAAGAACAATTGATAGTTAGGATATGAAACTTACGAAAAAATGATAATTTAGGTGTGTTTTTGACCATTATCTTTAGATTTTAACTTGTTCTCTTCTTTTTCTTGCCATCAGGTTGTTGTAGAGTACATGGTGGATTTCGTTGCTAAGAATGAACTTCAATTGCAACGGCCAAAGAAAAGGAGAGCTTTCTTTTCTCTGAGTTGTCTATTTCCTAATACCGAGAGGAAGAGGCGGATCTAGTGAACCCGAACCATTGCCTTTGGACCGAACTATCTGGTACATATTGTAAAACGCAGTTGAAAACCTATACATATAATAGGATCTCACTCATTCTGAATCCAGTGACTCTAAATCTTGGATTCGTCTCAGTGAGAGATGTCGGATACCTTCAGAATCTGTCAAAGCAATCCGGTTTCATGACTTCTATGTATACCTACATGTATAAAAAGTTTCCCCAAACTGTAATGATATACCTTAGCTAGGAAACTCCATTTATCATGCAATGCAAATACTGTTTCTTTTAAGACTTGAACTGAGTGAAGAAATGTTTCTCATTTCCAATTGTAAAATATAATTGTCTCTGTGTGACATGTAGGTCATTGGTTCGAGCCATAGACTCAGCCACTAAAGCTTGTAATAGGGTAGTTTACCTATAACACACTCGGACCTTGTGTGAACTCATTATGCTTTGTGCACAGGTTGCTCTTTTTTAAACACCAGAAAAGTCTCATCAAAACCTTAAAAAGTGTGACGCAGAATATTTTTGCTAAATACACAAAAAAAAAAAAGTTTTGTTCTGTTAGCTAAAATGTTTTATTATAAATGTATGAAGCATTAAGATTTATTGAATGGTGTTATTTGTATTTATTCTTTATATCCTGATAATGGAAATATCATGAGATGGATTATAATTAATCTAATCTTGATACAAATATTTTTTTCTTTAATAGATTTTCTATCATAAATTAATAAAAATTTCACAACGAATATTGAACATCAAAGGAAAAGTAAAAAAATAGTAATACTTATAAACTAATTTGGTGTGAAATTTTTCTTTCTAATTTTTGAAATGCCGCATTTAGAAATATTTATTTACTTCACACTTTAGATAAAAATAAAATTGAGATGCTGAAATCTTAAGTAAAATCATGTGATGTTTTAGTAGGTAAATTAATACCAATGACCTTCTTTAACCCTAAAATGAGATGAGTTGATGCAAAAGTATCAAACAATATCATCAATAAGAGTTAAAGCCGGTGATATTAGAGTTTTGAAATTGGTTCTGACGTCAAACAGGTTTTCTATCCGAAAAGCTCCACAGAACTGCCTTATGCAGGTACTACGAGGACCTTGACTTTCTTAATCGCTTTATTAGGGTTAAGATGTGGCTAAAACCTCTTCAATAGTAGCGTGGCATTTGGCTATTATAGAATTAAACATTGATATCATGAAGAAAATCGATATCGCTCTGCCTTCATTCAATAAAATCATAAAACTAAACCTCTATTGGATTTAAATTTTTTTCAACAAATAAGTGTCAAAAACTCACCTGAACTATCCTCTTTTTTTATTTTTATACCTAAACTATTGAAAGTGTGAGTTTCATACCTAAAATATCATATATTAGTTTGAGAAATCACTGAGGTGTGTTTCTCACAAAGAGAGAGTGTACTACACACACCACTGAGGTGTGTTTCTCAAACTAATAAGTGATAGTTTAGGTATGAAACTCACACTTCCAATAGTTTAGGTATGAAAATCACAGAAATTTTAAATACGTGTTACATCCTTTTTATGCGGGCAACTATTTGTGTTGATTTTTTAAATAGTAAAATTTCATATTTCAAAGCCATTAATATATTGTGTATTAATGTGAAATCTACTATTCATGAACTTCGATTGATTAACAAAAATTTCTGATGAGTAACTTTGCCACAAGCCTCGACAAGTCATTAAAATTTTAAAACATGTTATATTTTTTTACGCAGACTGTTGTGTATATTATTTTTCTCAAATCATCATAAAATTTTTTACTCCCAATCCATCAATATGTTGTGAGATAAATTATTCATACATTTCAATGTATCACCAATAGTTTGTGATGTATAAATTTGGCTTAAGTTTGGATGAATCATCAAAATTTTAACACATATTATATCATTTTCATGCAGATGGCTGTTTAAGTTCATTTCTTGTCAGTGTAATTTGGTACTTGAAATCACAAGTGGACCTAAACTAATGCCTTTAACGTAGCTGAAGATAATATATAGGAATACTAATGAGTAATTGAGATGAATTTCCAAGCTACTCCAAAGATTTTTTTGGAAAAAAATGTCATTGCTTTGGCGACGGATCAACACTTAGACAATCAAAACAAGCTAAAATTTGAGCATTCTGCCTCTTGTGACAGTTAGGTTTCATCACATAGGAACAACTTATAAAACATCTAATAAAATGATCATAATTTTTTACTCCAAATTTCAATTGATCCAAACTTAGTAGCATTAGAAAGAGGAGGTTATGAACCACCTTGAAAGTTATGATCATTTAAAGTTGATCCCTCTAAAATCTTATATCGAAACTCAACTGGTATGGAAACTTTTAGCTCAATGATTCTTAACAACTTAATTCATCTCCAAATATATTCTCGTACTAAAGAATTAACTTAATTAAGAATTATCTATTGCGATCTTATACGCATACGAAGAATGAATAAGATCTGTTAACTTCAAAATTTGAAAGCATTACAATTCTGAAATGGTGAAATTTCTTAAACCCAACCCATCAATATTACAAGCCCATGACAAAGCCCATAGAAGCTTCCACACACATATATATTGGTGTGTCTTATTTGCACTCGGTTGCCATTTGCAAAACCTTCACTTCCCAATTCTCTTATGTGTCTGTAACCGCTTGAAAGGCAAAAACCATCAAAGAAGGCGATAATCACAAAGCTGTAAGGGTTTCTTTCTTCATCTAAAATCATGTAAACTCTCATCAATTTTTGATCAAAAAACCATTCTTGAAAAAAAAATCAATTTTTAGTTTTGTTGGTTTTGTGTTTTCCCCCTTTTGCAGGTTCATTTTGATGGCGTTTTAGTGAAAATTCGAATTCCCAATGAGTTCTAAGGAGAAGTATATGAGAAACAATCGAAGATCACGATCGGTGAGAACCGATCATGATGCCCAAAATAGCAGTAACAGTAATTTTTCAGATTTTTCTGGAATTTCTGAATCTAGGGTTCGTCAATTGAATCCTGAGCCTGATTTAGCTCAACAGACAAACCCGATTAATCCGGGGTCTGATGGGGATTTGGGTTCAGGTTCTATGATTTATGAGGGTGGGCTGAATTGCTTTACTGAGGATCAATTGGAGGATATCTTGTTGCAAAATTTGGAGATTTTGTATAGTGAGGCTATTACTAAGCTTATTGATTTGGGTTATGATGAGGACGTTGCAATGAAAGCTATATTGAAAAATGGTCATTGTTATGGTGGAATGGATGTGCTTACAAATATATTGCATAACTCGTTGTCGTACTTAAATAATGGGTATGTAAACAGTGGGAGTTGTTCGGGTTCGGACGAATCGGAACAATCTTTTGTTGATTTAAGACAGTTGGAGGAATACTCGTTAGCGGGTATGGTTTGCTTGTTGCAACAAATGAAACCACAGTTAAGTAAATCTGACGCGATGTGGTGCTTGTTGGTTAGTGATCTTCATGTGGGTAGGGCGAGTGTGATGGAAATTCCTGATGAGGGTGGTCATGTTAGTGGGTCGGTGAGTGGTGGTGGTAGTAGTAGTAATACTAATGTGGAGGGTGTTGCTACTGGTCCTGTTGGGGTTGTGCCCGCGATGTGTAGGTTTCATGGAGGCTGGGGTTTTGGGAGTAGCTCTGGTAATGCGTATCCATTGAATAGGTCTTCTGCAATTACCTCTGATTCTAGTTCACAGAAAGAGATTGATTGTCCTAAGAGGTTTAACCTTACACCATCGATGAAAACCTTGCTAAAGAGGAATGTAGCTGCGTTTACGGCTGGACTTAGGTCAAACCCTAAATACATGCAGAATCAGTCCCGGGCTTCCTCTAGTTCTTTGGCTGATAGGGATCAATCAAGTGGACTTGCACAGTTGGGTGACTCACAAACTTCGAAAAGTCAAGATGTGGTTAACACTGTGTTAGGTAAATTTCAAGATTTGAATCTTGATGAAAATACACAGCAGCGGGGCAACAAGGATCTTGACCAGAAAGATGAGATGATTCTAAGTCTGCTCGATCAGATAAAAGATCTTGAGAGACAGGTCAAGGAAAGGAAAGATTGGGCACACCAAAAAGCTATGCAGGCTGCTAGGAAGCTTAGCCATGACTTGACAGAGCTGAAAATGTTGAGGATGGAGAAGGAGGATATCCAGAGACTGAAGAAAGGTAAACCAACAATAGAAGATTCTACCATGAAGAGATTATCGGACATGGAGACTGCTTTACGAACAGCAAGTGCAAAAGTTGACCGGGCAAACTTGTCTGTGAAAAGACTTGAGGCGGAGAATGCAGAAATCAAGGCGGAGATGGAGGCTGCAAAGCTAAGTGCTTCAGAATCTGCAAAAACATGCATGGAAGCTGCAAAAAGGGAGAAAAAGTGCATTAAGAAGCTTGGTGTTTGGGACAAACAGAAAAAGAAGTTTCAGGAGGATATTGCAGTGGAGCAACAAAAGATATCAGACATGGAAAACCAGCTGGTTCAGTTAGAGGTAGCTAAAAAGGATGCTGAGGTGTGATCTTTCTTCTCTTTTTCTCCTTGATTTTTACTTCTTATTGTTAATCTTGCAGTGGGAAATGCAAACAACTTTATACATCACTATTTGAGAATTGGTTTAAGATTCTTCTGTCCTGATATTATGTGGCATACTTCTGGTGCTTCATAAAGGCTTTTCATTATTGGTAGCATTTTAGTATTAGCCTCAGATATTTGCTGCTTTTTTTTTTGTTTTTTTTGGGTGTCATGAGTTATTCGGAATCACTAGCAAAATCTTTTAGTAAAGATGTGTCATGTTCTAAGTTATATCTTTGATCTTATGTTTCTTCTCTCCCTATATAACTTTTGCAAACCATAGCCAGTCCTAAGTCCAAATAATTGCGTTTTTACCCAAAAAGAAGGGAGGTCTTCAATTATGTGAAGAATGGGTTCCTACCAGCTCATGTTATCAAGAATCTCATACTTAAGCATGCTTAGACGAGATTAATACTAGGATGAGTGGTCCACGGGGAAGTCTTTGTGTTTAATGTGACTGACTCAACTAGTTGAGAGAGAGTCATCAGAACCCCGAAGCTAAGTGTGATTGGCAAGATTACTGCTAAAATGGGTGATCTCCTTTTTAGCCATGTAGTTGTATTCCGCGGGGACTCCAACTAGTTGGAGAATATTGTAAACTTTTTGACATTTAATTATAATGAAGCCATTCAATGAGTTGATGAACCAATTTTGTAGGTCATCAGATACCTTATGTTTTTCTTTTTTCCCACAGTATATCGTAAGCTATATCTATTTATCACATTTATGCTGGAGGTTGTAAATATGGTATTTTATGTCAGAACCTTCAAATTTTTGGACCAAGTAAGAAGCGGGAAAATGCAGCATCACCCCTATGCTTGTAGGGTTTGGGCATGTCTCTCCACCTTCACAAGGTAGGGGTGAGACTTTTGGCTACAACCACCCTCTCCAGACCCTACTTGTGGGATACGCTGGGTATGTTGTTGACATGCCCTCCTTTCCCAAGACATGTCTGGGAGATACACAACTATATTTCTTGAAATTGCGACCATTTTAAGTTTCACTTGAGTAGTTCGAAAATGCAGTTAAACTTCATGAACCTTTCTTTTGATAAGATGAGGCAACTCATCTTGAAAGAAAAACTTAACTTCACACCATTTGTGCCTTCTATCAGCCAATACACATGTTCCAGTTTCTTTCAATGCCATCAACAGTCAAACTCAGTTTTGCTTTGCAAGAGGTTTTTTTTTTCTTTTCTGAAAGCCCCATCCATGCATTCCTGTTCTAAAACATTCAAAAGCAATAGTCATTCATTCTTATTTGCAAAGGGGAAAAGGTTGAAAAGAAATGTACTTCTGCTTCAATTCTTCTTCATCTTTCATGAACCCTTAGCTGATTCTTTGTTCTTTTCTCCTTTTCTTTTCTTTTCTGGTAAGTTGTCCGGAAATATGTAATTTGTTTTCTTAAGATTCTGTGAAACTTAACATGAGATTTGTAATACATTTTTTAGTGGGAAAAATGTGTCTTACATCCTGGGTTGTGCCATAGAATCACTTGATCCTGTTGCATTATTTCGTTCAAAGCGTGCTTTATAAAAAAAAAATAAAAAAAAATTATTTGTGAACAAGAGCAAGTCTTTGTGGCAGATCCCCACAAAGCGTAATTCAATGTGTCTAGGCTTATCCATGAGTCTTTTTGTTTCCTACTCTAGTCTACCCTTTCCTGGGTGTTACATAATATGAACTGTAATAATTCATGTGCTGAACTGAACACCACGTGACAAACTTGTCAATACATAATGTTGCTAATTTTTGACAGGCACATTGGAAGGAGGAAAGGAAGGCTAGGGAGCGAGCAGCGGCAATGGTGGAGGAAGAACGACGTAACAAAGAAGCAGCTGAGGCTAACAACAAAAGAAAGCTTGAGGAATTGCGCGCAAAGGCAGAAATAGACTTCCAGCGGCACAAGGATGACGTGCAACGTCTTGAAGAGGATCTTTCTCGACTTAGGGCATCTACTGAGCTGCAGAATCAATCTGCTAATTTGGTAACAGGTTCTAATGTGGAGCAGCACCCCCATGGAGATATCGCAAGGATGTTACGTGAGTTGGATACTTTCGAGGAGGATTCATCTGAGAAGGATGACTCAAGGGAGTGTATAATATGCATGAAGCATGAAGTTTCAGTTGTTTTCCTGCCTTGTGCTCATCAAGTTGTGTGCGCAAACTGCAACGAGAACTTCGGGCAGAAGGGAAAAGTTGCTAAATGTCCATGCTGCCGGGTTCCAATTGAGCAAAGGATCCGTGTCTTTGGCACATCATCATAGACCTCTCCACCAGCTTTTATCATAGCATGCTCGTAAGTAATGGCATAGACCTTCGTCCCAGCTTTTATTATAGTGTGCTTATAAACCCGTCGTTTAGACTACAAAACAATGTTTTATTTGCTGTTTTTATCTCAAGACTTATGCTTGTAGACTGTGTTGTCTGAAAACTTATGCTCATAGAACATCCTAAGTGAGCAGCCTGGCCTAGCGGCTTGTTGTAATGGGTACTTGTTTATATAGGCTTTTCTGAAAATGTTTCTCCCATCATTGATGGGGCAAGCAAAAAATATTCTCTTTTAGATGTAGCCGTTCTTATCTTGAAATGTTTTCTTTTAACCATTAAGGTGTGTTTAATATGATGATAAATGTTTTCTTAGAATTTTTTTTTTTAGGAAAATAAGTGAGACTTTGCACTTATTTTCTTGTGTTCACTATACAAGCAAAACATATTTACTGTGATTGAAAATGTTTTCCAAGGAAAATAAGTGAGTTTCTTGCTAAATTTCTCGTGTTTGGTATGCATACCAAAAAAACCTTGAAATGTTTTTCTAAAGGTGTTTTGAGTATGATGAAAAATATTTCTTTTAGGAAAAAAGTGAGTTCTTTACTCATTTTTTTTGTGTTTGATACACTAGCGAAAAAAATTTCATTTTGAAATGTAGCCATTCTTATCTTAAAATGTTCCCCTTTAGCCTTTAGGGTGTCAGCGTATGATGAAAATGATTTCTGAAAATATTTTCAGACAATCACTAGTGTGAAAGCGTAGACTAAGGCCAAATATATTCGAAATCAACCAACCAACAACTACCAAAATACATCACAATGATCAAAATCCTATTCTTGTTCTGCCAAGGACTCATCCTCAAAACATTATCACTCATAGTCCTTTAGAAGTTCAATCCAATAGCACTGCCTCACTAAAGATAGTTACCTTAAGCTACCCCAACGCATAAGCTATAAATCCAGTCTCGTCGGATCAATACACAATGGTAAGCAACTCCCAAAGTTCATCTCATACTCCATCACTTTGAATCTTGTTGTGGACCAAAAGTTTAATACTCATATTTCAGTAGAAAGAAGGGATAAACTATTACTTATTATTCATTTTACATTTATATGAATCCACATGCATTTTACATACGCCACTATATATAAATTATGTTATGCACTTTTCATTTTAGTCCGTATGTGAAAAAATAGAAGTTACTTTTACTTTTTCATTTTACCCTAGTGAAATGGTCTCTAAAACCTTATAAATATTCGTGATTTGTTTTAGATCACAAGTATCAAAAGTTTTTTTTTTCCGATCACAAGAATTGACACGAAAAAAAATCATGTTTCCGACTATGTGACACATGGACAAATGAACAGATAACACATGGCACAATTTGGATGGATGGTTTATAAGAGATGGGAAGTTGAAGTGCACGAGAAAGAATCAAAAGTCGAGTCATGTTTATAACAGTCCAGCTGTTTTGAGAACAACATCACACATGATACTTTTTTTTCCTTTGATATTTAGGGTTTTGATTATTTTAAATTTGCGTTATGTTAGATCTATTTAAGAGGAAGTGTTTCTTAAATAATATTGTTATGATATTTAAAATTTAGATCGAAATTCTTTAGTTAAAAGTAAAGAAATCATATTCATCTCATCATAATTTTGTACATATAATTATTGTAACCCTAATAAAACACAGACAGAATTAAAACCATTAGTTTAATAAACATTTTTTTTTCATATAGCTTCGATATTCATATAATAGAAGTTTGATTAAACTAAATTTGTGTCATTTAAGATCCATTAAAAAGAAAATACTTCCCACTAATTCTTTTTTTATATATTCAGAACTTGAACTCAATCTAAAATTAAATTTATCTCACCATTATCTTTGATAGTAACTTTTTTAAAAAGATAAAATAAAATTTGCCCAACTTTTTTTTTTCCCCTTTAGTAGCTAAGTTAAAATCAACTACTTTTGACCCTTCATAGCTAATATAACCCGTGATATCTACCTGCAATAAGAAAGGTTGTACACAATAATTCTGCCAAGAGTTTATATTTTGTGCACTGATAATATAAATAATTTTCGTATTTACATAATTCTAGATCCATAAAAGAGTAATAGTATAATATGTTATAATCAATTAAATTATATTAATGGAATATTTATTTTAATACTAAGTGTAATTTAAATTCTTTTGTGAAATAAAGTGGTAGTCAAAAAATTTGAAATTAGTCTTTATTATGTATATATATTCTTTGATGTTTTGTTAAATTTTTTTATTTCCTCTTATATATATATATAATACCATACGTCTGGTAAATTATTATAATAATTTCATTCTTAAACATTCTAATTATAATAAATAAACAAATAAATAAAAACCAAGAATTTTTTCAAAAATCTATCCTAAATTAGAGCAGGTTTAAAAAGAATCTTAAAGTGTGTATGATTAGGCATGGAGGGTCTCTTAATGCATTAATTAACTTTCATCATTTTTTATTAGGACGATATGCTAATTAAACAACAACAAATCCACCCTAGAGTATATACCATTTTTATTTATATCTCGTAAAAGTAGAGTGCCTGTCTTAGATAGGTTGTAAATACTGAATTTTTTTGAGACTTTACAAGATGTTTTGATTTTAATTAGGTTTCTTAGATGTTACTATACCCTAAACCTAGCTTATGTCTATATTAAGGGTATTAGAGGCATATCAAATATCTTATAAACTCTGGGATATTCATAAAGAAGTCAAAATATGGCTCAAGGAGATCAAAATCATCTTATGTTCGAGAAATACAAAAATCAAGGGAAAAACAGATTCGTACTCACATTGTTTATCAATAAAATTATGTTTCTTCATATTTTATTTGTAATTGCAATTTATTTTTCATCACTTTAAAATATTTTGTAAACAAATTAAAAAAACGAACAAAAGAATTCATAGAAATTGTAATATTAATATTCGAAATCAAATCAATACTGTAACTGTTGTGATACTTTTCCATTTTGATTATTATTTTCTCGACATGAAATCAGTAAGGTTATTATAGAAATAAAATCTCTAACAATCACCTCCTTTCACCTAAATATTTTCCACATTTAGTTTTAGGTTTTTCTTCTCTACTTTGACTTTATTTTGTCCATATATAAAAAGGTAGTGAACATATTTAATATCTCAAACTAACTTTATTAGGAAACATGTGAACATACCAAACATCACACCTCTCTTTTTTCAATGTAATAAATTTAAAGCAATGAAACCCCTCCACTATAAATCCCAATAACTTTCAAGAAATTACAACCTCTCATTTATACATTTTTTGCATGGCCTAGCCATTTTTTGACTTGAAGAAAAAAATACCCAAAATGGTAGTGGAAATGGAGGTGAATAGTGGAGAAAATACTAATAATAACTGGGTACCAATTATGAAGAAATTACACATGAATGTTCTTTGTGAAAAGATGAAAAAAATTCCAAAACTAATATGTAGTACAATTTGGAGAGTTGGGAAAGAAGATCCAAGAAGGGTAGTTCACTCACTTAAAGTTGGAATTTCATTGACATTGGTTTCATTGTTGTATCTGATGGAGCCATTGTTTAAAGGATTTGGAAGTAATGCTATTTGGGCTGTCATGACTGTGGTGGTTGTTCTCGAATTCACCGCAGGTAATAATTTTACACTATCAATATGTAAGCTCAAACTCACTTAACACAATAGTGAACTGATGTCATGTTTGCATAAATATTTATAGAAGCCAATGAATTAATAAGTGACTAGCTATAATAACAATCTTATATTCATACCTAATATGTTTGTTTAATTTTTCTAGTAAAAGAAATCAAAGAAGCGGTGTCTCGTATATCCTGGTCCTGACTGAAATCCACAATTGCACCCTTGATGCCTAGTTAACTCATGATTTTCTGCGTTACTAATAACTTGATTGTACAAATATATTCTTATATTGTCAATACGTATAACTTTTTTCTTTTAATGATAGGGGCAACATTGTGCAAAGGACTAAATCGAGGATTGGGAACATTGTTAGCAGGATCATTGGCATTCTTAATTGAATTTGTTGCCACAAAAACTGGCCACGTATTTAGAGCTATATTCATTGCAGCTGCACTTTTTTTTATTGGTAAGATTCATTTCATTTTGTATAATAATTAGTTGATGCAAATGGAAAAACTTTATCATTAATAAGTGGTGACATGAAATTTGGACATTTAATCTCCGCCTATATGATTTAATTTCATATCGATAATCTCATTTAAAAATTACATGAAAAGTAATTTGTTTTTGTTGAATTATATGATTGTCTCATCTTTTAAACATAATATTTTTATTTATTTAATTATGTAATCTTATCCATAGTTCAAGTATTGTGAATCTTTTTCTTTAATAATTTTGGTAGCATATTAAATCGTATGACAATCTCATCCAAATATACGTGAAACTCTTTTAATATTTAATTTATTATATTTTTGACATATTGTAGTCGTAATTTTTTTATTTCTTTGATTAATTTCTTATTTAACAGGTGCTGCAGCGACATACATGAGATTTATTCCTTACATAAAGCGAAACTACGACTATGGTGTGGTGATATTCCTCTTGACTTTCAACTTGATCACTATATCAAGCTATCGTGTTGATAACGTGTTAAAAATTGCGCACCAACGATTCTATACCATAGCTATTGGTTGTGGCATTTGTCTCCTCATGAGCCTATTGATATTTCCAAATTGGTCAGGAGAAGACCTCCATAATTTCACTGCTGCTAAGTTTGAAGGCTTAGCAAAATCCATTGAAGGTAATTTAATAATGGAATATTAATTAATATTTGTGTTTTTATTTTAATCATTGTGACATATCTCACTAAATACATGATTTAACCTTTAATTAATTTCAATATGTGTGTTTAATATCTTTTATATAGGAAGTATGTTGTAGTTGGGCTATATATAGAAGTATATTACTATGAAATATGGAGTAATAATATATATAACCTTAATATAACAAATACATAGTTAAGTGTTGGAACAATTAATAATTATGATAAATTTGTGGACATTTATAAATATTGAAGGTTAAATGTGTTTAGTCAGATATCATGAGGACCAAAATCATAATTTATTCATAATCGAGAGACAAAAGTGATATTAATGATCTGGTGTAGCATATTGTCAATCTTAATTTTTCAAATTTACTAATTGTACTTATTAAGAGTAGTTATTTGTATTATGATTATCTTTTTAGGTGACAAAATTATTAGTTAAATTGTCTTATTCGATCATGACTAATTATATATAGATTTATTTGATGTTACATAATTCAATTATATTTATTCTATTAATGAATACTTTAATTAAACTTACAAACTATACATGCAGCTTGTGTTAATGAGTATTTCAGTGATGAGGAACAACAAAAAGCCAAGGAAAATTCTTCAGATTTGGAGGATCCTATTTACAACGATTACAAGGCTGTTTTGGATTCAAAATCATTTGATGAGACCTTGGTATGTATGTTTCTTTAATCTTCTCATTATGATAAAATACCATATAGGATTTAACAAATATTAGCTCCTCATGTCCTGAATCCACTTCTATGTACAAATCTTACGTGTGAAATGACACTTTAATATATAGTATCTTATAAAATTTTGATTCTGTCGTTGATTATAAACCGATATAAATATGATTGGAGCAGGCATTATATGCAAGTTGGGAGCCAAGGCATTCAAGACATTGTTATAGATTTCCATGGCAACAATATGTTAAATTGGGAAATGTTCTTCGTCATTTTGGATACACAATTGTAGCTCTTCATGGTTGTCTTCAAACTGAAATTCAGGTATTACATGTGACTTGTTTCTTATAAGTATATCCGTCTAATTTTTATTTATTTATTTTTCGGGAGGTGGAGTACGAATGTTTGATTAAAAAAAGATGTTTGTATTAAAAATAGGTGATTTTCTTACTTTATTGAATGGAACCTTCTGCTTATATACCCTTTTTTCCCAAGGGAATGGGCCATCATTCAATGCATATTGATTGAAATATGTGTAGGATCGCAATAACGCAAGCAAGAATATTATCTCAAGAATATTTATGTGTAATCTAGACATAGTATGGGTGGGGTCTAGGATTGGGCAAGATCAGGACCAAGGGTGTGTTAGGTATGAAGGAATTAAAATGTTCCATTAGAAAATAAGTGTTCTTTTGTTTTTTTTTTAGTATTTGATAAGTAAGCAGTAAATATGATATCAAGCTCCATTTATATGTAATTTAGGATATCACTATGTGGGCAAGAGTTGAGGTAGAGTGGTCGAGGGTGAGGACGAGACAATTAATGTGGAATGTCACTATGAAGTTTGGTGATCATTATTATTTAAGTTACATATATTGACTGTCCAAAGATTTTGAACTATAGTATGTTAGTTATTACTTTTATTGTTTTGACTTACGTATAATTACTTTAAGTGATCTGATCGTGTAAATATCTTTTATTCAGACTCCTCGATCGGTTCGAGCAATGTTCAAAGATCCATGCATAAGACTCTCAGGAGAAGTAGCAAAAGCTCTAAAGGAATTAGGAGATAGCATAAGATATCGCAGACATTGTTCACCAGAAATTCTATCTGATCACCTTCATGAAGCTTTACAAGACCTCAACAAGGCCATAAAATCCCAACCAAAACTCTTCATTGGTTCAAAAAACAACACCAACAAGCTAACCCTAGCAACCATAGTCTCTAAAGGTCAGTCTGGTGCACTAAACTCTCGTAATGTTTCCTTATCGAGCGTGAAGACAGACACATCCGCGCTGCTCGAGTGGAAATCCAAGTTAAGGGGTGGTAGTACTACTCATGAAAATTCCAAAGAGAATTATGAGAGGAAATCATTGAGGCCAACATTGAGCAAGATTGCTATAACAAGTCTTGAATTTTCAGAGGCATTGCCATTTGCTGCTTTTGCTTCTTTGTTAGTGGAAATAGTGGCAAGGCTTGATCTTGTTATTGAGGAAGTTGAAGAATTGGGAAGAATTGCACACTTCAAAGAGTATAATGATCAAGATGATGAACATGTTGTTGTGAAAATTGATGAAAAAAATTCAAAGACTTTACCAAATCAATTACCAACTCATGATGCAGGAGATTAATTGACATAATTAGGAATTAAAATTTTCATGGTTAGTGAAATGTACTGATTAAGAGACTAGTGTAATTGATGACTATTTTTCCTTATTTTGGTTGAATGGTATTTTCAGGTATCGTGTCATTAAAGAATGACTGCTATATCATTTTTAGGTTTGAGTATCATTTTAGTAAAAAATAAATGATTTTATGTGTTCATCTGTCTCAAGTAGTTTGGTTACTGTTTAAGCGATGAACTCCAACTTATTTTAATGAAATAACAAACACTTGATAAGCATCTCCATTTGCCAAAAATAACACTGACAAATAACTAACCCTAGCGATATTGGTCATTTCTAAAGAACAACCCTGTGCACTAAACTCCCGTTGGTTAAGAATAATCCAAGGCAAAACCTTTTCTTTTTACTAGGATTTCTATCATCAAATTTACTTTGAAGAAATTCTATCTAAGTTGGTGCATACAAGTTTGATATGGTAACTTAAAAATAAAATAATTCTAACGAGTTATAATCAATTTCACTAGGTATGTTGTTACTGTTAATGTGTTATAATTAATTGCACTAATAATGCATAAATAATTTACTCGATCAATACCTATAAATAAACTCATTTTTCAATAACAATGATGTCCAAATATCAGATAAATTTGTCTATCAATGTCTTATAAGTTAATAGAAAATGTAATAGTTATTATATATTTGAACTTGGTACCACCAATTGTTGTAGTAGAATGAATATTATCCTTCCATCTTGAATTATAGATCTCAAATTCGGATTATGAATATAAAAATTTAAATCTAATCGAAACTTCAACACAAACATTGATACAAAGAAAAGAAATTCTTGGAATCACCAAATCATTGTTCATATGTACCTCAATCATTTAATTAAGCATCCTCGTGGGGACAACAAATTAAAGTTAGTTCATTAACTTATAGAAGAGGGCATGTGGCAACATAGACTTTGGTAATTTCATTGTCAAAACACTGTAAAGACAATGATAGATCAAATGTTCTTTTGTTGATTTTAGTTCTATTCATTTTATTTTTTGTCTGTCCAAAAATTGAAAAAATCTTTATGACTGATAACATATATTATATACTTCTAAGTCAAAGTTTTGCATTTAATGATGTGTTGAAAGTATGTGGGCTGCTACTCCTGGATTTTCTGTTAGGTCAACATATAAGACAATAGATGGAGACCCATGTATAGTAATTGTTGTTGACACCCGATTTTGACCGACCCTTAACGTACTTTACGTTTTTATTTATTAAAAGAAAATTTTGCGAAATTAAAACGATTTTATATATTTGTCACTTGTCTACAAAAAATAAACAACAAACAATCGTTATTTTAATGTTAATTTATAAACAACTTTTAAGCACGCTTTCGTAAGAATTAGGGTAGTCACGTGATCTATTTATACTTTACGTTGGTTCTATTCGTGTTTTCAAATAAAATTTTATGTTAAGCTAAGCTAAATCCTTACAATCCCATGAACTCGTTTTCAAATTGGGCCACTTATTTATAAGTTTTGCATTTTCAAACCTAAATTGAGCCAATTCATGGCTCAATTTCAAACTTTGGCTAGTTTTTAAATCCGAATTACTAATTTACGGCCCCAATTTTAATACTCTACAATCTGGTGGCTAGTTTTTAAATTAAGAGTACTAATTTTGTGGCTCAATGTGCAATTTTGGCTATTACTTAAATCCGGGTACCCATTTCCAACCCGGATCCGACCCAATGACCCACTTACCATTTCTAATATCCCCAAACCCTAAAAAGAAAAACATTTTTCTTCCCCTCTTCTCCAAGCCGCCGCCCACTCCATCTCCCCTCACCTCTCAACTGCCGCGCGTCGCCGCCGCCCCACGCGACGCCGGCAGCAACCTCCCTCACTCCATTTTCTCCCTTCGCAAGCCGCCCCTTCTCTCCACCACCAAGCCGCGACCCCAAACGCTGCCAGCAGCCACAGCGGCGCAGCCCCCGCGCCGCGACCCTTCCCCTCCAGCGACCACCAAAACCACCAGCAAAACCCACCAGCCCCAAGCCGGCGCCGCTCCTTTCTCGCCCCTTCTCTTCTCCTTCGCAGCCCTTGCCGCCGCGACTCCCTCTCCCTCCACAAACGACCAGCCCCAAGCCGGCGCCGCCCCATTCTCTCCTCTCTTCTCCTTTCTCCCTCTCTCCCGAAACCACCAAGAAACCACCGTGCGCAGCCACCAAAACCCCGAACCAGCCAGCCCAGGCATCGACCACAGCGCAGCCCCCCGGCTAGAAGTGATAAAGGAACGTTTAAATCAAAATCGGTCCGGGTATTATCGTTTAAATTTAATTTTATCTTTACTGAAAGTTGCATTTTTGTGAATATTTGATTCCCTTACATTTGAAATAATTTTGAACAAATAGCTAAATTCTTTTTACTCCAAATTAGTTGCGGTTTTGATTGTCTTCTATACGTACCCATTTGATTAAATGTGAGCGGGTCGTTCAGCTAGTTGATTTTAGGAAGAAATTTTGATTTGCCTTTTAGTATATTTTAGGAAGAAATTTGATTTGCCTTTAGTATATTTTAGGAAGAAAGTTGATTTACCCTTTAGTATATTTTAGGAAGAAAACTGATCTGCCTTCATCATATTTTAGCCAATCTGATGTATTTAGAAAAAAAAAAAAAAAAAATTCAATCCGCCTAAGATATGCTTGATTTGGTTAGAATATTTTCGCAATTTTCCTTGTTTACCTCGATCCGGTGCCGCCTCTTATGGCAAGGCTGCACTGTAATTTTTTTTTCTCTTCCTTATCCGGATGCTGCCATCTTGTTATGGTAAAAATCCCTTAAATAATTTAAGGAAAGCTGTGTGATTGACTTCCTTTTTCCTTTTCCTTTTTTTTTTTGGTAAATGCAAGATTGATTCTCTTGCCATTATGAGGGGTCTTTCTCCTCCTATATAAAAAGCTTTTTGTGTGAAAGAAAGGGGGAACACAGAGAAAAATACAGAAAAGATATAAAAGAAATAAGATCACTGTCGGACTTGGTACTGCCTTGGTTTTCAAAGACCACTCTCAAAACCTTTGGGTGTTTGCTATTTGTTATCAACTTTCGGTTAGTACTCTATTACTTCTGCTTCTTTTTTTTGTTGTCTGACAGGTTTAGATTTCAAGTTTGGGGATCGGAATGGATTCGATGGACCTGAAAGATTTGTTTTATTGTTGTGTTTACTATTATTATTATATTTTTATTTATTTTGGTGATGTAATGGAACATTGAAGCGGGGGATATAGTGGAAAAAGGGGGGGGGAGGGGAAATACTTGCTATGCTTATTATTTGATGTTTTGACGATGCCCACGTAGGCAAATTTGATTAGGATTAAATAATTAAATAAAATAAAATAAGCAAACGAGTAACCTTCGAATCAAGCGTTCTTTATTAATTCTTTATTAATTCTCGATATCATGCCTAATCGATTGTTTTGATTTAGCCTATTAAGGATCATGTAGGATTAAAAATATCTTTTTCTTGTTTTAGATATCATGCTTAGGATGTTTCTTTTTATTGTTCTGCCAATTTTTGTTTTTGTTTACTGGATGATTGTGACACCATAACTTGGTTTGTTAAAAGAATCATGCCTATAAATAAAATCGATTTGCTTTTAAAATTTTTATACATTAGAAAACATGCCTATAGGATTTTAACAAAAATTACCTTCATGATATTTTCTTTTCTCACAATTAGAAATCATGCCTATAGGACTTTAAGAAAAATACCTTTCCCACGTTATTAGAAATCATGCTTATAAGATTGAATTTAACTTTAATTCACACAATGTATTTGTCTTAATAGTCTTCTTTAGAATTTATGCTTTAAAATTGAGGTTTTAAGAATTAAAATTTTCATTTAAAATATTCCACTTAATGAAGATATGTAGTTTACACATGACATCCTATACCACTTGTTTTCAAAAAATGCACTAGTTATTTGTTTGGAGGCTATGTGAGATTTTACGTGCTAAGTGTTGTCTTTAATATTTTGTTATAACGCGAGTTCTAATAGGAAACCTAAGTTGAGTCTAGAACTACCAAGTAGAAGTCCACTGCCTCTTGGACTATAGGAGGGACGATAGGCATTTTAGGGAATCGTTAGTATTTTACATTCCTCTAGTACGCTTTTAAGATAATTAATGAAAAGAACTTAGGAGGGGGTAGGGGTAGATAGGATTCGGAAAGGATGATATACGCTTAACCCCAAATAGGATGGAACCCTTGGTTTTCGTCCTGGGGCTTGGTAATAAACCAAGTGCGTCTGATCCGAGAATTTAATAACCCAACTTAGTTTAACTCATTTATTACTTGTATTTTATTTCAAACTCTTGTCACTTAGGTAATTTAGATTTGGTTAAAATATAAAGAGACCCTATTTGTGTTTGCACCCCCATTTAATAAATACGAGACACGGTCGGGATCCGCCTTTTGCGGACCTTGAAGGGTGCTTAACACCTTCCCTTCGAGGTAATTTGAGCCCGAACCCCCTCTCTGGTTGACCTTTGACCCTTAGGCTAGAATGGTGTCCTAATGCACCTTAATTCATTAGGTGGCGACTCTAGAAATTAAAAATCCCAAAAGAGTCATTGCCACGACGTCGTCCAGGTTCCTATTTCTCCGCGAGGAAAAATAGGGCGCGACAGAATGGCGACTCTGCTGGGGACTTAGGCTCTTACCATAACGCGTCTCGTGTTTATTTTTCGCAATTTTCTTTCTTTATTTATTCATTTATTTATTTAATCCTTACTAACTTGTTTACTTTTTTTCCCTCTTTAACCCCTTCCTTATCCCTCTAACTCCCCCCCCTTATTCCCTCTAACTCCCTTCCCCTACCCCGCTAATTTCCCTTCCCCTATCCCGTTAACTCCCCTTCCCTTATCCCCTCTAATTTCCCTTCCCCTATCCCGCTAATTCCTTTCCCCTATTCCCTCTAACTCCCTCCTTCTTTCCCTTTAGTCCCTCTCCCCTCCCTTTTCCTTATTTACTGCCTTAATCTATTTGCTAATTGTTTGCATTTATTATTAAACTGGCATTCCGTTCATAAACTCCCCCACTTGGGACCCTCTTAATTTCTCTTTAAGGTGATGTCGTGCCTTTGCACTTCTCCCTACTCTTTTCAAAACCAAAGTTAGAGAGTAAGCGCTTGCGTGGTGAATGGCGGATAGTCTTACTACCGTTGGACCACGTGCTTCTCGCATAAGAATACCCAGTCCGTGTCTAAACCCACTCTTTAGAAAACTTAGGATAGAGCTATCCACCCCAAAAAATTAAGATCATGCATGCATAAGCCTTAGGTAGTTTGACCCTAAGGGGGTCAACCTACGCAGTAATAGCCACCCTGTTAAGTCTAGAGGGTCCAATCACCCTCCAAGACACAATGCTGCATATTATGTGCCTATGTGATTACCGTAATTAATCCAAGCCTAATTATTGTCAAATTGGAGTTTTAGAACATGTTTTTGTCTCTCTTGTGTGCAGAACTGAAATGGCCCTCCCAGACTCTCCCGACATTCAGATGGTGGCAGATGTCAACCCCAGCCTTCAACGTTGGTGGGAAAATATGAGGCAGGATTATGCTACCGAGATAGCCCGATTGGTGGGCGGATTGACTTTCCTCATCTATGTCCTCCCAGACCGACATCTTATCAAGGCCCTGCTGAAGTTCTGGAACCCCATTAGAGCAGTCTTCAAGTTTGAACACTTTGAGCTGACCCCAACTATCGAGGAAATTGGGGGTTTTACTGACTTGAAATATTATGGGGGAAGCATGATTATACCTCACCAACAGACGCCAAACAGGTTCCTGAGAGCTTTAGGACTGAAGTACATGCCAGGGGTGATTACTTTGGGTCACAATTGGGTGTCGATGGATTTTCTGTATTCCCGATTTGGACATCAAGACGGATACAGAAATTTTAGCGAAGACTTTTTGTGTTCAGCAGAGGCATGGGAAAAATATCGCGTAAATGCTTTTGCCATTGCATTATTGGGCACCCTAGTCTTCCCCAAAAAGGACGGACAAATAGACACTTCCTTGGGTCATGTGGTTCAGGTATTAGCTAGAAAGCGAAGCAATGCAACTCTGGTGCCCATGATCGTCGCAGAGATAATGAGGGCATCCTCCAAGTGTGTCAGAGGTGGAACGTTCTTTGAAGGATGCAACATGCTACTCCAATTATGGGCCATCGAACACTTCCATCAAAATAATCTTCAAGGTGGGCTGCAGAACAAAATTCACAGTCATCCAAGAAGAATGGTAGGGTTTGTTGCTCCTAAAGGAACTGAGGAATGGTATGCTTTCTTGAAAGATTTCTCTGCTCTTCACATTCAGTGGGTGTACCCCTGGTTAGACATATATCACGCCATGACAAGAGGAGAGGATTTGGGCTATCTTGAGCTCATTGGTCTGACTGGTGTCCAACCATATGCTCCACTGCGAGTCCTTCGACAGTTCGGGCAGATCCAAAGAGTTCCACCAACCGATGACATGAGGGCCTCCGAGTATGATTTTGGGCCAGGAATCCCACAAGTTCGTGGCATAATGAGGAGGTGGGTGAGATCTATCGTCATCAGTATTTTCAGACATGAGCCTCACATCACGCTAGAGTACTCCGAGTGGATTACAAGAGATGCTGAGAAGATTGATCACGACGACCACCATCCCTAGAGGGCTTATTTTTTATTTTTATCTTTTAAAAGTTTATTCCCCTTATTTTTCCCTTAGGCTTATCTTTGTTGTTCTTCATTGAAAGTGTTGGATATTCTGGCTTTCCTTTTGTTTCATTACTTATTTAAGGAATAAAATAGTACGTTTTATTATTTATTCATCTCTAACTCTAAAACTCCAACTAATAATCTAAGGCTTGGATTAATTATCGAGAATCACTTGCTTGTCGCGTTAGGCCTACCTCTGGCTCAATGAGGTCCCTTGCATTTTAGGACGATTATTTACATATTTACCATTATTATTACCCTAACCTCTAACAAGGCTTTGCTGGTTTTGTTGTTTTGCTCTCCCCTCCCTAGGTTGATCTGTGTGCGCACCCTGGCCTACCATACACGGTCGAAAGGTCCTCCGCCTACTCCTCCAAGTTTGAGTCATCAAAGAGGGGGCAAAATGACTGACAATAATGCCATTGAGAGAGTGGAGTCTTCCGAAAGGGGGGTCCAACCGGATGATCTAACTCAAAGGCTGGAAAGGAAAATTCAAGAATTGGAGAATGAAATGGCCAGCATGCGCAACTTGGCTAGACTATCCATTTCTCTCGGCTCTCCTTTCGGAGAACACATGGATGACCCAGTCACTACAACTCAAACCACCTTCTCAAATCATCCGCCACCAATTCAACCAACCTCTCAAATCCAGTCTAATCCCACTTATGTACCCTCTTTAAGCAATCATCCAAACCCACATCAACTAAGCATTCCTGAACCAACATGGTATCCACAAAACCCTACCTACGTTCAAGATATGCCTCCCAAGTCCACTGCCAACATCTTAAAAGCCCATGCCTCTGGAACTCACACTCATAATCCGATATATGTCGAGACATCCCCTTTCATCCACAACTACCATGAATCAGAATCCCCTCAAAAGGATACGTTGATTAAATCCCTAACTGAGAGACTGGATAGTCTAAGCAATCGCATGCGACATGTAGAAGAAAGTAAAAAGGTAAATGGCCTGAGCTATGAAGATCTATGCATGCACCCGGATGTCGAGTTACCAGAAGGATACAAACCTCCAAAATTTGAACTGTACAATGGCATTGGAGATCCTAGGGCTCATCTGCGTATGTATTGTGATAAACTTGTAGGAGTGGGAAAAAATGAAAAGATCAGGATGAAGCTGTTCATAAGAAGCCTTACAGGGGAAGCTCTGACATGGTATTTAGAACAAGACTCACGAAAGTGGACAAAATGGGAGGATTTGGCTTCGGATTTCATGGATAGGTTTGGGTTCAACATTGAAAACGCACCAGACTGGTTCTATATTCAAAACCTAAAGAAGAAGCCAAGTGAATCATTCCGAGACTACGCCATAAGATGGAGGTCCGAAGCTGCTAGAGCTAAACCCCCTATGGAGGAATCTCAGATGAAAGACTATTTCATTCGCGCCCAAGAGCCTCAATATTATGATAGAATGATGCTTGTGGCAGAAAAGAGCTTCGCAGACATCATCAGGTTGGGTGAAAGAATTGAGGAGGGTATAAAAAATGGCACAATTATCAACCTAGAGGCCTTACAAGCTACCAACAAAGCTTTGCAGTCTGGAGGTATGCCCGATATTCGAAAGAAGAAAGAAGTGGGTTCGGTCATGATGGCACATAAAGCTCCTATCAGACACCAAATCTGGGCTCCGCCACTTCCCCACTATCCTACGTCTTCATACACCGCACCTCCCCCCTTTTATCCACCACCTACCCCTTATCAAACTCCTCCCGCTCCATATCAACAGCCTGCATACCCCGTTTATCATACCCAACCAAGGTACTTTCAAACACCTCCACCTCCACCTCCTCAACGACCGAACCACAGAAATCGTCCCGACATTGAAAGAAAGCCTACCAAAAGCTACACTCCTCTGGCTGAACCCATACCCCAACTCTACGAGAGGTTGAAAGAGGCTGGCTATATCACTCCTATTCCTGCTTTGAATCCAGACACTCAATCCAAATGGTATGATCCAAATAAAGTTTGCGCATACCACTCAGGAATGAAGGGACACACAACTGACGCATGTCGCGCCTTGAAGGATAAGGTTCAAAATCTAATCGATACTAAGGTCATACATCTGAAGGACCCTACGCCAAGTACCTCCAACAATCCACTACCAAATCATCAATAAGCATGCTGAAATTCTATTGGGGATCTGGCCTTTTTAGTACTTTTTATTTAGTGTTCTTTCATCTTGTATTTGGAACTACGTCAGACCTGATTCCCGTTTAAGAGGGATACGTAGGCGCTCCTTTGGAGTTCGGTCTTACCATAATAAAAATCTTATTTCCCCACCTGATCGCAGACTGGGGCAGAATTTTTGAGAGGACCTCAAAAATTCTTTTGGAAAGAGAGCATAAGTAGACAAGACAACTGGGGCAGAATTTTTGAGAGGATTTCAAAAATTCCTTCGATTATTTTCTACAAACTGGGGCAGAAATTTTCGAGCAGCTCTCAAAAATTTCGAATTCAGAACTGAGAACCGACCACGAGGACATCAAAACAAAAGACGAGATATCAATAAAAGACGTGTGGGCTACAGATCAACCTCCCCTTTTTCAAACTAATGACTTTTCTTTGAATGTAGACTAATACATATGCCTGGAATAATCTCTTCGTATCATGCGAAACTATCGACAATTCCTTACAACGGGCGAAGGTTAAGTTATCTTATTCCTTTTTATATCAGTCTATCTACTGAAATTGCACTGGGCCTACAAGAATCGCATTAAAAAAAAATGCATGAAGTTACACCACTTTTTTTTAGCTTTTATAGTCAATTGAACATTGCACTTTACATTGGCCTACTATTTGCATGAAATTTCATTTTGGCCTACTAAATTGGCATGAAATCACATTTTGCAGTGGCCTATTGAAAAGTACATTTTGCATTTGGCCTACTATTTGCATGAAATTTCATTTTGGCCTACTAAATTTGCATGAAATCACATTTTGCATTGGCCTACTGAAAAGTACATTTTGCATTTGGCCTACTATTTGCATGAAATTTCATTTTGGCCTACTATTTGCATGAAATTTCATTTTGGCCTACTAAATTTGCATGAAATCACATTTTGCATTGGCCTACTGAAAAGTACATTTTGCATTTGGCCTACTATTTGCATGAAATTTCATTTTGGCCTACTATTTGCATGAAATTTCATTTTGGCCTACTAAATTTGCATGAAATCACATTTTGCATTGGCCTACTGAAAAAATACATTTTGCATTTGGGCCTACTATTCGCATGAAATTTCATTGGCCTGCTAGATTCACATAAAATCACATTTTTGCATTGGCCTACTGAAAAGTGCGTTTTTGCATTTGGCCTACTATTTGCATGAAAGTGCATCGGCCTACTAAATTCACATTGAAATTACATTTTTGCATGGGCCTACTAATTACACTCTCGCATTAGCCTACTAAATTATTGAAAATTGCACTCTTGCACCGGCCTACTAATATTACTGAAAATCACATATTTTGCACCGGCCTACTAAACTTACTTAAAATTGCATTGGCCTACTAAACCTACTGAAAATCGAGTATTTTGCACTGGCCTACTAAACTTACTTAAAATGGCATGGCCTACTAAAATATCACTTTTGGCCTACTACGTGGCCTTCTTTGAAAACTTTGCATGGCCTACTGAAATCACCTTTATATTTTAAATAAGAAAATTTCTTTTATATGGCCTTCTGACACTACATCTTGCCTACTGAAATTGCATGGCCTCCTTTTGAAAACTTTACATTGGCCTGGAAAATCGCATGAAAATGGCATACCCCTAAGGCGTCATAGTCCAAAGGCATCATTCTCATAGCCTAAGGACATCATTTCATGGCCTGGGGATTTAATTTATGTTTATCATAATCCGAAGGTATCATCGTCCAAAGGCATCATCCTTCATGGCCTACGGACATCATTTCATAACCTGAGGATATAATTTACAATTAGCATGGCCCAAGACATCATAGCCTAAAACGTCATCCTTACCGTTTCATGGCAAATTTCATGGTCTAAATGGGAACTTGCATCATGCTTATATTGCATTATTTAATATACATGTTCTAACCATTTTACCTAGTGTTTTAAAGGTTACAGATTTTGAATTTTTATGGAGTTCTACATAGCATTCGGTTCGGATGCAAGTCTCTCGCAATAAACCCCTGACATTTTTCACATTCCGTACTATGCTTTGCTCTTACTCTTCCTTTTACCATTCTAAACACATCAAGTATTTAGTTTTCGTACTCCCGTATCCTCTTTCTCCGATAAAATTCCATCGGTCGGACAAAATCGGCTACTCCGTCAACTTTCTTTGCTCAACAATTCATCCTTCATTCCCGAGCAAAGAAGGGGCAGCTGTTGACACCCGATTTTGACCGACCCTTAACGTACTTTACGTTTTTATTTATTAAAAGAAAATTTTGCGAAATTAAAACGATTTTATATATTTGTCACTTGTCTACAAAAAATAAACAACAAACAATCGTTATTTTAATGTTAATTTATAAACAACTTTTAAGCACGCTTTCGTAAGAATTAGGGTAGTCACGTGATCTATTTATACTTTACGTTGGTTCTATTCGTGTTTTCAAATAAAATTTTATGTTAAGCTAAGCTAAATCCTTACAATCCCATGAACTCGTTTTCAAATTGGGCCACTTATTTATAAGTTTTGCATTTTCAAACCTAAATTGAGCCAATTCATGGCTCAATTTCAAACTTTGGCTAGTTTTTAAATCCGAATTACTAATTTACGGCCCCAATTTTAATACTCTACAATCTGGTGGCTAGTTTTTAAATTAAGAGTACTAATTTTGTGGCTCAATGTGCAATTTTGGCTATTACTTAAATCCGGGTACCCATTTCCAACCCGGATCCGACCCAATGACCCACTTACCATTTCTAATATCCCCAAACCCTAAAAAGAAAAACATTTTTCTTCCCCTCTTCTCCAAGCCGCCGCCCACTCCATCTCCCCTCACCTCTCAACTGCCGCGCGTCGCCGCCGCCCCACGCGACGCCGGCAGCAACCTCCCTCACTCCATTTTCTCCCTTCGCAAGCCGCCCCTTCTCTCCACCACCAAGCCGCGACCCCAAACGCTGCCAGCAGCCACAGCGGCGCAGCCCCCGCGCCGCGACCCTTCCCCTCCAGCGACCACCAAAACCACCAGCAAAACCCACCAGCCCCAAGCCGGCGCCGCTCCTTTCTCGCCCCTTCTCTTCTCCTTCGCAGCCCTTGCCGCCGCGACTCCCTCTCCCTCCACAAACGACCAGCCCCAAGCCGGCGCCGCCCCATTCTCTCCTCTCTTCTCCTTTCTCCCTCTCTCCCGAAACCACCAAGAAACCACCGTGCGCAGCCACCAAAACCCCGAACCAGCCAGCCCAGGCATCGACCACAGCGCAGCCCCCCGGCTAGAAGTGATAAAGGAACGTTTAAATCAAAATCGGTCCGGGTATTATCGTTTAAATTTAATTTTATCTTTACTGAAAGTTGCATTTTTGTGAATATTTGATTCCCTTACATTTGAAATAATTTTGAACAAATAGCTAAATTCTTTTTACTCCAAATTAGTTGCGGTTTTGATTGTCTTCTATACGTACCCATTTGATTAAATGTGAGCGGGTCGTTCAGCTAGTTGATTTTAGGAAGAAATTTTGATTTGCCTTTTAGTATATTTTAGGAAGAAATTTGATTTGCCTTTAGTATATTTTAGGAAGAAAGTTGATTTACCCTTTAGTATATTTTAGGAAGAAAACTGATCTGCCTTCATCATATTTTAGCCAATCTGATGTATTTAGAAAAAAAAAAAAAAAAAATTCAATCCGCCTAAGATATGCTTGATTTGGTTAGAATATTTTCGCAATTTTCCTTGTTTACCTCGATCCGGTGCCGCCTCTTATGGCAAGGCTGCACTGTAATTTTTTTTTCTCTTCCTTATCCGGATGCTGCCATCTTGTTATGGTAAAAATCCCTTAAATAATTTAAGGAAAGCTGTGTGATTGACTTCCTTTTTCCTTTTCCTTTTTTTTTTTGGTAAATGCAAGATTGATTCTCTTGCCATTATGAGGGGTCTTTCTCCTCCTATATAAAAAGCTTTTTGTGTGAAAGAAAGGGGGAACACAGAGAAAAATACAGAAAAGATATAAAAGAAATAAGATCACTGTCGGACTTGGTACTGCCTTGGTTTTCGAAGACCACTCTCAAAACCTTTGGGTGTTTGCTATTTGTTATCAACTTTCGGTTAGTACTCTATTACTTCTGCTTCTTTTTTTTGTTGTCTGACAGGTTTAGATTTCAAGTTTGGGGATCGGAATGGATTCGATGGACCTGAAAGATTTGTTTTATTGTTGTGTTTACTATTATTATTATATTTTTATTTATTTTGGTGATGTAATGGAACATTGAAGCGGGGGATATAGTGGAAAAAGGGGGGGGGGAGGGGAAATACTTGCTATGCTTATTATTTGATGTTTTGACGATGCCCACGTAGGCAAATTTGATTAGGATTAAATAATTAAATAAAATAAAATAAGCAAACGAGTAACCTTCGAATCAAGCGTTCTTTATTAATTCTTTATTAATTCTCGATATCATGCCTAATCGATTGTTTTGATTTAGCCTATTAAGGATCATGTAGGATTAAAAATATCTTTTTCTTGTTTTAGATATCATGCTTAGGATGTTTCTTTTTATTGTTCTGCCAATTTTTGTTTTTGTTTACTGGATGATTGTGACACCATAACTTGGTTTGTTAAAAGAATCATGCCTATAAATAAAATCGATTTGCTTTTAAAATTTTTATACATTAGAAAACATGCCTATAGGATTTTAACAAAAATTACCTTCATGATATTTTCTTTTCTCACAATTAGAAATCATGCCTATAGGACTTTAAGAAAAATACCTTTCCCACGTTATTAGAAATCATGCTTATAAGATTGAATTTAACTTTAATTCACACAATGTATTTGTCTTAATAGTCTTCTTTAGAATTTATGCTTTAAAATTGAGGTTTTAAGAATTAAAATTTTCATTTAAAATATTCCACTTAATGAAGATATGTAGTTTACACATGACATCCTATACCACTTGTTTTCAAAAAATGCACTAGTTATTTGTTTGGAGGCTATGTGAGATTTTACGTGCTAAGTGTTGTCTTTAATATTTTGTTATAACGCGAGTTCTAATAGGAAACCTAAGTTGAGTCTAGAACTACCAAGTAGAAGTCCACTGCCTCTTGGACTATAGGAGGGACGATAGGCATTTTAGGGAATCGTTAGTATTTTACATTCCTCTAGTACGCTTTTAAGATAATTAATGAAAAGAACTTAGGAGGGGGTAGGGGTAGATAGGATTCGGAAAGGATGATATACGCTTAACCCCAAATAGGATGGAACCCTTGGTTTTCGTCCTGGGGCTTGGTAATAAACCAAGTGCGTCTGATCCGAGAATTTAATAACCCAACTTAGTTTAACTCATTTATTACTTGTATTTTATTTCAAACTCTTGTCACTTAGGTAATTTAGATTTGGTTAAAATATAAAGAGACCCTATTTGTGTTTGCACCCCCATTTAATAAATACGAGACACGGTCGGGATCCGCCTTTTGCGGACCTTGAAGGGTGCTTAACACCTTCCCTTCGAGGTAATTTGAGCCCGAACCCCCTCTCTGGTTGACCTTTGACCCTTAGGCTAGAATGATGTCCTAATGCACCTTAATTCATTAGGTGGCGACTCTAGAAATTAAAAATCCCAAAAGAGTCATTGCCACGACGTCGTCCAGGTTCCTATTTCTCCGCGAGGAAAAATAGGGCGCGACAATTGTCCAATACAATTATATACTTGTACAACAATTTTCATAAAGATTGGTGTAAATTTTTTGTTAGAATTGAGGATCAATCAGAAGCAATCTCCTTATTTCGACAAAGATGAGGATAATGTAAAGGTACATCTCATCATCTTCACCTCAATTCGTTGTTGTTGTGTAAAAAATTTCTTCCCATTTTTCAAAATTTTCAAATATAAATCATCGAGGAATTCGTTGCTCGTCATTTTTTTAGGGTCTTAATGGAGTGCGAAAATGCATAAGAATTCTTGAATGAAAAAAGTGATGTAATTATAGATTCTTCTAAATCAATAATCAATCCTATTTTTGATGTTGCAATTATTTATATCTATAATTGTAAGAAAATATGATTCCAAGTTATTCAAATTAATTAGTAACTTTGAATTTCTCAATCTTTTGACATCAGATCAGTCAGTTATATTTCTGATGACTAGCTAGGAAGGAATATAATTCAACGGTCAAGTGTCACCTCCTTCTTCGTCATATCATTGTAAGTGTGGTAGAAAATTGAAGACGTATTGCTTATTTATTTTGCGATTGATTTGGTTGAAGAAACTTAAAGGATGCCATTATATTGTTGGATTTTATTTAGCTTGTGTTGACGATAACAAAGTGAGTATTGATTTGTAAAGGTTGAATTGAATCCAACCATTGATAATTGTTTGCATTGATATTTATTAGAAGATTGTGCATCAAATTTGGAATAAAACTCAAAAATAAATTATGACGGAGCAAATTCGTGTCCACACCAATGGCCCTTTCTATTGTACAAGCAAGATTGGTTAGATGAGCTCACTTTTATGTACGTTATATATTCACTTATGCGGCTTTCTTGATTACCTCTACTTTGGGCGAATTTGGTTAATTAATGTATGTATTCGCGATAATCTCATTTCTTTCGACGGAAAAGAGGTTCCACCTTCTTCTATTTTTACATTTAGGATTCGACTTGTATCATGGATACTAATAGGAATGCAACCATGCATTGTGGTAAGGAAAAGTTTGATTCAGAGGGAGAAGAAGAGGCAAAAATTGGAACAGAAATATCATTCGTGCCCTTGAATTTTGGTTTTGCAATTTTGCTTCGAAAAATTATCTTTTGATCCGATTGGCCTAAAATTCAACCGAAATCACTTTCCCACACAATTTTTCGCCCTGATCGATACTTCAACTTTGAATTTACCAAAAAAAAAAAAAAAAGAAGGGAAAATATGTTATTTGAGAAATCTTTTGTCTAGAAATACTTTGGTAATTTTTAGAGTGTACCAACATGTTTTGAATTTTCATTGTGATTGTGACAGAAAAAAACTTCATCTACAAATCCTAGTGCTATATGCATTTGTTTTTTTTTCCTACTTGACGTTTGATATTTACTTTGAAATTTGATTAATTAATCAAATTTGCATTGAAAAAGGACGTTTGGGAAGGGAGAGACATTTTTATATTTTCTATCGAAAATAATTTATTCTCAAAGTTCAAACTTGAGATCTCCGATTATGAATAGAAGAATCTTAACTATTTCATTTAAAGGTTAATATACCTTGTTCCAAACAATGTCACGAAATATTACTTAATTCATCGAAATGCTTTTACTAATATCAAAAAATGACACCTCTTATGATTATAATTTTCTTATTAATTTGTTTCCCCAACTTGAGACAAATATACATTAGATAGTTGACCTTGTGAGAACATATACTCAAATTTTCAACTCTAATCAAACATATATTCTCTCTTTTAGTCACCTTTTTAAAATTGATTGCCTTTTTTTTCTTCCTACGCAATTAGACTTGCCAAAAATTTCCACTTGATTTTTTTTCTTTTAAAAATGAAAAAGGTATATTATTAAAGAAAAAAAGAATATTTTTGTACGATTTTTTGAAAAAAATAATTCATCCCAAAGAGTATAAAATAAGAGAAAGATGATTGTTAAAGTTTTTGGGACAAACTTGACATCGTAGAGGTTACATAAAAAGTACTTTAACTCACGAATTTTATATTAAAATATTTAAATGTTACACTATAGAAATTATCAAAATACCCCTAGATAAAAGATTGCTTGAATAACATATTATTCCAAAAATTTTTTGGTAAATATGAGGCCGGAATATCGATCAGGGCAAAAAATTATGTGGGAAAGTGATCTCGGTTGAATTATGGGTTTACCAGATCAAAAGATAATTTTTCGAGCAAAATTGCAAACCAGAAGGGTATGCGACAAGCCCACATTCATTTTTGAGTTTTATTCATATAACGCTCTGGACAAGTGCAAATTTGACAAATAGATTTATGTGTTATTTTATAGAAAAATAGTTTCTGAACGCGTTTTAAGTTTTCCGTCAAAAAATGAACTGAAATGAAACAAGTTCACGTCGCGGATTTGCTCCATCACAGTACTTGACATTTAGTTTTAAAAAGTAAGGGCATACTAGTTCTTTCTCACTCATCCTAGATTAAAACCCCGTCGTTTTGAGGTCGTTTACGCCCTAAAATTTGTAACCTCCGGTCATTCTTCTTCACTTTTCACGTAAATCATTCGAAGAAAAGTAACTAGGGAGAAAAGAGAAGATCTAAGGCTTGAGAAACCTCCCAAATTCTTTAAGAAAATTTGTGCCCAAATATGTAAGACCACCTAAAAATCTATTTTTCATGCCAAATCTATAATTCTTAACAAGATTTCTAGTCAAGAGTAAACCCCTCCAGTTATATGCATATGTTATCTCCTTTAAGTGAATTATTACAACAAATTACTCTATTATCAAGTTAAGCTTTGAATGTCAAGATATTATGATCATATATTTATGACTCTAAAGAATTCATAAAAAGTTGTTCAGTCCAAAGTATGAATTAATTTCAAGATGTATCTTAGCTTGAGTTGTGCAAAAAAACTATTTACTATACTTGTTTTTGAACATAACATATCTATTTTTGGAAAGACCAGTTCAGCCAGTTAAAGATTTTGCATTGCTACTCATTATGCATAAATTACAGATTTTGAGGAATACTTGATAGTTCCTAATGCATTATTTTATCAGTAGAGAGGATGCCTACCTCCTTTTTAAGGAAAGCATTATCTGTTATGAAAAAGTGTTATCAGTTTTAAGAAAGAAAAGCCAGTTTAGAAAATATGTTGAGCCAAAGCTCCAAGCATTAGATTTTTAGTTTTCCCCTGAAGTGAGATATTTTTACAGTTATTGAGCACAATGCATGTTTTGGGAATAGTATTGAGCACTGATATGGGTATGAGTTCAGATAACTCCAACCTCATAACTATGTAGCCAGCGTAGGATAGGATTGTACCAGCTGTACGAATTCTCAGATGTCACTAAGATGACCCAGTTTAGATGGATCCATAAGTCCAGCTTCGTCCTTTACCCTGGCAAGGTATTGGATGGCTCTGGCAACGTGGCCAAGACGTTGTATCATCATGATGCTCATAGTGATGGTTGTCGGTTAGAGAAGCTCCCTAAGTTACAGTATATATTATTTTCAAACACAGACAGAGTTCCATTTATTTATGTATTAAATCAAATATTTTGCTATAATGCATTACTTATGTTATCTGATTATTTTCTACACTGGATCTATGATTTGAGCATTATATCTTGAGTTTTCCTGTTTAGGCTATTTTAGATACTCGTACATTTCACGTACTGACGTCCTTTAGACCTGCATCATTTTAGGGTGCAGACACGGGTGACAGAGCCCTCAGTAGGCGATTCAGCATCTCTACTTAACCAGTGGTGAGACCTCTTTGCAGTTAGAGGCTCTGTAATGTTATTCCTTTCAATTTCAGTTATTTTCCTTTAGTTTGAGGTAGTCGTGACTTGTCACGATACCCACTCTTTAGCCATGACTTGTAGAGACTTCATAGACTAGTAGACAATATTGCAGTGTCTTTTCTCTTCAGACTTTTAACTTCTTAGTTGGTTTGCTTATTATGATTTCAGATATTGATATTGCAGTTTTGTTTAATTCTAGCTTACTCGTATTGCCTAAGTCTTCCGCTGAGTAAAATAGCCAGGCCAAGTGGTTCGCTTGGGCCAAAAATAATTTTCAAGTGCCGATATAGACGCAGAGCGCGACATAAATTTAAGACAAATTATTCAACGAAAGAAGTGTTTGATATATTATTATCTAAATGTATAAAATACAATTCATAGTCGACTAATTGATTTTCTAATTCTTTATTTAAATAATATATTAGTTTCAGTTTGTAGGAGATTTCAACTTTTACATAGATTTGAAGACAAATTTTACCAGAGACACTTGCTATTTGAATTATAAAAGGTTATATCAAACCATTTTTCCATCAAATGGCAAAATCAACACATAGTTCATGTTTATGTCGAACCTTAATTATGATAATATGAAACATGTCAAATTAACAAAAAGTATTTTTAAAATATTTTAACAAGAATCAATTCGGGTTGCATATCAATTCAATTTTAAATGGGTTGAATTGAAATGGGTTAAGCTAATAAAATGAACTCGCCCAAATTTCAATCGGTTGAACTTTGTTTTGCCACCTCTAAATAAAACAGCAATCTTTCTTCAAAATTGTTACAAATAAAGCAACCCCACAAAAGTACATTTTAGGAAGAACTTGTTCCAACTTCCAGCCAAAAATTCAAACATATTAATATTAGTAGGACCTAATTTTTACCTACTCAAATTCTCAACTGCTAGTTTTCTTAAATATTTCTTGCATTTAATAAACTACAAACTACCTCCTCATTGCCTCAATCATATGGATATATTAAAAAAAATCATGTGCTTTTTTTGCATTAAATAAATCTTAATTAACATAATATTTTGATAATCTATTCTAAATTCATGGTTATATAAGCATAGCTAGAAGTTTTTGTTATTTAATTATAGAAATTGTCTGTCACTAGATTCTTTTTTAATTATTATTATTAAATTCTTACATCCATTTATAAGCCAATCATTTATGTGTGTTTGGTTGGCAAAAGAATGTCTGCTGGCAAAGAATTCTTAGTATTAATAAATTAAATTAATATATCAATGAATTATTAAACTAAAACTATTGGATTCCTTAAAATACATTCATTAACCTATCGATCATTAACCGATTCAATTTATTTCTATATTTTGAACTCAAATTTTGATTAGAATACTGATTGTGTATGACTCGAACAATAAAAATTAACATAGAAAGATAAAACTCATTATTATTAAAGTTAAAATAGTTATACAAGTGGTGAATGAAAAATTTATCGCTTACTCACTTTCTAATAAAAGATAATTACAGTTGTAAATACGTCGGCTAATTAATTATTTAGGTTGAAAAAACAATATAATAAATTTAAATCCTTACAAAAATTTCAACATGGACCCCACAATTTGAGACAATATTTCATCAATTTGTTGACCAACCGATACACTATATGGACCCAATATTCCAACTAGCCCAAATATTATTCTTTTTTTCCCCCAAAACTTTATTTTATTTCACTATCAAAGATTATAGTATAAATTATTTGTCTCAAAAAAAAATTATTTGTTTTGAATTTAAAATAAAATAAAATACCCTTTAAACAAAGACCTTTGGTCCTTTTCTTTATTATTTTCTTCTCTTGATGTGAATGCAACATTTTTTAATTAAATAAAATATACTTTAATGTGCCATTACATATTTTGGGTGTTTATACCCTTTATCAAGCACTCAAAATTAAAATTTAAATTAGTTTGATGTAAAGTTTTTTTCTTTATAGTATCTGAATTAATTTGCTCATACTTTAATTAGTTTCATGAAGTACATATTATCCCTCTCTAGTATAAATAGGAAGTATCGAATAACTCTATTCTTTAATATCATATATCGAATAACTCTAATCAAATCTTGAATAGATTAAAAAAGTTATCAAATATTTTTTACTTTGACGAAATTTACCTCCAGTTAAAAAAAATTCACTTATATTGTTAACTTTTCCAATAATTTGCTTAGATTCGTCGAACAAAAATCTAGGATAATAGTGCTATGTATATGGTTAGGATAAATATAGGTTAGCTAATTTTTCCTTGATGTCTACGTATGTGTTTGGTTAGGAGGGAAAATAAAATTTCTTATTTAATTGGCTAAATCTATTTTTTGAGAAAAAAAATCTCTAGTAAAATAAAATTCATTAAATATTAGAAAATAATTTTCTAATCAAAGTAGAAAAAAATAAACACTACACAAAAGAACATTTTTCACACAGATTATCTCCTCCTCGTTAGTACTCCTGAGATTGACTTCTTGATTCCCGACCTCATCTCACCTTCCTCTTCGCCTCCAACCACCAGTCACCTCAAACTTATATTAGTAAAATGTGTAGTTAAAGTGCAATAAATTTGCGATATCTAATCAACTTCACGGTTAATTATTGCATCATCATTGAGCAACTCTTGATAGTCACGTGATCCTAGTATGATCGACAGTGATATAGCCAAAAGTTTTACTAAAAGAACTTAAAATACGAAGAAGGAAACATATGAAAAAAAAATCAACCATATAGATCAATGTCACTATCATGTACATATGAAATAAAAAATTAAATTTGAATATACAGTATTAATTTTCTTATCGCCCTCACTTAGCTCCGCCCCTGACAAATTAGAACGTGGTGACACGACTTGACAAATAGTTTTTTTTTTTTTGGGAAAAAAGATATTATTAAGGGGTAAAAGGGTCATATTAGAGTATGAAAAGAGTGTCAATCCTAGTGGTGATAATATTCAACTTAGGCTTGACCTTTTTGGGAGGGTGTAAAAAAACAAAAACAAATAGTCAGATGCAATAACCCAAAAACAACGATAAAGACAAAAGCAACCCATAAATAAAGACAAAATATGCCCCTCGATACCCACCACGTTGACCCTACCCCACCCCCAACCCCTCCCTTTTTTTAAAGTTAAATAAACATTCAACTATGTGCTTTAGACCTAAAATTGTCCATTAACTATCATCAGGATTCGGAAGTTCATTTGAATTCTCTTTGATGAAAAAATATATATTTATATTTTATACAGTAAATGTTGAATTTCCTTCAAATAGTATGTGTGTCTACTTCTTAAGATTTTGAACTCTGGTGGCTTAAAGAAAATGTTGGCTTTGTCGCTGGTCACAATGTCGGGATTTAGGGCTATGTCACTTGATGAGTTGAAGTGACGAGTTCAAAATCTTGTCAATTGTGTAGCGTTCGATCTCTTCATTACTCTTGATTGTGATAAAGCAGAGGCTGACGTAGAGTTTTTTTTTTAATGTTGGAATTTAGGGTTGTCTCACTTGATGACGAGTTCAAAATCTTGTCAATTACGTAGCGTTCTCTTCGTCACTCTCGATGTGATAAATAAGAGGTTGACGTAGAGTATTCCTTAATGTCGAGATTTATGAGTTGAAGTGACGAGCACAAAGTAGCATTCTCTTCGTCACTTTTGATGTGATAAATAAGAGCTGACGCAGAGTATTTCTTAATGTCGGGATTTATGAGTTGAAGTGACGAGTTCAAAATCTCGTCAATTATGTAACATTCTCTTCGTCACACTTGATGTGATAAATAAGAGGTTGATATAGAGTATTCCTTACACATGATGGTGGAATTAGAATTTTTACTAAGAAAATTTTGAATATAACAAAGTGAGAATACAACAGGAAGTCAATGATTCAACATATAGTTTGTATATATAGTGTGATCTTTTGCCGAATCTCGTAATATTCTAGGTCTATTTCTGCAGTTACGTGTTTAGGCAAATCATTAACTTTTGATTAGATCTTGTATTTATAATAAATAGATTACTTTACATGTCTAAATATTTAGTTGCAAACTCATATACGAAGATGAGCTATGAGTTCTATAGAAGCTTAAAACACATCAATTTCAAATTTTGATTCCATCTCTAGATTTGATTGAAATAAACTATCATTGAGTCGTGATTAGAAGGTCAAATTTTTTTATCCTTGACTAAACGCTTTAAATTCATACTTTTCAATAAAGACCTTTTAATTAATTTTGCAATAAGCTTCTTCAGCAAAGTTTCATCTTAATCGAGCCAACATATTTTGAAGAACAAAAAATCAAAGATTTAAATTCAGTATTATTTGCATTACTTTGATAAGATTGCTAATAATATTTTGATACTTTTTTTTTTTCAAATTCACATGTACTTCTTAATTAGTGGAGTTAATCAATGTTATGAGATGTTGAAATTATATAGTATTATTAAAGAAAACATTCTTATCACTACAATTATTAAAAACATTTTCTAGAGGGGTGTGTCAAAGTTTTAAGAGATGATGCAAACCCAAATATAAAACTCATTTAGATGAAAGTTAAGTATCACTACTAGTTGTAGTGGAATAAATAATTTTTTTTGGATTTATAATTAAAAATTTTAGATTCGAATTTTAGGTATATAAGAAATTTTGCGGTGAGAATTTCTATGATAAGCTTTATGTGACACTAATTCAGATTAGTTGGAATTTCAATATAAATATTTGTTAATAAGTGAGAAAAAAAATACAAATTCATATTACTTGAGACTTCGATACAAATATCAAATACATAATAAAAACTTCAAAAGAAAATAAAAGTTCAGTAATATACTTCATTTTCATTTTTCTTTCTATCAATATTAATTTTTCAAAACAAATTAATTGAGATCTCAATATAAATAGCAAATACTTTTTTATTTCTCTTAATATCGATATCATTTTTTCAATACAAATTCAAATTAGTCAATATCTTAAAACACAAATATTAAATATCTAATAAAGAGAAATAAAAAAATGAAAGTTTAGTGATATAAGAGTAGTACATTCTCGTTTCTCTTTATGTCAATATCACTTCCTCAATATAAATTCAGAATAATTAATCTCAATATATATATATCAAACATCTAATACAAAATATAAAAAATAGAAGTTCTGTTGAATATTATATTTTCATTTCTGAATAACAATGACAATAAAATACTTAGCATACTTTATAAAATAAAATCTAAAAAAAAAATAAAAAAATTATTCTCGATAGATTTTCGATTCAAATAAAATCGTTGCAAAATAATTTAAAAAAAAAATCAAGAATGAAAAAATGACTTATCCCTACATTCTTCTTTTATCAAATTACTTTTTTAATATCAATTCAAATTTAATAAATTTAAATTAATAAAATTTTAATACAATTATCGGACACTTAGAAACCAAAAAGGAAAAAAAAGTCAAGTATCGTACATTTTTTTTTTAAAAAAAAATGAAACTTCATCAGCCCGCAAAAACATTACAAAAAACTCAAACTCCATTTTCTCTCTCTATATCTATACATTGTATAGTTGTTTCTCTCTCTATATATCATCACTTTCTCTCACAACAAATCCAAAAAACTCAAACAACTACTCCCCTTTCACTTCATCAAGCAAACCCAGTTTCTCTTTTTCACTGTTTTGCTCTTCTGTGTAGCTCTGTTTTTGTGGAAATATAGAGATAAGAGTTATATATATATAGGTGGGTAGTGAAGGGGATGGGTGGGTGGGTGTGAAATGAATCGAATGTGATGGGAGGAGGGTTTTCTCAGCTGTTTCCATGTTTTAACCCGGCGGTGAACCGGGGTGAACCGGAGGTGATCTTCACCGGGAGTGAACCGCTTGACGAAACACTTGGTCATTCCTTCTGCTATGTAAGGTCATCGGCCCGGTTTGTCTCTCCGACCAACTCAGATCGATTTGTTTCACCTTCTCAGTCACTCCGCTTTGATGAACCGGTGAGGAACAGACAGACCGGTTCGACGGAGACCGGGTTCAGAGCGATTTCCGGTGCTTCTGTAAGTGCAAACACCTCAACTCCTAGAACTGTCCTCCAACTTGACAATATTTACGATGATGCCACTGGTAGTGATGTGGGTTTTGCTGGTGGTGTTAGGGGTAGTGTTGTCAATGGGTTTGAAAGTACGTCGTCGTTTTGTGCTTTACCTCTTCAGCCGGTTCCTCGCGGCGGCGAACCATCCGGTCCAATGGAAAGAGCGTTTTTCATGTCCGGTCCACTCGAGCGAGGTGCGGTATCTGGACCGCTAGACGCCGGTGCAAACTCCGATGGCGGCGGCGGAGGGAATGGAGTTCCCTTCTCAGCTCCATTAGGTGGAGCTTATGTAAAAAAGAGAAGGAAGAAGGGCATTGTAGGAATTAGGAAGGCTTTCTACCGGAACTTCTCTGAGAAAAAGCGGCCTTGGGTGGTTCCGATGAGGAACTTCATTGGGAGAAAGGAAATTACAGCTGCCGTAAACTGCACTCGTGATTCGGATGTGGGAAGTGATTCAAATGTTCAATGGGCATTGGGAAAGGCCGGTGAGGATCGTGTGCATGTTGTTGTATCGGAGGAACATGGATGGCTCTTTGTTGGGATTTATGATGGGTTTAATGGCCCAGATGGACCTGAATTCTTGATGAGTAATCTGTACAAAGCAATGTACAGAGAATTAGAGGGTTTGTTTTGGGATAGTGAAGAAACTAGTAATCAAGAAGGAGAAAATGCAGGTTTAGAAAATGAAGGGATTGTTGAGGACTCAAATTCCAATAGAGAACCTAACCCCACGAGTAGGGGAGTAGAAGAGGGTGAAAATAAGGTTATTTTGGAACAGCTAGATAAAGGGTCGGAAAAGAGGGTGACATTTCAATCAGGGGAAATAGTGGTTAGGAGGAGGAGACTCTGGGAATTTTTAGCAGAAGCTGAGACAGAGGATGGTCTTGATCTTTCGGGTTCAGATAGATTTGCATTTTCAGTAGATGACGCGTTAAGTGTAAATAGTGCTGGTTCAGCAGTTAATAGGAGGTCGTTGTTGTTGTCGAAGTTGAAACACGGATTGTTAATTAAGCATAAAGAGAGTAGGAAGTTGTTTCCATGGAAATTTGGATTGCAAGCTAAAGAGAAAGTTGAAGTAGAGGAGAATAGAGTAGAAGAAAGGACTAATAGAAATGAACGGAGGCGTAAGGTGGGTCCGGTTGATCATGAATTAGTTTTGAGAGCGATGTCAAGAGCTCTTGAATTCACTGAGCTCGCATACTTGGATATGACAGATAAAGTTCTTGATCGGTATCCTGAGCTTGCATTAATGGGTTCTTGTTTGTTGGTTGCTCTGATGAGAGATGAAGATGTGTATGTAATGAATGTGGGAGATAGTCGTGCTATTGTGGCACAGTATGAGCCTGAGGAGGTTAGTTCTAGTTCACAATCAAGAGGTCCAGGTAACAGTGAGTTGGCTGTTGAGGACATTGTTGAAGAACCTGTAGTTGCTGACAATGTGGAAAATAAGGTGATGAATGATATACCTATTCAAGCTGCTAAGCTGACTGCCTTGCAATTGTCTACCGATCACAGCACTAGCATCGAGGAAGTAAGAGTCCCTGGTTTCTATATTTTTTTTGTCAATTGGTGTTTCTGATGCTTCATTCCATATTTGAAGTTTGATAATTGAGTAAGAACTAAGACATGTAATGTTTTTCTAAGTACTAAATAAATATTTTGCTCAGTAGGAGTTACTGTATGAAACTTTAAGTTGATCAATTAATGCAACTTAAAAGCTGTTTCATTTATCACTGGCCCGAAGCCCAATTTCCCTTTTTGTGCTCAATACTGGCTTTACTGGTTAACATCACTGACTGTAGTAGGTTTAGCAGTTTCATTAGGATATCATTTCTAGATAGGAACCTCTGAAGCAAAGAGGCCTCAAAGTCAGTTTCCTGCTTTAGTTATATGCAAAGCTTTTTCATATTGTTGCCTGCTGAACTGGTTTCTCTGTCGGTCTCCTCTTGATGAATCTTTGGAAGAAGTTTATTGAACCATTCAATTTTAGGGTTTGCAGCTTTGCTTTTATAGGTGTTATAAGAAACAGTCAACTCTTTTGTCAAATGTCAGTGCTCCAGATTTGATAAAAGCAGCTGTCTAGATAATCATCTTGTCTAGAACTCTTTATCCATCTAAAAGAAATAATGGATTGGGGAAACTTCCAGTAAGATTCAAATATAGCTTCTGTTAGGTATCTTCTCTACTTGTAATAACTATTGTATCGGATGCATTATTGAATTTGTCACAAACAGATTACTAGCTACTTAAGGTGTTAGATGTCTATTAACGAATCTTTCTATGTTCTTGTTTTTTCTTGTTTTTTTCTTTTATTCTTCGCTTTTATCCTCACATCTCTCCCTTTTTAAGCTAGCTATTGTTAATAGTCGAATACTGGTCACAGCGTTCCTTCAGCTATGTATTAATATGATGTTCTCAACCTTTTTATTTTTTAGTCTTGAGTCAATGGGTGAGAATGAATATGATAAATTTCTGAATACCAAGTGAATGGGTTCTTTTTTCCTTTTCCCCTATCCACGCGTTACTGAAAGTTGGGAGAAACCTCGACTATTGGGATGAATTGGCAACTCCTATCATGATAAACTGATGGTAATTCTGCCCAAGTAAAGGACTTGTGGTTAGTTGAGATGTTATGAATTCTGATAACGAGTTGGGCCTAGATTCAATTGAAGACGTCCTTGGCCTGAGACCATGCTAAGGAGTAAACGAACCAAAATGCCCAATACAAGATTGGCAGATCTTGTCTAGAAGGAAAGACCCAGCACGTCAGTAGTCTAGAAGGGAATAAAATTGTTACATATAGTAGAGAATATGCTAAGAATCATTGAGCAGTGAATTATTTGTAATTGTCTTGCTCTCTCTTCTTCCTTTTCCCTAAATTTCCTCATCTTCCTTCTTTATGTCATTACAGTCTTTATTATTCTTATTTGCTGAAGCTTCATAGCTTGTAATAGTGGTCAAACTATTCAATTAAGGAATCCATTCCAGTCTTTATATTATTACACTGTTGCATGAGAAGATACCCTTGTCTATTGTTAAGTTATACCAAATCTTTTCTGTCTGAGGAGTTGATCATTTTCATCTGAATGTCTTATTGGATAGTGAGTGTCAACTAGACATTTACTTTGATGATTCTATGAACTATGAAGGAATGCATCAGGTTCAGTACTCCTGCAAACAAAGCCAAGACACAAAGGGAAAGAAAAAATTGCCAGAAAGAGGATGAGGTTGATAAGTAAGAGAAGTAAATCAGATTTGTTGCTTATCTTCATTTTCATGTGACATTTACAAGAAGCTTTATGCGTCTTGTGTTTGTTGGGCCTTTTTAATTGAGACTAATAAGTGTAAAATATTGTTTTATGACTCCAACTCCAGTCTGCAAATTCAAGTGGATCTGTTGCTCTTTTTGTTCAACTTGCCCCAGATAATAGCAGTAGTTCACTGGTCTGGCTAGTTGTTGAACAAGCTACTTGCCATAGCACCTATTACCAAGTACACCAGACCACACTACTTTGGACCCCTTCGCATGCGATTCCACCATTCATAATTCTGACCAGTCTTAACCCTGACATAACCATTACTGTTGGCTGCATATTTTGAATTGGAATCAAAGTGTTTGTGAACATGAGCATCCAACTCTCATACAGCTACTGAAGCTTTTTTGACATCAATGAGGGGATCTTTGGTTAATACCCAAGGTCCATCTGATGGTTTGCACAATTTTGGTGTTTTCTCATTATGCACCGCGTTTTGGCTGGTTGCCATCCAGTAGGGAATACCTCACTAGTAGAAATCTTCGTAGAGGACAGAGAAAAATAAGGAGGCAGAACATATTGATGATATGTGCGTAATTACTTGTATATGCTGAAAAAGAAGTCAAGAAGTACTTGTATGCTTTACAAAAGTCAAGTCAAGAAGTACTTGTATGCTTTACAAAAGTCTGTGCATTTGCACATATGTTATTATTTGAGAGAAGGTGTGCTTCGAAACAACATGAGCGCAAGTTTCTGCTGATTTAAGTGGTTACTTTGAGACAGAGTTTAGACTTCATCTTCCTAGCCAATTTCTTTCCCTTCTGACTTGCAGATAGATAAGTTATGTTAGTTAAGTGGACCATCTTCTATGGCTTTGTTTTCTGCTCTTACAGAATAGTGCGGTTTGAAGCAGAAGGGTTGTACATTAGGTTTGATTAGGGATTCAATAGTGGCGGTGTCCGGACGCGTTTGTGCACACCTCAACTATTTCACTGGTACCTACATTCTTCACTAGTACATGGACTTGGGTAACGATGCTCTCGAGAGTGAGATGTGAAAAAAACACTTGAACTTTTTGCTTCTGTTTGGTTGCTGTTCGGAGTTGTTATGTCTGAAAAACAGACACAAGGCTTTGTGAAGGATAGTGGGAGGGCATCAAGTAGCTTGATACGAAAGATGAGCTATTTTATCTTAAAAACAAAACAAGGCTTTGGCAGAGGTAAGTGGGAGGATAACAAGTACTCTCTCTGACATCTTTTTCCCATCCAAGTTGTGGCTGGGACAATAGCCAGTATTCTGTCTGACATTGTTTCCCATCCACGTTAGGGTTCCCGCTCCTAATGTTAGTATACTGTGAGTATGATGAATTAACATGCTTTTCTAGACTAGTCAAGCAATATGCTTGTGAATCTCCCTCTCAGCGAACCTGCGGTGGGTGGAAGGGAAGAGGAACCACTAAAATTATATCATCGCCTACTTTATTTGTATTCATCTTTTCCATGTCAGATGTATAGTTTCTAGTTCTTATGATATTGATAATGAGATTAGTTGCATTATTTCCTTGGGGTGTTGTTGAAGGCTCATTTTGAGGCACACTTAAGGCGTGAAGTTTGGCAGAATCTCAGTTGTGCTTCACCCCATTCAGGTGTGGCTTTAGTGTAGGCACCAAGGTGCTAAAATGTGTGCCTCATCATACATCATCCATCTTCAACATTAGACAGTAAATCCACTCCGTAATCTCATAGATAATTTTAAAAAATTGTTATGAATGTACTTCCTTGGTCCCATTATATGTTATGTTTGTGTGTTGAAGAAAGAAACGAAGACTTTTGAAACTGATGGCCTAAACAAGCCATTGATGCTTGTGACAATATATCATTTCATTAAGGGTAAAATAAAAAATTTGAAGTTTAATTATTTTTAAATGAATAAAGCTGTTAATAGAAATTAATTTTACCTTTCGTAGTGAAAGTTATAACATATTTAATTGTCTATTGCATGCTATATTTCTCGTTGTTTGTATTTTAATTAATCAGGTTCTTAGACAGTTTGTTTCTTGTAACAATCTCCAGGAAGTTGCTAGAATTAAGAATGAACACCCAGACGACAGCAACTGCATTGTTAATGATAGAGTGAAAGGTCGTCTAAAGGTCACTCGTGCTTTTGGAGCGGGCTTCCTTAAAAAGGTTCGTTGTTTGCTATTCTTTCTCCTCGTTTGCTATCCCAAAGATCTTCAGCTGTTGGATCAACTTGCACATTTGCTTTTTCAGGTCCTTGTTTTATATTAAAAGTTACGGCACCTGCAGACCTTCTTTTGGTCTATTTCCATCTTGTGCTATTACATAGTTGATATGCCAGATATAATGGCCTGTACTTTTTCTGATTGGATTAAATTTATATATGGATGTCTGGTAGATTTTTCCCTAGCAACTGCTGTTTGTTTCTGCCTATAGTTACTCTAAACATACAAAGTTTGCTAGACATCTACTTATTTTCACGGCATCATGCTTTAAATAGTTGTAGTTCTTTGCACGTGTTACTTTGTAGACTTATATTTTTTACATGCTTGTTTCCAACTAGCCTAATTTTTTGATATGTGCTTTGCAGCCTAAATTGAATGAACCATTGCTAGAAATGTTTCGGAACGAGTATATTGGGGATGCTCCTTACCTATCTTGTACACCTTCACTGCGACATCATAAACTGTGTCCTAGAGATCAGTTTTTGGTGCTCTCCTCTGATGGCTTATACCAATACTTGAGCAATCAGGAGGTTGTTTGTCATGTTGAGAATTTTATGGAGAAATTTCCTGATGGGGATCCTGCTCAGCATCTGATTGAGGAGCTCTTATTCCGTGCAGCCAAGAAAGCTGGTACATTTTCTTTTTAGTCTTTCTGTGGGGAGTTGAGGGTATTTAGTTACTATTGATTTGGCTGCATTCCCTGAGTTTTTGATGTGAACATTTAATTTTTGGACTTTGGTGTCATCTTTCTTTTATTCTCTAATTTAAACCAATTTTATATTTGGTATCTGAACATCTAGATGCTGATGTATTAACTAGCAGTTTCCTTCTCATAAACTGAATCTTTATGTCTCTATCCCAATAGAGATAGGCAGTGTGAATTCTTTGTATCTATGCTTCTCATTATTCTGAATATTTGTTGTATGATTTGAAAAGTTCCCTGCTTAAACGAACGTTAAACCATCATATGCTGTTATTCTTCTCAAATGTCACCTAACAGTTGTTACTACGAAATAATTTCCCCGCTGCTAGTTTATTTCTAGCAAACAACAATTATTTGAGTTTTAAGATATGCCATTCGAAAAAGTGATGGCAATAAAAGGTTAGAAAAGCTCTGTGATCTGAACCATATAGTAGAAATAGACTACTTGATGTTAAAGTCAACATAGAAGTAAATCAGAATAATAGTTTTAGTGCTGCAGGACTGAGATCTTTAAATGATTGGGAGGTCTTGAACCTGCATCCTTGTGCCCAAGTCAGGCGTTCCTAGTAATAGATAACTTTTTCTGAGGTTATACGTGGCGCTTGCGCTGCAATGTTGTCTATAAACAACTCCAGACAATTTCATTGTTCTCCATACTGTAGCATCTTGTTTCTCTGCCGGTTCATTTTGTGTGTCTTTGTGGTTTAGGTAAAATATGATAATTAAATCTTCAATTTCATATTTGTCTTATACGTGCCTCTTTAAATGACTTGTTTCGGTTAAGGGCATGCATAACAACATGTTTATAACTGAATGCTAATTTTATTTGCAGGAATGGATTTGCATGAATTACTGGACATCCCCAAAGGAGATCGTAGGAAGTACCACGATGATGTTACTGTTATGGTGGTATCTCTCGAAGGAAGAATTTGGAAGTCGTCTGGGAAATACCTCTAATGTTACTGTTCTGGCGATAATATTCCATGTATAGTGATGCAGCAATTTTGATCTCTTGCTCTGGTTATACCCTTGACAACGACCAGAACTAGTGCTAGATATACATCAAGGCTCGCGAAAGTAGAAGTTTTGTAGTAGGGATTGCTCAGACCTGCTCCTAGAAAAGAAAAACCCTGGATCTTTTCATTTAGTTTCTTCTTAGATTTTGCATAGATGATCTTTCATTCATTCAAGTTCTTTCTTTCTTTCTTTCTTTTTTCCCTCCCATCTCATCTACCCTTTTAGAGCCAAGCAAGTGATTTGTAATCTATAGTGGATAAATATTTATTTTGGAGGTGGATTTCCACCAATGTGGTTTACAGAGGAGAGAATTCTTGTTGAACCCTTTGTGTAAAAGTCTTTACAGAATGGGCTAAAGGGAAAGGTGCACTATATCTTTTTGTGCTGATTGCAGTATCTCTGGGATAGATGTAAAAATTTACGATCATTGAGTGTTTATATCAAACCAGTGAATGCAAGTCGCATGTTTTTAGTACATGCATGATGATCAAGCGAAGCCTTTTCAGTCTAATGGCGTTGTCAACATTTTTGTGAGGGTCTTCATATCTTTAGAACATGAATTGGTGATTTTTATATAAAGGGTGTTCAATAATTGATATATATCAAAATATCTATATTTAATTTACATATTGAAAAAGTTTTTCGATGAAGGATGTTTATCTGACCATCCTTAGGTGAATGTAGCTCCACCCTTGAACTTTTTACTTAAATATTTAACGAGTTGAGATTAAATTGCTTAGTTGGGTGTAATCAAGTTATTTATCGATGAACACACTTTCATATCATTGTTATCTTAACATGTCTTCACATGTGTGAGCTTGATTCTTTGTCATGAGCCAATGACAAACGTTTACTTGCTCCAATATCATTTTAAAGTGTGTGATCATCTCAACTTCCACAGCTGAGCCATTAGCATCCAGAAGTGCAAAACTTAAAAGCACCTCATCAGGAAACAAGTCATTGTACTTCCTATCAAACAATTCCACTGTAAGAAAAGAAGATTACAACTTTTGGTGCAGCCAATTGAAGTTTCAAATAAACATCACCATATTTATTTCTTCAATACAAGAAAGAATTACATTACACTGAACAGCTGCTTATATTCATCTAGTAAAAGACAGGAATTCATTCATTATCATTAGTGCAGCGCGAAACTGAGAAAGGAAAATGTGCCACATTTCAAAATGGCTCACGGTAAAGAGCGTGAGGGATGTAGCAGTTCTCTAATATGAGTTTCAACTTTCTTCCTAATTGAGGCATTTGGGAAGCGGTCTACTACTTCAGCTGCGAACGAAAAGATCAGAGCTTTTCTGGCAGTTTCAGCATCAACACCCCGTGCCCTGAAGTAAAACAGTTGGTCTTCTTCGAGGTCACTGATTGCAGCACCATGGGAGCACTTGACATCATCAGCGATGATTTGGAGATTGGGTTTGACATTCACAGTTGCCCGAGGCTCCAAAAGGAGGCTTCGTGTGAGTTGTCCTGCATCTGTCTGCTGGGCATATCTGTAACATCGTTTAAAATTCATACACATTTCAATCTTACACAGTAGATAAACAATAATCAAAACCATATGAACTCTCTCCTAAGTTTGCACTACATCTCTTATTGACAAACTTCCAATAGCTGGTGTCCCTCACCTGCACTTGAGCAAGTCAAGAAGGAAACTCATGTTGCTTGGACTCTTCAAAAATGCCACCACGTGCATGTCTGAACTCCTCCAAAAGTATTGCATCTTTTCAGGATCAGACACAGATGCAAGAGACATTTCTGGAGAGTTCGAGCAACATAGAGGAAATAAGGCGAAGTTTCTCCTAAGTTTGCATTTACATTTCTTATTGATACGACAAAACTTCCAATAGTTAAACCATCAGTTTTTGTCTTCTAACGATTGTGCGACTGAAAAAGAACAGATTGAAAAGGTCACTATAAGACGCTGGTCGGGTACGTCACATGAACTGGATACAAGCAATGCCTGCTCAACACGAGCAGAATGAGAAGAAGAGTCAAGAAACACAAGGGATTGGAGGATCATAGCTAGCAAAAGACAACTCATCCATCGACCACTGAAAAGCAAGATTTGACTAAACTCTAGAGGGTACTAACATGCACCTATGTGAAGGATGGAATATGCAACTTCTGTTCAACCTAGTATTATCTTATAAGTAGCTATAGTTTACTAGATTGCAGAACAATAAAACAAGAAATGACTAGATTATACCAGATTAAAAATAGTAAAAAAGTATTTTTAATCGAAGTAACATTGGAACCCTTCTGAGAAAAAAGTCTCCCCATATGCATAGGACAGTTCATAAGATCCGTCAATAATTTAAAAAGAAATACACAGAAGCAACCATGAACTGACACAGACTATGATGAGATCTAGAACATGCTAATGAAACAATACAAATACTTTTAAATGTTCAGCACTGTTGATTTGCAGAATAACGAGTCACGAAAATGAACATCAAATGTGAGACAGAATAACAATACCTATTGACTTGAACATTTCCATCAAAAACAACCTGTCCAGACGAATGGGCCACAATGCACTTATGGATCTGCTGAGAGACACCTCGTGGATGATCTAGGACTAATCTACTGTGCAGATCTTGTGTTTGATCCGAGACACACATATGAAACGTAGATAGCTCAGTAACTGTTTCTGGACCAACCTGCTGGATGTGAATATTGTGCCTGCTCAATTTTCCACCAGTGCTTACTTCTATATGCTCGTATTTGCTAGTTGATTCCTGAAAGTAATCAACTCGACTATGAAGCAAACTTAATCTGCCCAAAAGACAAATAAATAAAATAACTGAAACTGTAATAGAAGTTCCTAAGGAATTCCTTAAAGCTGCTAATAAGATTTATCTCCAAGAATAGAAAACAAATATACACTTCCCAAGTTCCCACACTAATTCTGCTCATGGAGGGAATGGTAACAATAAGTTATTTATAGACTATAGTTAGAATCAAATAGAAAAGATGACGGTAGATATCAGAATCAACAAATTGCAGTCAAGCAGGGAGCGGTATTCATATTTCACAGCTCAAACAAATTGCAGTCAAGACGGTATATATTGGTTAAAATTCTCTTTCGTGGCGAAGCAAGCCAAACCAAACAATTATGGGTTTTCAGTCTAGATACCTGCATAAAACTATGCAACAGATTATACAGAAATACTCAAACAATGCGTGCTATCAAGGTCATTTTCTAAAGTTAAAACGACGAGCAAGTTTACCTGCTGAACCCAAGTCCACTTGATATGTGCAGCATTGGAAGATTGATTCTGGATGTAAGAATGGCTCACCTTTGCCCCTTCCCCAACAACCACTTCCATAACGGAATTCGTCCAGTAACATTTATCCCTATCTCCACCTATATACTCTTCAACTATACTAATCTCACCTCCCTTCTCCACCAACATCAACACCCTTGGGTTCGAAAAAGGCAAAGCTTTTGACTCTTTATCACCACCTTCAACAGAAATGTACCTCAATAGCAATGGATTCTCAACCTTACACCCTTCCGGGACATACACTAGTACTACATCAGGGGTACCTACACCATTAAGTGACCAAAACAAATCCCCTTTAAAATTAAACTCATATTCAGACACCCTTTTCATTATAGCTTCAGAATCTACATTCAACAGACTACCAACATAAACCCCACTAGGAAATTCATTTAACTGAGACAAAGAATCCATTATATAACCATCAACAATTGACAGAGTAGGCAAAAGGGTATCTACAGAAACATCCAAAGAACTCAAAGATTGAATCTTTGGAGGCTGAATTGGTTCAATTCTTGAATTCTTGATAAAAGAAGTGTCAGTGAATCTAAAAGGCTCATCTTTACGAGATGGCCAAGGGGTTGACAAAAGGGTGTCTGAGGAACTGATCCTTAACTTCTGAAGTGGTGTAGAAGAGGTAGAAGGCAATGAATCTTCAAGAATTTCAGCTATTTGGAGGACATACGGATCAGAAAGTGCTGAAATTGGAGTGAATTTAGGTGTAGTAAAGACAGTAAACTTGGGATTTTTTTGGATGATTCTTCTTGTTCTTGATACCAAGGTTGATGATGCAGAAGGGTTTGTAGAGAGAGTTAGTGAAATAGCAGAAAGTGCCATTGAAATTGGTGGTCTCTGTTGGATTTCAAGAAAAAAGAGTTTTGCAGTATTGATGAAGGTGAAACAGAGAGAGAGTGGCACTGATGAAAATAGTTGTTGGGCTTGAGGTTCATTTGGGCTTCTTTCGTCTGAGCTTAAATTGGGCTATTCAGGGTCGGTCACTCCATTACGAAAAATTACGCGGATAAACAAACATATACTAAGTTAATTAGCTAATATAATTATATTTTGAATTAATTATGATTCACGACAAGCATCTAGCTATAATTACAGTTTGAGATTTGTATAATTTGCGTGGTTTATATAAAAATTATGCATAATTACACGAAAATTATGTGTGGTCAAATTATACAGCAAAATATATAAAATACAAGAAGATAATAAATATTGAATATTACTAAAAATAAGATTTTATTTGAATGGCTAGCCGAAAATCCAATTAGAGGAAATTGAACAAAAAAAGAAAAACACTATTCATCTTATCTTTATTCATACAAAATCCAAATACCCCTCAAAAAGGCGCTTTACTTTATAAAGGTACCCTTTTTTTCCTCTCTTCTCTTTCATAAATTTAATATATAAATCTCTTTTCTGTGTTTCTGCTTGGCATTTTTTTGTAAATTATTTCTCTAATAGATTTGGCACTTTGGTTTTGTGAATTATAATCTATTATAAATTCACTTGGGAGCCCTCGAATAGTTGATAAAGTTGCAGAGGAATTTATAACAAAGAAATATAGAAAACACACCTAAATCTATCACTTTTACATAAATTCCATATACTAATTATCCATTGGTTGCGTTAATTATTTAAACTATCAATCTCTTAGCATTAAAACAATTGACAAAAGATGCATAGGAAGTGATAATTTAGGGAGGTAAATTGAACAATTGATAGTTAAGATATAAAACTCTATGATAGTTGTCTCATATCATGTGTTGTGATATCTAAGCGTAGTTGTCTCAATTTATTTGTCGTTTTAGAAGTTCAAACAAAATTATCCCATTTTATCCGAAGTAGTTATTGTTCTCAAAGACTACAAACACGTCAATTATGAGTGATGCTATTGTAAAATAGTTAAAGGCTTGTCCTAGTTACTGTTTTTTAAAGGGACATGTAAAAGAGAATCACAACGGATAATTTGAGATGGAAGGAGTACAAGGCATCAGAAGATTGAGCCATAGTACTTCCTGGACTCCTCAAAAGTGTCCATTGTCACGTGTCGAATCTTCTAAAGTAATGCATTTTTGTAGGACACAATACAGGTGCTGCGACGTTTTTTGGAACTCCAAACAAGATAGCTTATGATGGTTATCATTCATCATGCCCCTTTAAGGTTTAAACTTGAAAACCTGTTCTTTAAGCTAATAGTTTTATGTTGTACTAGATTGCATTTAGAAAATTCAGAGGAAGGATCTGCATTTTATGGCAAATAGAGCATTTGGAGAGGAAGCTCCTTTCGAGGTGGCACGTGAATTGCTCATTTCTATATCTAATTTGCTACCGGATATAGTGCTCGTGGAGAATTCTTGCACCTCAAACGGTTCTATAGCGACTTCAAGGGACGGTACAGATGATTTCAGGTCACTATTGATGTCTATTTCTCATACTCAATCTTCAGAGGTTGTTGCTGTTCTGCTTAATGGTTATATATAGTTGTAATTGCTTGCTAACGAGTCGTTGTTGATCGGTTTTCTGTGTCCTAATGCTCTCTACTTATGAGAGAATCGTGTGTAGTACTCTTCTATGGATGGAGCACTTTCAAGTAGTATTATGTACAATTACTACCACAAGAAATTCGCCCCTATCTCTGTAGGGGCTTATGCACTCCATGTATTGTCATCATTGTGTATTGATTGTGTTCTTGTCATTGAAGTTCTGTCTTTAGAGGTGTGAGATACATCATGGTTTGTGTGTACAAGGGTGTATGGTTAAATGTGTTCTCTCTGTTTCTTTTTCTGTTACTTTCTGCCATTGAGAAATGGAGCCTCATCTGAGTGTTGGAAAGTTGGGGGAAGAGTGCATTTCCATCGCGAAAGATTCAATCCAGCCACAGGTTCCCCATAGGTCATAGGTTTACGTCATGGAATTCGTAGCCTTTGATGTTTGCTTTAGGATAAGATACCTAGATTACATCCCCATATGTGTGTGGCTCATTTCCAAATCTTACGAAAATATGAAATACTTTGTGCACCGAGTTTTCATGCCTACTTTCTTCATCTGTGATTTCAATTTGAGAGATATGCATCTTGAATTTAAGGTCGCAAAGTCGCTTGACGTTATTTGGATGTGATTATCACAACTGGTGAAGAGTCGTAGATATTAGAGTATGGGATTGTCATTTTTATTAGAGTTAATGGTCAAAAACACATCTGAAATATCACACTTTTATGATTTTATACCTAACTTATCGGGTATTTTTATTTTCTACCTGAACTATTATCAACAATTTATTAAAACATACTAGTGTGCAAATTTCATTTTGTGTTTCAATATTCACCAAATTGTTAAACAACTTCAGAAGAAGAAAACGAAAGAATGTTCCATGTTGGAGTTCTGAAAATGTTGATGTTTTTGATAGAGGTGTTTTAATTCAACAGATAATATTTCTATGAAAGATTAGTTCAAGTAATGCTGCTGGTTATCACAATCCGTTTGGTGAGCAACAAACCTCAAATTTATGTGAACTCAATATTTTTAACGTAATGTAAAGTAGATATTTTATGTAAAATAGTTGAAAGCATTGAAGATAAAAATCATAAATCAAAAAACTCAATCACAACTCTACTGAAGCAATGAAAGAAACCAGAAAAGTGGATCTTATTATATATTTTTGTGGAATTTTAACCAGTGATGACAGGAAGTTTGATCACAATCTCTCAGGCCTTAACCAGGCAAATGTTAGTCTGAAATGTAACTCAAAAACCACCCTCAAGTTTTAATGTCCTTCCTCTTCTTCGCAGAATTTCGTGTACTCTTTTGCCCCCATCAAGGATTCGAGTTCTGATGGACTGCTCGGCTTCACTTTAATCATCCATCCGTCTTCATAGGGGCTCGAGTTGACCTTCATTGTATAAGTTGGCAAAAGAAACATCAAAAAGATCAGAAGGAATATGACATTTCAAACTATGTTGCTCGGACTTTCTAGAAATGTTGTTGCACCCACGTAGGATCCAACACACATCCAATAGTACTTTTGAAGAGTCCGAGCAGCATAGATTTTAACTAGATGAAGAATAAAGGAAAGACACAAGAGGTAACTTGGAATATATATATCAGATAGTAATATTGACCTTGACTACAGAAGGTGAAAATTCAACCTATGTTGGTCCGACTTTCCAAAAATGCTACCTGATCCATGTCGGATCCTCCAAAAGTACATTACTTTTGGAAGTTCGGACACACCCCAATGGCATTTTTAAAGAGTCCAAGCAGCATAGATTTTCAACTAGCTGAAAAATGAAGGAAATAAACAAGCACTCCCTCCATGTCAATTCTGTTTGTCTTCCTTCCTTTCTAGTCGTTTCAATAAGGTCTCTTTCCTTTTTCTTTAATTTCAACTTCCCACATGACATGTCTTAATACATCCTACATATCTTTAGTTTAAGTCTACAAGATTCAAAAATCTTCTCTAATTTCTTAAATTCCGTGCCAAGTTAAAACCAGACAAAAAATAGAAACAGAGGGAGTAGTAGATATTGCTCTTGATTATAGAAGATGAAAAATCATAAGGAAACATTTCAGTTTTGAACCTATGCTGGTCGGACTTTCCAGAAGTGTTATCTCACCCGTATTATACCCTCCAAATATGCACTCGACGTGCACCCAAGTTGCAATTTTGAAGAGCCCAACCAACATAGATCTTCTATTTGCTGAAAATTTAGTAACACTTACCAAACCAGGTGTTTCAGTGAGCTTTTTGTTGACCTCAACGATCTCCCCTGAGATCGGAGAGTTAATGTCACTGGTAGCTTTCACACTTTCAACAGCTCCAAAGCTGTTTCCAGGTGAAACAGAAATACCAGTTTCTGGCAGATCAACAAACACCACTTCTCCCAAATGATCCTGAAAAAACATACAACATTTGAAGTTCAACTATTTATAAATGCAAGTCATTTTTTTTTTAAATGCCGGATAGCGAAAACTTTAGTGCACCCGGCTTGCCCTGCCCCATATAGTAGTTCATTTTTCAATTAGAACTGAAATCCCCTGGAGGAAAGGCATCCTTTGCTAGCATACAAGCAACATTCTATAGGTAACTATATGTAAATCTGCCGCAGACAAAAACTTGGTAATTTTAGCGGAGAAAGGTAGAGGAGCAAGCCCACTATCTACCATGTTCAAATTATAGGCAACTCGACCCGAGGCAAGAGTTACAAGGTTACTTACAAGTTTGGCCAAATCCAATAACTTTAGTTCACGCCTTATATTTGTGTAAGAATTAAATTCAGAATCCACTTACTAGAAACCTGAAGAAGTCATTATCCTAGAATTTACAACCCCCATAAAGTTTGAATCTTGGTTCCGCCTCATATTACTACAACCTTTAGGGATTTCTTGATTATCAAAGCAAATGTGGAGAACTATACGAAAAGTACTAAAAGAGAAGAAAAACCTGAGCATGATCAGTTATTCCAACTGTTGCCACTGAGCCCTCATGCTTTACCCATTCATGTGAAGATGCATACTTCAGCCCTTCAAGAACTGCATATTGCAATAAACAGACGCTCACTCAATCGTTTAAACTAAAAATAATTGACGGAGGTATAATATGCGTATAATCGATGTGTTATCTATGTATACTGGCTAGGAAAAGTAAACAGTAAATCCAATTGTGCTAAGCCACAATGCAAATATTGGTTCGGCAGAACTAATAACTTTGGCTCAAATCCTGTATTTATGTTCAAAAGACCACTTAATATATACAAATAATCCATTCAGAACATGGTAAGTAGAATGAAATAGTAAAAACTCATAAACTTAAAAACAAAAAGATTATTTTATATTTTACTGGGAATGAAAAAAATAATCAAAGCAATGAAAAAGTTACCAGTAGAAAAACATCTAGAGACTGAAAAAGCAGGGGAAAAATTGGTTCTTGAAACAGTGGAAGAGAGTTTAAGTGCATTGGCTGTTGAAGAAGCCCACATTCTCAGAGCCATTTTTCTCAAGTGTCAACAAAGGGAGAGATCTTTTTAGTGTTATATAGTATATACTTTTGGACTTTATGTATTATCTAAAATTGAATGGTGGAAAATGAAAGCCTCATCCTTAAAGTCTGAGAAACCAAATGATATGTTATTTTTGGTTTTCGACACGGTGTCTGGTACTTGTTTTGTGCCCTAACTAATCTAGGTGGTCGGAAAGTTTAGGGATAAAGCGCTCCATATTAAAGGCGATTTTATATATATTTCTTCATCCTTAACCAGAAGTCTTGGGTTTGAGTACCCTCACCATGGTATTATATTTCTTAGGAAGCGATTTAACCTAAATATAAAACTTTTCGGTGCATATTCGAATTTAGTAGAACTCAATATAAAGGACATAGCAAAAATGTTGATAGAGAATTGACCCAATGCTTGTAAAAAGTTAGCTTAAAATCTTGTGATTTTGAACCACAAGTGATGTTATCCTTCTTGTTGGGCTAATACAAGGGCATCATAGGAGCACTATGGACTATGACAGCCAATAGACTTTTTTAAAAATAATCATTTCATATTCGGAATCAACTAGTCGGACAAAGTTGGTAGAATACATTTAGAGGTTAGCTAGTTGGTGAAATAAAGATAATAATTTTGAAATATTTGATTTCAGCAACCAAATAATTAAGATCTTGAGGCTCGAATATTAAATCTTTAATTATATCACTAAATGATCGAAATGCTTGTAAACTACTCCTAGGTTCCAAATATATTCTTAAGTGGCTTTTGTTTTAAGTTTAAAACTAAAAGAATAAATTAAAAATCAAATACTTTTACTTTTTTTCGATTGAAAGGAGGATATTCAAGCTATATTTGTAATTATAATAATATAAATGAGTTATTTTTTTAAACAAATACTATAATATATCAGTCCTAAATCATAATATAGGGTTTTACACCTTGTTTGGATGGTTGGTATCCATTGTATTGAATTATATTGGTAGTTTTAATATCATGCTTGTTTTGATTATTATTTAGATTTATTGTGTAATATCGTTTAAATTCATAGTTAGTTAACGACGAAAAATCTCATTTTGTGTAACCGCCAATTTGGTGTGATTATCTCACTACCTTAATATTTTTTCTCATTTTATCATTTCATATCAAATAATCTTATTTTATTGTTTACTATATTTTTTATGGTATTTCTATTTTATATCCTACTTTTCGTACATATTTATTATTTAAATTATAGATGTACGATAATATATAATGACAGAGAATAATATAATTTATCTAATAACATTGTATTCATAAAGTAGTCCAGCACAATACAGTACAATACAATAATTAAAAAAAAAAATTGGCCGAACTGAGATTTATAAAATTAATTAAAAAAAATCTCAATCCACGTAGATAAATACATCTTCCCCAAAGGAAACCCGTTTGGCGTTTACATAGGTCGTCCGGTGAACAGTCCGGAGTTTTGACCGGAGATCAAAACAGTGATCGTTTCCGTCGCGTAACTCCGTCGGACAGAACCTCTGAATTTCGCAATTGAATTAGGATCTATTACGGCGCCATGGATGAAATTGAGGAGGAGAAGAAAATGGTAGAAATTTTTCTGAAAATCATCGGCCCTTCTCCGCCTTGTCGCCTTAAGGTCCCTTCTTCTATCAAGGTACTACCTTTTCTCCGTCTCTTCGATTGTAATAGCTCGTTGATGCAAATTAAACTGAGGAAAACTAGGTTTTATTTTTTCTTATGGTACAATTGGCATTTGAACCTTTTTAAGTTTTCTCGTAATTAATGCATGCTTAGCTGAGGTCAGAATGCAATTTTTATAAATAAAGGATTCATATAAACGATTAGACGATTTCTAGTAGTTGGAATTGAAGTATTTAAGGCAAATTGTTGAAGTATTGAAATGAACTAGACTTGGATTGAGTGTAATGGATATAGAGGATTCAGACAATAGAGCCGAAGCTAATATGGAATTTTGAGGTGTAGTTGGTGAATTGATTGAATGATGTTACGATTTCGAGGCACATTGAAGAAAATATGTTTTGTTTTATTTGTCCGATGAGTAAACGAGTTGTAAGCTTGATCTACTTAGAGATCCCTTTAGTATTCTGATAGGCTAGTTCTAATTTGGCATGTGACAAGTAGCAAATGATTGAAACTGTCTATGGAGACCCTACACGGAGAAGAATTTTGAATCATGCGCCCAAGGATGTGGTATATGAATAATGAAGACATACAATCATTAAAGTCCAAGGTTCAAATCGCAGCAGAGACAAAACAAGCTAGATGATCTCTTCCCTTCTATCTGCCTAAGTCTTGGCGGTTGAGTAATCAGGTACTTATGTTAGTGGGAGGTAGCAAAATAGCAGTTACATGGTAGAATAGTTGAGATGTACCCAAACAGGCGCCTCTCTAGCTAGTTCTTTCACAAGTGACCTGCCTTCCATATGCTTCTTCCTCCTTATGTCATGCTACCTCAGTGCACGTCTACCTTCGTTTCCAGGCCTCTTGTACGTCCGGTTCCTACAGTGAGATCCAAGTTTGTGAGCCCTGTGATGGCCCAGAGATTACTGCGGCAACAACTATGCCTCAAAATGAAAGTTGTCGATACCTAAAGTGGATTTTTATTGAAGTTTCTGCAAAAAATCAAAGAAATACCTCCTTAGTATCTTCTTTTTTTTTTTTTCTAATTACAAGAAAAAGGTTGTAGAAGTGCATGAAAAGATATTGTTTAGACCTGTTTTGTCAGCTATCATTTTAGATGCTTATAATTAAAATCCTGGAGTTCTTCTGAATATGCTTTGACAATTTCTGTGGCATCTAGGTACATGAATTGAGAAAGATGATTGCCGGGAATCGACAAATGCCTATTGAAAATTTGAGACTTGTTCTGCGAGGAAATGTATTGCGTGATAGTGAAAACGGAGATGACGAAGTAGTCCAACTCAAAAATGGAGGTGCAATTCTTTTATCAACTTGTTGATTATCAAAGTTGTATAATCATTTTGCATAATATACTGTAACAACTATACATGGGAGGATTTTATGTATGTGGATATAGAGGTACTGTGATGTTAGATCTCTTTCTTTTCTTGCGGTTGGAATGAGTATGAAATGCACACATGTATAGGTTTGAAGATTATTCTAACAAACTGTCTGTTTTGTTGTATATTGATTCTGCTTGCATGATTTGTGTGGGCTTTTTTGTGGTGCCTCATGCTACTTTTCTGTCTGAATATCCTATTCATTGTTTGAATTCTGTAATTTCTAGTTTGTCGTCTTACTATTTTCCTTAGCTTTCTTCTTGGTTGCTCACATTTGGTGCACTATGCAACAGATTCTATGTATGTGAAATATAGAGTATCATGATGTTTGATCTCTTTTTCTTCTTGCAGTTGGAATGAGTAGGAAATGCACATGTATAATTCAACGATTATTCTAACAAACTATCAGTTTTGTTGCATATTGATTGCACACATTTCTTTGCTTCACAACTGAGTTATTTGCTTGATTGTTTGTTCCTGGATGCTGTTTCACTTTCACATTTCTGTAGAAGACATAATGCTATGGAAATTGCTAGCCTAAAGGGAAACAAATTGGTTATATGTACTTCCCAAGAAGTTGTAGAAATTAGACCAGTTCAAAGGTTCGGTTCGTTTCTGAATCTGCCTTTAGTGGCACTGTTCAGAGAATCTCGATCAAACAATGGAAAACTGTATCTGTGGTTATAAGTGTTAAGAGTGCTAATCCCGTAAGTCATTTTTGGCTATTCTGCACACATTTCTTTGCTTCCACTGAGTTATTTGCTTGATTGTTTGTTTCTAGATGCCGTTGCACTTTCACATTTTCTTTGTTATTCTATTACATCATAATTAATGGAACTTCTCTCTCTATTATAACAAGTTTGAAATTCATTTTTTGTAGATTCACTAATAGTTGCTGTCAAACCAAAGCCACCTCCTAAGCATTTTCGTGATGAATTTGAGGATGATGATGATGATGAACTGGTGAGTGGTAAATAAATGTTGCAAATGTACAAGAAATGCAGTTGTTGTCTGTTTTGGAAATTGAATGCAGCTCCAATGTGCATACTTCTGTTTTCTCATTTTGCTATGATTTACGAGTTCTATTATTCCCATTTCTATTAACAGAGATTTCAGTTACCCCCATCAACTAGTAAGTGGAAGAGGAAGCTTTTTTATATGCTACGTGACAAACTGAAATTTCCAGGTGAAGCTCGGATAGTTGTTTTCATATCTTTTATCGTTAACGTAAAACTATCTTCTTGTTCCTCTTCACCTGTTCCATTGCCTTTTCACTTGTTTGTAGATATGCTTTTGATGGTAATTTTCTCCATCAGTCCAAAGGTTTGGGTTATTATCATGACTTGGTTCATTCTGGCCTCTATTGCACGAAGATATGAGGTTGCACCTTTATTTGTAAGTTCAGCCATTTGGTCAATCATTTGCTGTAATATATATGGCAGATCTATGTATTGTGATTCAGTAATTTTTCAGAATAGTATCCCAAAATCTAGACTGAATTCACATATGCTTAGGGACATACATTGGGCTCTAAATAGTAAGATAGAAAGAAGGATTATAGCAAAATTATATTGAGGCAGATCCTACTTTGTTTTACACTATTTGGATTTTTGTGTGTGTATCCGTTACTTCCAACCAAGAGATTGTGTGAGCTTTAATCACCAAGGGGTAAATTGAAAAAGCCACCGTTTGGCGCCTAGGAAGATGGGGTTTACCAAATTAAAATAAAAAAGTCTCAGATTTACTAGTAGCTTATGAGTCACTTCCTGTGTTTCTAAAGCATTCATACCTGAATCATCATGTGTATGAGTTTCCTACCTGAACTATCACCACTGTTTATCAAAACAGACCTCAACTATCAGTTGTTCCCTTTTCCTATCGAAATATCATCGTCATTCAAGTCGGAAAAGGAAACAATTGATAGTTGAGGTGTGTTCTGATAAAGTGGTGATAGCTCAGGTAGGAAACTCACACACATGATAGTTAAGGTGTGAAATTCATAAAACCAGAATACTTTAGGTGTTTTTTTGACCCTTTACTCGTAAGCTTTCAATATGCAGATTCTGTCAGTTAATGCTAGCTTCTTTGTGCTTTGTTTAAAGCAAGGGAAACCAATGACATTTTGCTGAAAATGATACTTCTATTCCTCGATAAGCACTCAAGTTTTCATGGAAGATAATGTCACATTAATTCTGCTATTTTATTGCTGCTTATATTACATTAAAACCAGCTTTGGAATTACCCAGAATGTATATACAAGGAATTAGAAATTGTATATACAAGGAATTAGAAATGATTACACATATTTGATACATAAAAGGATTAACATGTACTTTTTCGAGAGCTGAATATACTCTAAATACAGTGAATATGTCTGTTATTCTTATATTCGCCATTTATGCATTATAGAACAGCTAACTACCTGCAGCATGTACACGTGTGCTGGGGAATCTTAGAATTAACCATCTAAGAGTCTAAAACAGTCAAGAAATTGCTTACTTTTTCTCAATTTGAGAAAGCAGAATTCCTGTATGGTCTTGGAAAAAGAACAGAGTACTACTGTTAATTCTTTTTCTTACCTTAATGCAGTTACTGGCAACTGGGTTTGGCCTCATCTTTTATAATCTTGGACACCGGAAGCAGGGAGAACTTAGGTACGTGATTTCGTAGATATATGAACCTTTAGATACAAAAGTCTTTATTCCTTTTGTTTACTTTTTAACCTCCAAGTTGATATGTTTTTCTATTTTGTGTGCGTAATTTTTCTTCGTCGAAGCCACTTGGACACACATTTACTGCATTACAACTTTGTTTCCTTGTGACTTCTGTTCTGCTCATTTAGTGCTGTAACTTTGTCCTCTTTAAGATCTGTTAGTTCCACATTTGATAGTCTATTCCTTCGTCAAATCAGGGCCTTCAAGCTTCTCCATCTACATATTGACATGCTTACATAGTCTGGTGTTCTTGTTTTTCTTTTTGGACTTCCAACTTCAACTACTAAAGCACATAAAAATAGTATGCCAAATTCCACCCTCAAACGTTTGTATTCTGCTTTGCAGTGCATATTCTGTATTCAACGAAGATTTTCGAGAACTTCCAGGAACCCTCAATGCAGATCATATTGACAGAGATATTCGGGCAGGCCGATTTTGAGTCAGACGTTCAACGTTCAAATGTAAACGAATCCATCCCTCGATTCAGTTTCATTTTGTAACATGTTGAGTAGTTTGGTGTAGAATTATTAGTAAATTCTTGGCCATGTCAATGGAAGTGCTCATTTCCTGACTCCTAGTAAAAGGATGATCGTACATGTGAAACTCAAATGAAGTTTAACATCAACCAATTAGCACCTATGTTTTTTATCAATGTAGTCCAACACAAGTCTCTCAAGTAAATCTCTTTGTATATGTATCAAAAATTCATTTCACATATGAATATATGACTTTGAATCTTTTTTTAATTGTATATTGAACTTGATTTCATTGCAGCAACTAATCAACTTTATATTTATCCGCATCTAAAAGTGATATTTAGGTTTGCAAAACACAAAAAATAGTTTGAAATAAGAAAGTGACAGAAAAAATTAGCATTAACCGCAAAAACTATTCCTCCGATTTCCAAACATAATAACCCCCTAAAACATTTTTTCTCCTGATTGTTTCCGTCAAGTCTAATAGATATAGTTTGGTAAATATTTGACAGAGATCAAACATGTTCATTTTTTTCAAATTTAAAAGACCAAAACAACTTAAGAATATATTTAAGGGACAGTCTTAAACTTGATCAACACACAAGAGATTATTTTTGTTTTGTTTTTTTGTTTCCCACTCAATATCCGGTACCCACATTGGAGCTCGATTAAATCCAAATTCCCACCGGGAAGTCCCACGTTGGGGGGCTAAAGTGCTCTCTAACAAAGGCGACTCTGTACCCAAGGGGACTCGAACCCGAGATCCCTGGTTAAGGATGAAGGAGCATTTACCATTCCACCATAACCCTTGTTAGTAAGAGATTATTTTTGTTATCTTCTCTTTTATTATTCCCTCCGTCTTATTTTAACTTAATTTGTGAGGCAATGCACATATAATTGCCTTTGAACTTTACATGTTTTTTAAGAAATAATGATTGATATTATATTTTACCATAATATTCATATTAATTAATATTTTAGTCTTATGTCTTGAAAAATGGGTCAGTAAATAAGTAATTAATGCTGAGTAAAATCTGAAGAAAACTATTAATGATAAGTAAAAATAAAAATATATTTTTAAAATAGTAAAAAAGAATTAAAAGTGAATTAAGGGTATTGTTATTATTTTTTGGGGAGTTTTCAAAAATACCAAGTTTTTGGATAAAAATTACATGCCCCTACCGAATCATTGAAAAATACCATATAAAATACCAACTTTATTTACAAATTTAGGAGAGAGAGTGTTTTGAGTGTGATTATTGTGGTGTGTGGTATGATATAATAGTGTTGGAAAATGAAAAAGAGTGTGTTTTTTTTGGTATTTTGATAAATAAATTTTAAAGTGTAATTTTGGGGGTGAAAGTTGTTATTTGTGTAAAAATTTCTTATTTTTTTTCCAACATAAATTGAGTTGTCTCTTGAAGCACACCAAGCACTGTCTAGGAATTGAAACCAAACATTTTTAGATGCATGCATGACAGAATCAACAAAATATTAATTATAGACTTGTAGAAAAGCAATAAACGATATACATATAAAAATTGTTAGGCCAATTGTGTTGAACAACTTTCATATATAAATAGAAAAAGTATTAAAATGAAAGAAAGTTGGATTAGTAGGTTTTTAATTATATATAATTAGAAAAGGATAAGTGTATGGTATATATAAGTGATAATTACATTCATATCTTTGTATAAGAGTCATTTATAACAACATATCATCATTACTATCAAATTTTCTTTAAAACTGATTTTTCATGTTATTCTGTTATAATAATTAAAAAGATATCGAAAACAAACGATATTGTATCTCAACAAAAGAAAAACATTTATCCAATTTATAATAACCGTGTCTCAATTTACTACAAGGGATCATCAAATATATCTTGCTTCTAAGTTTTTTTGTTCTTTTTTTTAATTTCTATTTAAATTGAAGATTTATCGGAAACAGTTTTTCTATTGCATAAAAATAAGCTAAGGACTTCATATATCCTATTCTTCTCGTATTCTTAGGTAAAATTTTATTATTCTGTTGTCAGTCAGATATATAAATTCTCATTAACAATATTTCTCTATTTAATGTAATTCATCAGAAACAAAGGATCATGAGAAGAAAGAGAGAGAGAAATATAGTTTCTTATTCTTTTTAATTAATTAAATGTAGATTGACAATAGATTTTTTTGTTCAACTTTTTAGTTTTTATAAATAACAACACGATATGGATCAAGATAACCTTCTTAAATAATGCAAGTATTATAATTAATTCATGAGATTTTAAGATAATCTTGGATTAATATTTTATCATTGATCCAACAAAAGAGGGAGAAGGAAAAAGGTAAAAGCTCAGTAGCTATTGTGGCAAAACCTCACATTTTCCTTTGTATTAATAGTTGTAGAAAGGATAATAAAAGTTATGTACCAAATTAGAAATGCAATTTATACTTATTTTGTGTTGAATAATTCTACTAATGTTGCAATTTTTAAAATATTTATTAAGGTAACGAACATGTTAACTTTTTTATTTTTGTTATGTTAAACTAGTAGCCAGCTCATAATCCATTATATATGCAATTTGACCTAATTTTTATTTCTCATTAGAATAGTTCAAAATTAATGGAGATCCTAGCAATAGTATTTTAACTCTTGCACGTTTATTACAAGTAACAAATTTGTATTTATTTTCAATATTAAAATGAGTTTTAAATCCACAAGTGAAATTTAAAAAAGAGTGATGAATATGTAAGTCTTATAAAAATAAATAAAAACAAAAAAAATATTTTTAATAGGTTTTGGATTAAGTTATTTTAAATCGTTCGATCTTTATAATTCTTATTAAAGAAGTTCAAATCAGGCCAACTAAGATGTGGAATGTTCCACATTAATTAAAAATCAAGTATGAAAAGAAAATAGAATAGCAACATCAAATGTTCCGATAAAGCAAAGAAAACAATAAGTAATAATAAAATTAAAGACACAAATGGTAGGAGAGTAATAATAGTTATTCTAATCTTGGATCTCCAATACTTTTTCGGCCTACTCTTATCTCTTTTTATTTCCACCATAGTAACCTTTCACACCTACGAATCAAAATATTTGTGCATCTTTTTATTTAGAATTGAATTGTATAAAAAATATCAATAATTAACAATTCAAAATATTAAGAAAAAAAATGATAGCCAAAGAAAAATATGTTTTGACAGTCCAAATAATATCTAAGACAAATAAATTAAAATAATAGATATTAACTTAAAATCATTATAAAAATAAAAAACTTCACATCATAAAAGAATTTATTATGGGGTCGTGAAAAGTTAATACAATTATTTACATTTTCCTAAAAAAGAATAAACATGAAAAAAAACCTTTTATAGTGACATGACCTCATGTAGCCAACTCATAAGCAGATTGGGTATTTTTGCCACTAGGGTAATATTATACGGAAGTAAATATATACTTTGTATGTGTTTTTTCATTAGGCGTTCAATATTCACTTTGAGGTACGATTAATTAGAATTTACATCAAAAAAATTTACTTTTAAGGGGTAAATTATTTCCTATAAAAGATGATTTTATATTTTGGATTCAAACCTTAAACCTATTAAGAAAAGAGAAATAGTTATCGCTCTATCACAACTAATCGACTGATATATTACAATAAAATATAAACTAATCTATACCATATAAATATATGGACACAAATTCACAAAATTAAATCCGTATCCAAAAAGGGATTTGCTGATCAAACCGATCGAGCTAGCGTGCATAAATGTAACACTTATAAAGCCATAATTAATTCGATTTTTTTTCTTTAGATACCCAATGAAGTGATTCATATATCATTTCTCCTTTCTTTTTCCCTCTCCCTGTTCTTTCTTTTCTTCAGTTTATTTTTCTTTTTCTTGCACTTTCTTCCTTTTTGTTTATTCTAATTTTTTTTTTCTTTTTTCTTTTTTTATAAATTATTTGTGATAAAGAAGAAATTTTACCATTACTAATTATAAACATAATTAAAAAAATATCTCAAATATTTTATATGCTTTATTAAAATTACATATTTTAAAAATAACTTGCACATATAATTTAACTTATATAATTAATTTATACTGAAATTGAATTAAAACAAACTTAATTTAAATTTGATTTATTTTTGAATTTTTTTTTTTAATAATTAGCATTTTATAATGCGTAACAACTTTAAGGGTATTTCACACATTTTTATCCAAAAAAATGTTTAACAGCACTTTCGTACCGAGCACATTAATAATATTTTTCAATTTAAGCGCTCTTATCCAAACACATAACTGTTTATTTTTAAATAAATTTTTGCACTTCAAAAATGTTTTTGAAGTACTTTTTAAAGCCTTTTTTTTTTTCAACTAATCAAAACAGTGATTTTTTTAGTTTCATCAGTAAAATTTGAAACTTATATTGATTAATTTTCAAAACAAGGAGAAAAGTCTAGTGGATGCTATTTTTATGATACAATACTCTTTTATATATAAACTGGAATTTGATTCTTTTAATTAATAATGAAGGAATTTCATTCATCACAACATATTCTTTCATGGTTCATACATATTAACTAATTATAAGCTTTTAATCATCTCATAATAGGAGCCTAGTGCCAATCTTGCAATCAATCATAAAAGAGGAATTTGAATGGATTAGACAATAACCTGTTTATATTGACTCATACTTCCCAAGATTGCATGTCACAATCATCAAATTAATAAAGGTCAATTTCTTTATATATATAAATCAATAGTGTCATCAAGTGTTCTTGCCTAGTGTATGATCCACCAGGCTGTAAGAAAAAAAAAAGAGGATAGTAAATGATTTTTCCATCAACTTTTAAACACCAAGTAAACTCTAAACAAAAGAGGCAACATTTTGATGGGGTAATTTTTCTTGACTAAGTGGATTTGTATACATTGTGATAGCAACATATATCAAACAAAATAAATTAAATTAAGTAAAAGCTAGCTAGCTAGCTACTTGTAGTATCCTTTTTATGGTAGATTCAGGAGAAAATAATGACCTAACTGATCTTTGTCATCTTCAAGAAAACAACTTTTTCTCCTAGCAGGAGGAGGACAAAAACTAGAATATTTGGGTCTATATTATTGTCTTTTAAGATTTTGCATACTTCTAGAAAACAAGTCACTTAATATACTTAATACCATAATTATAAAATTATTTGTCTAAACTATTACACAAGGAGTAAAGATTTTGAGTTTGTGAGTTCTAGATTCTAAAAAAAATATATAACAGTTACAAATTTTGTAGAATTTTTCAACACAAATAGATAATTTGAACTAAATTATTGAATTCTGTCAAACCTATAATAGAACTGTATATAATTTCACTAATGACTATCATTTATCTTTGTATTACACGTCTCTCTTAATCAACACTTCGACAACTAGAGTAGTAAACCTGAATTTGGAAAGAAGAAAAGGTAATACATGCTTTTTTTTCATAAAACATCAAGTATTTTAGAATAAATATTTTAATTTGTCAAACGACTAATATTTGAGATCGAAAAAGTGTTTTCCTTCTAAGAGAAATATGTTGCACCATGAATTAAGAAGCAGCCAATGAGTTTGAAGATGTGTGCTAAAAATATGGACCAAGAGTCATTAAATATAAATTAAACTAAATGACGATATCAAGTTAGTTCCACCATATGGGAAAATATTCAAACTAATGAATGCACCAAACTGATGCTGATGTTTAATGAAAATAATTAAGGTGGGATCTGACTGGTTAATCCATGCATCCCATTTATATATTATGTGAAAACATAATTTTATTTTATCATAACAAAGGATAATTGTGCTTGGCTAATCCATTAAGTTGATGCTTCCAAATTTGATCCTTGAGATGTAATCTAGGCAAATTTAATTCATAGTTATTTCAAATATTTAATTTTGATCCCTTTATTAATTAAAATATTACAATATGTTGTTTTTGTTTTTCTTATACTTTCATTATTCCTTTTTCTGAATTGGTTTGAATTTTTTTTAGCTGAGGATCTACTGAAAACAGATTCTATCTTTAAGATAAAGATAAGTCTACGTACACTTTATTTTATTCACTCAATGGGACTACACACTGAATAGATTGTTGTTCTTGTTATTATTTAAAGTAATCATGTTAGAAGTTAAACTCTGCTTATGCGAGCTTATCTCAAATTCTGATAACGGATAAGGATTGTGATAGATCGACAACAAGCACTTCATGATAAATCCTCATAAGCATGACACATAAATATGTTCTTTAACTTAGCTTCAGTAGATGTCTATATCCCCCAACTTTAAATGAGCACAAGTAGACACTTAAATCTGTATAAAATTGAACAAGTATATACACACATCATATATGACATAATACACGTAGGATGTTACATAGGACACAAAACTTTCATGTAGAATGAATAGTTCAAATGACTATTTGTGTACATTCAAAGTTAGAGGACATAAATGTCAGTTGAGGTCAGTCAAATTAAAGGACACATTTATGCATTAAGCTCATAGACATAATACAGTAACGACACGAGTTGAACTAGAATAAACAAACGCAATCTGCAAGAAATTATACAGCCTAGTTTAACTTATTTCTCAGTAATTATTATTGTTAACCACTAATTTCTTATGAGATTATTGAATTTTAGGTTAAATCTGAGTCGTTGATTCTTGAGTTGCAACCTATTTGCTTTATTAGAAGCTTTGTAACATGTAATTAATTGTTAAGTTAGTTTTAGCTTTTGAGACTAGAGAGAATCAATTTCTTTCTACTGTTGATACATTTCTTGTGTCACATTGAGGGACTAAAACTACTTCCTCAAAAAAAGTAAGGGACCAAAATCTGATTGTATCATGGGTTATGTTGGTCATTATTGCACACAAAAGAAAAATAACATAAAGATTTAACAAGATTCGACTATGCTTATTCCTTTAAATAGAAGCAGCGAAAATTTTCTTCTCTAATTACTTTGTGTATGAATTGTGACTATATGGCTGCATAATCTACAATCTTTTCGCAATAATATACCTAACCAATCATTTTTTTTTTTCAAAAGGGAAATACTAGTATAGTTGGAGACAGAGCTGTATTTCACAAGCCATGTGGTACATCCTTTAAATAGGAAAAATTGAAAGCTTGCTCTTTTGAGCAGTGAAATTACGTGTCCATAGTGATTGAATACGTAAGAAGTTCAAATATGACACCTAAAAATCACTAATAGATGAGTTAGTGCAATTGCATTATAGAGTCATTCTGTTTGGTAAAAGTAGTGCTTTTGAGTAACATGAACAGTACATATATTCAAGTTAAATGAAAAGTTTTCCAGTTGTTACTTACCTAAATTGCTTGGATCATCATCAATGTTCAGGAGGAAAATGAAAAGGACAAAAAAAGAAGTCTTTTTTTTTCTTTTGGCTCATCAATTCTTGGGAGGAAAAAAAGAGGGACAAAAATGCAAGTTCCTTTTTTTTTTTATTTAGTGTTCAATACCATTTAAAAATATGATTAATCAAGATTCACGTTGAAAAGTAACTTTGTGAGGTAAGGTGTTCCTTGCCAAAGACAGTATTTTCTTGGGGTTCGAACCTAAAAATTTTTGGTTAAGGAGGCAACGAGTATTTTAGAAGTGAACTCGAAATTTTGAGTTTATGGATTCTTAATTTTAAGAATTAAAGGTTACTAGATTTTGAATAAATTTATTTATACAACTTATGTTGATTTTAAAAATAAATACAAAATTTAAACTAAAATTATTAAATTTTACCAAACATTGTAAAGAAAATCATAACTCTACTCCTAAAATATTCATCACCCCACCACAATTTCTTCTGATATTATATGTCCATCATTCCTCAGACTTGTTGGTAATGAGGATGAATGGTGTAAATTATTCTAAATAAATAATTAGGAAAGGTGGTATTCTTTCATATCTATTGCTACTAAAGGGCAACGAAAAAAGATGGTTAAAAACGATTGGCAATGATGTTAACATACATTAGGTTGAGAACTTTTTTTGTTCAATTCTTATTTATTTAAATTATATTTTTAATATGTAAATTAAATTGGGAAAATGCGTCATTATAACACAATTTTATTTACTTGTTTATGAATACATGAATACGTTTTTACCATTTAACAATTGTTAACACTAATGTTATCAGTAAATCATAAAGAATTATTATAGTTTGGTGTAAATATTAAGCGTTGGTATGTATATCCGATCAAGTTGAGATTCTTTTTTTAGATCATTAGTTTTTCTTTTTCTATAATGCCAAAAGAAAAATGCATATGTCAATGGAGGTTTTTGACTTTTTGTACATTCTTTCTTTTTCCAACTTTTGTTTTTTGTTGACAGACCTAATTTTGTATGGTGCTCCAATCTTGAATAGTTGCTTTTCTAAAACATGGAACATCAAGAAAAGGTTCAATGGTCTAACAATAAGAAGAAAGAAACTAAAAAGAAAGATTAAGAAAGGAGGGGGAGGAAAGGGGTCAATTATTATATTTATAGACAACTCTTATGAGACAATGACAAATTTCTAATTGACTTAATGGCTCACAGCTATACTTTATTTTATTTCTTTTAGATTGAAAAGGACATGAATTCGCACAATAAAAAAATTAATACACTAAATATTTCGTATTCACATAGAATTTAGAGAAAGGTCACACAAATATTATATAGACAGTCTATTCTAATACAAGTATTAGTGAGTGATTTCATCTTAAACCCACTAATAAGTCATGCGGATACAATAACTTTACCAATGCTCCAAGGTTCCCTTTCTAATTAAATATATCTCACTATTTTAATTAAAATTAGAGATATCAAATGAGCAAATTAAATTGAATTTGAATGGTCTCCTAGCTAAATTTAAGAAATATTAACCCTACTCAAAAGTTACATCTTCTAAAATAGATTAAAAGCTACTCATTATTCAATTCTTTCGATTCTTATTAAGCTTTTTAATCACTTTATTTGCTCTTTTATAAGTTTTTCTACCTAATAAAACTATGTTTTCCTTTATTATAACTATATAATGAATAAAAAATATCTTTTTAGAGATATTTTGACAAAAAATTTCATGGATCAATTTGTGGTATATATCAACTCAAATTTTGGCGAACTAAAATAAGTTGAGCTAATAAAATATGAAAAATAATCAACTAAAACTCAAATTAATTAAACAAATTATATTTTCACAGAGTATGTTGTTTTACATTTTCACAAGCTTAAAATCTCCAGAATTGTATACAAAGATGCAAGTGCCAATACAAAAGGAATATGCATTGAAATAGGTAGTGAGTTTACTTTGCTTTCATGGTTGCAACACGTTTAACGAGCCATAAAATTTGAGAAAGGTAAAAAGTATCTTTAAATCTTATTATTTTAAAAAATGTATTTCATTTGGACACTACTATTCGATTTATACTTACTTTTAAATGTTTATATACTTACATACCCGCCTAAGAACAACTTCTGAGTTACAAAGCCTAATTTTATACAAATTTTTTGAAATTTTATGTAATTTTAATTCTGACAAAAATAGTTGAACTTTACCATGTGTCTAAAGTTTATATAAAAATAACTAAACTTCAATCATATGAAACTTTAAACATAACACACATATGAAGTTATTTCTAAATTGAAAAACTTGGTAAATTTTTATAGGATACGATTATAATTCTTATATGTTGTATCATTTCTATACCCTCTCCATTCCAATTAGTTTTCTCTCTTTTCAAATTTGGTCCAAAAATAAATGATCCTTTTAACTAATTAAGTCAAATAATTTTTTAAACCAACGAGCCTTATGTTGTGTATTCAAATTAACAAGCATTTGTAATGGATTTGAGTCACATACACATAATTTAATTTCGTGAAATCAGTATATTTAAGTGATTATAGCAAATTATGCTATTTTCAAGTTATCATGTCAATTTCTTTTAATGACAAAGGGGAGCCCGTAGGGGCGGACTAGGATTTTCAGTAAGGGGTTCAAAATTTTAAGAAATAAACACACGAACTAATTGAGGGAGATTCAACATCTATTATATTTACATAAAAAATATTTTTTACCATATATATATTATAATTTTTGGCCGAAGGAGATTCGGATGAACCCCTAATACCTATGTCCCTCCGCCACTATGCATAGGATAAACCCCCGTTCCTATACAATAGCTTGCAACACATATGAGAGATAACTCGCACTCGGCAAACTTGATGCGACGAGCTCGACCCTTAAGGCAAACCCCTTGCTTCCATTGGCAAAGAGTTTCGAACTTGAGACCTCCAACATGAAGCCCCAGGCCCTAACCTTTATATATATATAAAATCTTATCATGATCATATAATACATTCATGTCAATGCAGAGCACTTTCACTCAATTCTGACATGATTGTACCAGAAGTAAAAGTGCTTTTTCACAAACACACAATTTATTTGTCTAACATAGGTGGAAGATTTGCTTCTTATATATCCATCGTTCACCTTTTACTAAACTATATATAAGTTATCATTTAGAACTTATCTCCACTTGTTAAAGCAAAAGTTTTACAGACAGCCTTTCCACCTGTTTAATTGAACTTATTTCTTGGTAACAATTCGCGATTGGAAAAGCCACATACAGAACACATGAATATTGAATATTGATTTTAGATTATCAATTAATATTGTCATATTATTAATAGAGTTATTTATGATTATTTTTTAAATAATATAATTTTACAAATATATTATATAATATTGTGTTTTAGAATTAAACACCAATAATTAATCTATTTCATCGCAATTTGATGATTAGCCTATCACGCACCACTTGAAACCTTCGTAAATTCATTGTCAATTTCTATCATAGTGAAAAGATTGTTGAGAGAAGATGTTTATGTCGGTGAAGATTGAATTTGATGATCAAAAAATTAAAAAATACAAAAAAACATTGTTACATTTTCAACACTCTGAACAGGCAGCATGTTTGACACAATGAATCCAAGGTCCAGCTGTTAAAAGTCAAGTTATCACTGTACTTTTGTTCCTTTTTTTTTTTTTTTTTGAAAAAAAATCCTAATTTAAACCTTTTTTTTTCCTTCTAAAGGACTACTACCTAACTTTTCCACAATGTCTTGTTCTCTGGCTCTCTCTATCTTGTGCATGTTGGAGAAACATTAAATAAAAAATTAATTTGCCATAAAAATTTCTATCATAATCCACACATGATCAATATATTTAGGCAAAGGTGGACCACCTTATATTATCAAAAAGTTGATAATGTTAAAATAGGGAACATAATTTAAATGAGCTAAATGAAATAATTATGCACTGTGACTTAATTAAATTAGGAATAATTGATGGAGATCTTTTAATTAAAGGTGTATTTTACAAAATTAACATTATTAATAATGCTTTGAAATTTTAATTTCGACTATTTTTCCTTTATGTAGTTATTTTAATAATAAGGATAGAAGTAAAAGAATATTAATTTTTTTTTAAGTTTATATATTGGACACGTAAATTAAAAAGAACTATTTAGAATGAGGGTTAAGTAGTGGACATATTTTTATCCTTTGGTTGGCACTACTGGAAAGAATGAGGACAAAAGATGTAATAGAATGGGGTATAACAATAGATGGCAAATGTATGATCTATGACTACAATGAATCACTACGACACTTTGTTCTTTAAATGTGAGTACTCTCAATACATTTGGCAAGGTATTCTGAAATGGCTAGGGTGGCAAAGACAGATACTTCCTTGGGGTCAAGAATGGGAATGCGTGCACACTAATAGTAGATCAAAAGCAGCTCCTAACACTCTGTATACGAGGTTTGGTGGCGAAATGCCAGATCATTTCAACATGTTGCCAAAACAAGAGAGGTTGTGCTCCGTACTATACACAAACACATGTGTATAAGAGTTAGAGGCAATAGAAGATTGTTTGAAGCCATTTGTGCGTTTTAGAATTTTTATATCAAATATAGGAGCTAATTTTTTTAGTGTCATGGGAAATGTAAGGAAAGAGATATGAGTAACCAGGTTGTTGGTTAGCTCAAGTTTTGTATGTATTACTTGGTGATTAATAAAATATTCAGTTAATTGAAGTAAAAAGAAACGCATGAAATAAGAAAACGGAGAAAAAAACAAAAACATACACATATATACATATACCACGCTTAATACAAGGAATTTGATTTTTTAAAGCAAAATTAGGAGGTGATTTTCACCTATTTCTTTTCATGTCTAATCTAGGGTATAATTAGATACTTGTTAATCACTCACTATCGGTGTTGATGAGTGGTATTGTAGCAGATACTTGGTAAAATAGTTGAGGCATACGTGGTCTCACACTACTAAAATGGCTATGATTTTATCATCAATTTGATGAACTAATTACTAGATACAAGACTTACCTATCATAATGGAAGTAGAAATAGTCTTCGTCCTTCCGTGAAATATTCTAATGTTTTCCTAGATATTCAAGTCCAAATACCCTACATTTGTGTGGCTAAAACCACAGTACTAAAAACTCACATTATTATTTGGCTTAAAGTGAGTGGTGAGAATTGTTTTTGGCTTATTAGAATTTATGGGAAGATATTTTGACAACTCAAAGATATAAACCTGGAAAAGGTATTACTTACTGTTTTGCCCAGAAAAATTTTTTTTTTATTTTTTTATTTTTACAATAATCGCTTCTCTCTTTAAGAAGCTAAGTTCTATGCAGCGGAATCTCAAATTACTTAAATAAGTGAATATCAAATAGCATGATAGATCGAAAACAAAAGTTGAGGCATCAATAAATTTGGCATAAGTAATCAATATATTTAGGTAAGGAAAATTCTAATTAAATTATATGCATTAATAATGTAACTTTATATATATATATATATATCAGCTTAAAGTTACTACTTAGTTTTTATTTAAAAATTTATTTGTAATTACTTTATAAGTGATGTGATTATAACCTTTCCAAGATGGCTCAGTAATTTATTTCAGGGCTTTCACAATGGAGGGGTCTTAAGTTTGAAAGCCGATTTAGCAACTTCAAGGTAGCTCAGATGATTTGACTTGGAACTTCCACAATGGAGGTCTCAAATTTAAAAACATCTTGCTTGCAATAGCAGGGGATTGGCCTTCTTGAGTGAGCCCGTCGCAAGAAGCCTGCCTAGTGTAATTTATCTTTTCAATATGATTTGCAAGCTATTATATTGCACAAAAGTTTTTTTTTTAAAAAAAAAAAAGACTTGATTAAGTAAACTCTTTTTAACACCATGGAACTTTCCTTCTCAGTTTTTAAGCTATAGTTGCAAACACTCCTTTAACGAAGAAACAAATACCCACAATATTTAATATGATTGAGATGTACCTTTGATCATCAATTATATGCTTATCATCTTAAACATAACGTAATAATTTGAACATTTGATAGAACTAAAAAGATTTAGTAATTTTTGGGAAGATATAAAAGGAAATAAAGAATAATTATTTAGGTAAAGCAAATAAGGTTGCAAAAGTGTCAAAATCAAAGTCTCTATCAAACTTTGTACCATAGGCCTCAAAAATCATTCAATAGAGCTTGACACTACAGTATTTCATGAGTCAAATCAACTCAACTCAACCAATCGATAGAACACCAAAGGACATTCAAATGGGTCCATTTACTTTTCATGTTTGGTATCTATTTTAGGGCTCGATTAATTCAATTTTACATCGGAGCATCCCATTTGGAGTAAATCTTACCTTGCCAAGAGCAATTCATATTCAAAGTTTGAAACCAATATTTGTAGTATAAGAATTGGTAAGTACTTATCAGAGTTCAAATAACCAATGGTGGTGAACCGTAATATTAGGTTTTTCCGTATGATTTTTCATCTAACGTGCACCTGCTTTAGGGCCTGATTAATTTATATTCATGTTAAAAAGTACTACTTTAAGGTAAAATGCTCTTTATCGAAGATAATTATTCTTAAGAGGAGTAGAGTGGTGACCCTCAATATTAGGTAATTTGATGTGTTAGATCACAAACAAAAAGTAAGCTACCCTCCCATTCCCATATCCCCTTTGCTTACGTCCAAAAACATCAACTTAATTATTTAAAAAATAGGTCTTGTGCCAATTAATTCTTTCTTCTGCTTCTTTTTTCTTCCTACTTTTGAAAATCATTTTGTCTTTACCGTCCACTTAGCTCTTTCTAACTTCTATATATAGTTTCATTCACTTGCAATATACTCACAAAATCTTTTCTTTCTTGGTTTCTTCTCTCATCTTCCACCATTTAGAACACTCACTAATTTACCAAATCTTTTTAAACAAACTTTGAGTCATTATGTCAATGGCTTGCTTGGAACTCTCCAAAGAGGTTAGTAATATTCAACATCTAGGCTGTCTCCCTCTGTTTTCTGTCTCTTGATATATTATATTCCTAAAGATTATAAAGTCACAAAAAAATATAGAAACTAGTGACCCATAAATTATGTAGCTAAAGAAACAAATAGTTGCTAATCCTATTAAAACGATGGATTAGCAATAGATTATCAAGAAAATATGTTCGCTACGAACAATTAAACAATAAAGTTTGTAGCTAAACTTTTTCTTCCTAGTTGTAGTGCCTATAATATTTACCAAACTTTGATTCTTGAAGACAAAAGGTTACATGATGATGTGCAATACCTACATTTTTTCAAAGAATTTTCATTGCACACTACACTATAGGCAATCTGCCTTATTATTCAAGATATTAATATCTTATTTAATAATTCTTTTATAATTATCTTTTTCATTGGCCTTATACTATATAGTAAAAGTTATTTCTTACACTAACTTTTTTTTTTTATTTATGAAATTTTACATTATGAAAATCAGGTGAAGCTGAAAGGGGAAGACATAGAGCGTACCAAGGATGGAAGTGTTGATTTGAAAGGAAATCCAGCAATCAGAGAAACAAGTGGGAAATGGGTGGCTGGAATTATAATACTATGTAAGCTTTTATTCCTGAATAAATTAATCATACTATTTAAAAAAACATTTTTTAAAAAAGAAAAAAGAAGAAAAGGACATAAAGTAGTAGTGATATCTGCATCTGCTTATCTTTCTTTTGAGTTGTATATATCACTATTAAAATTATTACATGTATATACATGGTATATACTATCAGCATTCACAACAATTAATTAAGTCTTTTTATCTTAAATAATAAATATTTTTCTACTTTGAATTTAAGATTCAATTTTTCAACTTGATCCAGTGTTTGATTGCTCATGTTATATTAGCCCATGTTCAAAATGTGCAATCTTAAAGATGTAGGTATGTTAAAATCTTACATGAGTTACAGGATTTTATACGATTACCATTTAAACTGACTTTTTGAAAATTGAGTTTTTATATTTATGGATAATATGCAATTCTCTGCTTATTCCAATTTATTTATTTATTTATTTATTTATTTATTTATTTATTGTGGGGTGTGTAAAAAAGAGAAAATAAATCATGAAAATTCCAGAGTAACTGGAGCCAGCTATCATATGTCTGGAAGCTAGAAAATGACTAGTATGAAAAGGCCAAAACGCCTAACACTTTGTACTAAAACTAAGACGTGTGGCAAATTTACTTGACCTATTAGATAGTACATAGGTTTTTTGCCCCTAGTGTTTTATCTGCATGTGAGAATATAACGCATGATACGTGGATTAGGCACCATCATGAATTCATGTTTATAGCAGATAATAATTAGCTAGAGAAAAATTAAAACGAATTACTATATACCTAAGTTTCGAACAACACAATACCAATCCTAAAGAATCGAATTTGTTGGTTATAAGGGGATAAAAAGATAGTACATAGGTTTCTCCATAATTTGTGATAGATAGATTAAGCACGCGCTATACGTTCAAACTCTGCGATATACAAGCATTTAATATTTAAACAAAAAGAGAATTTACCAATTATTTAAAAAAAATACATAAATCAGAAGAACCTCGTGTTTGAACTTTGCCCCACGTAATAGTATAATACTTGAATAGAGAAAGACAAGAATAAAAAAAGAGTTATTATATAATTAAATTTCAAACCGTGCACTATCGACTTAAGTTGAAAAAAATAGATACTCATAGATTTTCAATAGGGATTTGTGTAGAACAGCAAAATTCGTGTGGAGGATAAAAGATGGGATAGTGAAGTGACAAAAAAAGCATGTACTATTGGAAAAAGACATCATTGACACATACATAGGAAATGAAGTGAGCGTTCGGACATGAAATAATAAAAAAAAAATCACTTTATTTAAATTATTAAAAATTAAAGTTAAAATTATATTTGATCATACTTATTATGATAAATATTTAGAATTTAAATATATTTTTAAAAATAAAAACATAATTTAAACAAAATTATTTTATTAAAAATTAAGGCAATTTGAAAAAAGAAAAAAGTGAAAACAGAACTTCAAATGTTCTCAAATTTTAAATACAATTTGAGGTTGTATTCAAAATTTCATGATTAAAAGCTGATTTTTAAATAAAGTAAATTTTTGTTAAAAAATAAAATAAATTCTCATGATGGAACGGATCGAAGAAATGTGGTGGGGGCAGATACGTCATCCTTGATTACAGAACTAGTATTCTTGGCTTGGTGGGTGGGTGGTCACTTTATTATGTGATCTGGACTATCACTTATCCCCACTTTTTTGCCTTTTCACAAATAGACAAATATATATATTTATTAAAAATATTTGTCCATATCTAATAATGACAGTGACCGAGTTAGGTTGCTGCTTCCTTTAACTATCTTAGATAAAAATTTATCTGCACTCCATATTTATGTCTTTCAAATCCTTAAAAACTAAGGTGTTAATTCTTTCCCCCATCATTATCCTTGCTAATAAATGATCTCGATAAATTATTTATAAAATAATACAATTCTCGATGAGTAAATTCAAAAAGTCACGCTGATTTATATAGAGTAAAAGATATTCTTAATGCTCGTTACAAAATAGCTTTCAATAAATGTGCAAAGACTAAAAATCAAATAAAAAGGATTAGATGGAGTGTCTGTTTAACTATTGATTAAGTGATATATATATTCTCACTTTAATTTTTAGCTGCTATAATGGAATTTTTTTTTTAATTTGTAAAACACCAGGTAAGGATAAACACAGTACTCTATTTCATTGCATACTTGTATTTTCTAACCTGTACGAGTATTGACGAAACAATTACTTTCCCCGTTCCAAAGTAAATGTCGTCACAGGGATTCAAGAGTAAAAGTTTCCAACTATATCCTAATATTTCATCTTGTTAATAGTGTATAATTTTCAAGAGACATTTATTAAACAAGGATAGTTTAGTAAACTACATATTATATTTATTGATTTCTTAATTGATGTGATTTTTGCCAAAGTGGTACTTATTTTGGAACGAAGGAGTATCAATGTCATTTTTTCTTCTTTAATTGACATTTGGTTTCCATATTGATTATGTAGTGAATCAAGCTTTAGCAACTCTGGCATTTTTTGGGGTTGGAGTAAATTTGGTGTTGTTCCTCACAAGGGTGCTAAAAGAAAACAATGCTGATGCTGCTAATAGTGTGAGCAAATGGACTGGCACGGTCTATATTTGCTCCCTTGTTGGTGCTTTTCTTAGTGACTCTTATTGGGGAAGGTTCAAAACTTGTGCCATTTTCCAAGTAATCTATGTAACTGTAAGTATCCCACCATACTTGTCTAGATATTTAGAAATAATCTTTTTTACAATTGTTATTTCCTCACCAGCTTACACGCACCTCGACTAATTCCACGACATACGTGCTATCTCCCATCAACACAAGCCAGATAACTCTATCTACCAATTCCACCAGCATAGGTACCAGGATAACTCTATCCACCAAAGCTTAGATGATGGGAAGAAATTACCTAATGTTTTGTCTCTGAAACTTGAGACATCATGGTTCTCATTTTACTAACCACAAGTCCAGACCCTCGGGTGCTAGACATTGAAAAACTACTTAGAACACACTAGCGCATAAATTCACAGTCAAGAAGAGTTGATACTGCTACAATTAATTTGCACAAATGCTAGTCCTATTTCTTCTCACGACAGTGATGTTTGAGCCGACTTGTGCGTACCTTGAATATCCTACACTAAGCACCTTCTACCTTCCACAAGCACAGGTACATAGGGAATTTTGCCCACTAAGACTTGAGCAAATGAGAAGTAATCACCTATGTTTTTTCAGCTACTTAGTGTTAATTGACAAGAGTCCAAAATCTTGCTCTTACTAAGTTTGAAACTTCATTGACAGGGCTTGTCATTACTAGCACTAGCATCACAACTTTACTTGCTAAAACCCAAAGGTTGTGGAAATCGAACGACTCAATGTGGAGAACATTCAACCATGGAGGTTGGACTATTCTACATTTCAGTATACATGATTGCCCTAGGATATGGTGGTTATCAGCCAAATATTGCTACCTTTGGAGCTGATCAGTTCGATGAGCAGCACCCGAGCGAGTGTTCATCTAAAGTAGCCTTCTTCAGCTACTTCTATCTGTTCATGAACCTTGGATCACTCTTCTCCAACACCATTCTAGACTACTTTGAGGATGAGGGAATGTGGGCTCTTGGTTTTTGGGCATCTGCAGCATCTGCCTTTGCAGCATTGATGCTCTTTCTTGGAGGCACTGCTAGGTACAGACACTTCAGGTCTAGTGGCAATCCTCTTGCCAGGTTCGGTCAGGTTTTAGTGGCAGCAACTAAGAAATGTAAAGTGGACACACCGGAAAATGAAGATGACTTCTACCAAGGGGAAGACGTCGATGATACAGCTGCTGGTAGAAAAATGCTACACACCCATGGTTTCAAGTAAGTAGAAATACACCAGATTTGTGACTTGACTTTGCCATTTAAACCATTGACAAAGTCATAGTCACGTAGAGCTTAGGTTGTGGACATCTAGTTGCCATTCTATAGTGCACTAAACTAGAGTTTTCTTCTGGCAGATTCTTGGACAGAGCAGCTGTGGTGACATCAAAGGAACTCGACAGCCAGAAGCAGGGTGTTCACAATCCATGGAGTCTCTGCCCCATATCACAAGTGGAGGAAGTTAAATGCATTTTGAGGCTACTGCCAATATGGCTATGTACCATTATCTACTCTGTAGTTTTCACGCAAATGGCCTCGCTCTTTGTCGAGCAAGGTGATGCCATGAAAACTACAATAGGAAACTTCAGGATTCCAGCAGCAAGCATGTCTACCTTTGACATCCTTAGTGTAGCAGGTGTCATATTTCTCAATCGCAGAGTTCTTAATCCACTAGTCAGAAGGTTTAAGAAGTGTAAGGATGATGATGCTGGGCTAACTGAACTTCAACGGATGGGTATTGGACTAGTCATAGCAGTGATGGCTATGCTTTCGTCGGGAATTGTGGAGTGCTACAGGCTTAAGTATGCTAGTAATGACTGCAAACATTGTGAAGGCTCAAGCTCTCTTAACATCTTCTGGCAAGTCCCACAATATGCTTTTATAGGAGCTTCAGAAGTATTCATGTACGTAGCTCAACTAGAATTCTTCAATGCACAAGCACCTGATGGACTTAAAAGCTTTGGAAGTGCACTATGCATGACATCGATATCACTAGGGAACTACGTAAGTAGCTTTCTCGTGAGTATAGTGATGAAAATATCAGCAACTGATAACATGCCTGGATGGATACCAGGAAACCTTAACAAAGGTCATTTAGACAGATTCTATTTTCTATTAGCTGGTTTGACACTAATAGATTTGGCTGCATACATTGCATGTGCTAAGTGGTACAAGAATATTAAGCATAGCGAAAAGATTCAGGAAAACGAGGAAGAGGGCAAGTGCAAAGTCTAATGACGTACCTGATACAGATCATACCTTAAGGCATGTTTTGCCAAAACCATATGAATAAGAGGAAGATGTGCAGCAGTCACCACAACAACGTTTTGTGAAGAGTTCATGATTGGTATTTGGATTTCCTCAATTCTCCAGTGCTCCAACCCAATCAATTCAAAATGCCCAGCTCTGCAGAATTCTCCAGGGAGCTAGACTACTCTTAATTTCTAGGTCCATCGTTTCTTGTTGTTGCTGCATTTGTTGGTTCTGTCATATTAGTTCTAAAATTGACAAGCATTTTGGATTGATCTGTAAAAATCAGATTGGTTTATCCTGTATCCAGGAAACTGTTGAAAAGTACTGCTGTACCCCCAAAAATTTCATGTCTTAAAAGATCTCATTTATTTCATATGCAATTCAGAGCTTTAAGCGTTTTCCTCACAAAATTAGTTCCACGAAGAACGTAAGTTCATCATCTACTAGCTGTAGAATATGACTTTCTGAAGAGGGATTCAGGTCATCAAAAAGAATGCAAATTCCAACAAAGAAACACAACAGAGGAATATAAATAAATATAATAATAAAATAAAGGAGTGCTCGGTGCACAAAGTATCCCGCGTTAACATGATCTGGGAAAGGACCACAGCCCGAGAGGTATGATGTAGACAATCAATCTTAATGCAAGCATTAGTGGCTACTTCCACAGCTTGAACCTATGACCTATAGGCCACACAGAGACAACTTACTATGGCTCCAAAGGTCTCCTTCAAAACTCTAGAAACTACAAGAAAACAAACCTTTCTACTGTTTTGTTTTATCCGCGACGTTGAAGTCTCTGTTTCTAAGGTATAGTAAACCTAGAAAATGCAGACAGAACTGAGATGATGATGACTAAACCTGGTGAATTTGAATGAAATGCAACATGGAAATATCTAATTGCAATTTTTCGTCCATGGATAACTTCTAAAGATAATAAACCACCCTTAAGAAACGTCAATATTTCATCACAGAAAGAAATAAGTTAAATTAAAAACAACTGCACATAAGGAAAAAGACATAATACATAAATACACACTCAAATTTGGCCTCGTCCAATAAGTAAACGCTCCAACTTTGAGTATGCACATCTAGCAACCTTCATTCGTCTCCATTATGTCAGCTGAATACTCCAACTTACAAAATGATCACATGGACACCTTCAAAATATAGGTCACATCAGCGCCAAGTGTTCATGAGACACAATGGGAACAGTTGGAGTGTTAAGCTGTCAGTTGAGGCCAAGTTGAGGTGTATAGATGTGCACTCTCAAAGGTGGAGTGATTATTTGAGTGCCTATTTATGTATTATGCCTTTTTAATATCAAAAATCTTCTATTTGGATCCATAACATTTCAATCCTCTGTACTCACTATCTAACCTCAACGTCATCTGAAACTCCATATGAATTGTTCCTATTTTTATGTTCCCAAGGATATGGCTTGTTTGATCAATCTTTTAAAATCAGCTTATTTGGAGAAGTGCTTTTCAAAAAGTATTTTAATGAAAAACAATTTATATTTGACCAATCAATTTTAAAAACACTTTTAAACAACAATTAGTGTTTGGCCAAGCTTTTAAAAAGTACTTCTAAGTATTATTTTCTCAAAGGTGTTATACAACCAAGAACTTCTGGAGAGAAACTACCTTTTTTAGCTTTTTTGCTACTCTCCATGAGCACTTATTTTTTCCCATAAACTTGAAACCAAGTACCTTACTTCAAAATAAGCACTTTTTCCCTAACGAAAACTTGGCCAAACAGGCTAATAATGAAAGTCGGCAATCAGACATATACACTAGGAGGCACCGCCAATTGCGCTATTCACGGCACTTCCATCCATGCTACAGAACTACCCCCATAATTATCCACCTTCCATCATCATTTAAATCATTGTATTTTGTATCACTATGCTCTCATTTTCCACTCGACATTAAGAAAAGAATTAAGATCCTGAAAGTTCATGAATAAGTAATTTCAAGATGACTACTAGTAAATGCAGTTGTACATCTCTGATTTCCCAAGTTGAGACTCTTTTCACAAACTATAATAGCTTTATTTTAGCATGACCTTCAACTGCTATTACACTAGAAGCTGGATCGCATACTTGTGATTCTCCACACTTATGAAAGATATAGCACATCAGTAGTGCCCAATCTTCATTTACGATCAAGACTCAAACAGAAGAAATAGCATGTTATTCGGATAGCCATCAACAACAATATAACCAACGTAATCCTACAAAGTGGGGTCTAGACCCTTGAAGGTAGAGAGGTTTTCAATAGACCCTTAGCTCAAGGAAAAAGCAGTCCAAAGCAATATAAAGAAAAAAAAAGGAAATGAAGAGATACAGCTAGCCTTCGACAGTGAGATAATGTAGACTATTCTCAAATTTCTCTATTTCTCTAAGAAAAAGAGTAACACATGTTGTACAGAGAAAAATATCTTCTCTCAGAGGGGTTCTCATGCCATGCCAATTAACCCAGCCTATAATGAAGTTTGTGCCTTTCCTAACCTATTGCAGTAGGTAGTATTTTATCAAGTTTTTTTCCAATTGTGCTCTTCGTGTGCCGAAAACTCAATCTTCAACACATCTGCTGAGTTCAGTGGATATATCAATAGCATAGTCTAATAATACATAGCACTGCACATCTACGTCAATACAACCTAAATATGTAGAAAACTCAAAAAAATTCATTATATGCATGATAATATATGAACACTCTTTGTCCCAAAATGCTTCATATTTTTTATTTCCGAGATTCAAATTTAGGGAAAGTTTAACCAAAACTTTTAAAATGTATTTTCTTCACCAAACTGATATGGAGAAATGCAACTTTTACTACTTTCATTTATGAAAATATGAAATGTATCTATGTTATGCTTTACACAACAGTTAATCAATTGACTTTCAATAAACCGAAAAGCACCAATCAAATGAGATAATAACACCAAACATCAAACATTTCTTTGACTTAAAATGCTTAGCTCTTTCCAATATCCAGACTCGAATAAGAGAAAGTTTAACCTAATTTTTCAAAATGCATTTTACTCACCATACTAGTACCTAGAAATGTAACTTATATTACTTCAAATTTTTGAAAAGTATGGAACTTATCTATGTTCCGCTTCGCTCTACGGCTACTCAAATCGACTATCAATAAACGAAAATGTGCAAATTAAATGAAAAGATGACAGTAGTTGATAATAAACCTACTTACAGATGTTATAGGTTCAAAATAGGGGAAAGTATAACCAAATTTTTCAAACATGCATTTTGCTCACCCGTTTAATATCGAGAAATGCAACTTATATTGCTTCAAATTTTGAAAAATCTGAAACATATCTATGTTCCGCTTCGCTCAACAGTTAATCAACTAACTCTCAATAAACCACAAAATTACCAATCAAATGAGAAGACGATAGTAATTTGATAATAGAACGACTTACAGATGTTACCGGTTCATCAATTTGCTCGGAGAAATTAACGGCCACGATTTGATCCGGCGCAACTCGTTTCCGGCGGCATAGAACCGGAAAATAACAAATCGCCGACGTTCTCCGCCGTCGAAAGGCGGCCGGACGCCTCAGATCTGAAAACGTGCATTCCAATAACTAGTACGGAAATTTAGCGTGAAAATATTTTGCGGGAAAAAAGTTACTCTCAACCAAATGTGTTCATTTATAGGAGTAATGAAAAAGTTAAGGATAATCGCACTTTTGGTTGCTCACTTATGGGTAAATTGTAATTTTGGTCCCTATAATACATAATTTTAACATATTTAATCTTTAACTAATTGAAATATTTGATTTTGGTCCTTTTATATTGGAAATGTGTTGTATTTATTAACATAATATATGCGTAATTGAATGGTTGCACGATTAATACTTTAAAAATTAAAATTATTTACTAGTAGAAGGATCAAAAATACACATTTCAAATATTCAAAATGGTTGGAAAGACATTGTCAATGCCACTAGGTGGACAGTTTCGATGAGTACTTGTGTAAACTTCTTCCATTCGCCTCCAAAACCATAAGATCCTTCATCCCAGGACCTTTACAAGAGTTGGAAGAAAAATACGCCTTTGCTGACCTATACCTTAACAGTTGCTGACAGCTTGAAAAGCTTTCCTTGACCCTCCCAAAGGACCTTATTGATATCATCCTTGATCATCCATTAAACACAAACACAAGAAAGGAAGGTAAAAGAACTTGGGATCTCACCAATGATGGTAGGTTTACCTACTCATCTGCCTACAACCACATTGCAGGCCACACAAATCCCATCATCACCCCAGCCAATACCTGGTTCCAGGAAATCTGGAAAACAAAGGTCCCCAACAAGATTAAGATCTTCTTGTGGACCATGCTACATTTGGCTCAATAGGAACAACAATGTGCATAACAACCATTCTTTCCCACTGAGTTATGGCCTAGTCTATGGTCATGCCACTGAATACACTGAAAGTCATCATGCATAAGGATGGAGGTAGCCAGCCAATGCATCATCTGTGTATCAAATGGGAACCACCTGACTGTGGAAAATTCAAACTTAATGTGGGCGGGGCAGTGCATGATAACACAAGAGGTGGAGGCCTAGGAGGAGGAGTACGTGATCACAAGGGCAACTGGATCTTGGGTTTCACTCAATCAATCCCATACACTACACCCACTGAAGCTGAGTTGAGAGCTTGCTTAGAGGCCTTCAAGTGGCGCGAAATCACAGCTTATCGCCATTGGAGATCAATACAAACTCACAGACAATCCTCCATATGCCTAAGAATGGTAATGAGAGGTATGATAAGATTGTTTGTCAATGCAGGTACCTAATGAATATGCTGGACCAGGCGGTGCTGAGGCACGTGTTTAGGGAGCAAAACCAAGTCGCGGACACACTAGCGAAAGAAGGAGCAAAGCAAGACGACTTTGGAAATACCATGTTTTTTTATAACTCCCCCGTCGTATGTGGAGAAACAATTTAATGCTGACTATTCAGGAACTTACTATGTACGTAAAGTTCGTGGAAATATTTTGTCCTATTGTCATGCTCTGAGAGGGTACCCTAGACGTGGCCGGCACTCAACGACTATTGCTAGCCTCCGAGCGAATCACTTGGCCTTATCGTCACATCCTACTCAACAGCGGAAGAATACTCATGTAAAAACATTAAAGGAAAGATAAAAATATCATAAAATAGTCTCAAAGGATTAGATCAAGTTTAGCAGAAGAAGTACTCAACAATACTCTACTCAAGGTCTATGAAGTCTCTACTCTAAATGTCTAGATGGTACCATGACAAACCATGGCTACCATACTCAAAGAAAATAAAGTAACTGACAAAATAAAGAAAGGCTCCTCCGAATAGCAAGGAGGGCATACCAAATCTCTGGAACTTGGGAACTCTGAACCTCAACGGTGCGCATGCTGAAGTCCTCTATCTCCTGTATCTGCATCATGAAACGATGCAGCGCCGAGTGGCGTCAGTACGTGGAATGTACGATATGTAGGATGGCTCAAGCAACAGACAAGACTCAGACTCAATCAACCAACTCGACTCAAGACTCAACTCCTCATCTCATAACTCAACTCAAGTAGTAACATGATGCAAGTTTAAAGTTTTGAAGATCATGCTTTGGAAATAGACTCAATGGTTAGTTTAATGCAACTCAGTTCGAAAATCATGATATGCTCAACTCAACTGTTGCTTGGAAGTTTCTCTAACCGACATAACTCTCCACCCCAGCATGAGTTTTGGTGATGTACAACGATGTCGATGTCGTTGCCACGCCAGTCCTAAACTTGCCAAGGAATAGAACGTCAACCTCTACCTCTCTCTCTCGGATCCTAAGAGTGTGTTCCTCAGATGGGAACATAGGCCACCGGAATTATCCTATGCGACCATCATACGCTGGCAACGTAGTTGTGGGGTGACTCCTCTCACCCAACTAGGTGCTCAATACTCCTTCCAAGACTAAAATATGCTCATCAACTCAAACTCATCTCAATCAACTCAACATCAACTTTCTCAACTAACTCCATAACTCAAAATGGTAACTCAAAACAATGCAACTCAGGATTCAATTCACATCATGCAAGACTCTTATGAATTACGGTCAAGTGACATCATATCATCCATGCTCAACACATAAGACATCGCAGATATTCAACAAATGCATACATGAAACAAGAAACGTACTTTTCATGTTCAACTTAGTTCCGAAAGTTAGGTTCGTAGTATCAATTTAGTCAGTAAACAAGGAAAATACCAAGTTCAGGGCTAGGGTATCAAACATTCGAATAACATTCGTATTTTATGGTAATAATGATGCAACTTGTAAATTAACTTAGTTATATTCACGAAAACTCCAACACGTACAAGAACTTAAGACTCAAGAATCATAGGTTTTAAAGTATGCAATTAATACTCATAATCTCAACTCAAGTTGATGAAGGGGCATGTGGATGAACATAATAAAATGCTTTAGGTAGCCTTACATAACTGGGAGAAAAAGGAACAATCAAACTCCAGTAGATCCTTGCGCTTGAGTTAGAACTCACGCTCTTCTTTCTCCTCTAATGCTCTCAAGAAACCCTTGAATGTGGACAATGGTGAATAATATACCTAGGGTTCTGTTTTTAAGGCTTTATTCAAGCCTAAAACGACCAAAGATTTAATTAAATAGGGATTGAAATGGACAAAAATACCCCTCTTAAAAACTGTCGACTGAGTCTACGAGACCCCGTCTACGGGCTGTAGACAGCCTCTCGTGAATGAGGGGTCTGAAAATCTGAGTTACTGGAAAATTGGCACGAGACCTCTTCTACGAGTCGTAAAATGTTTTACGTGCCGTAAACTAACTCTCACAAATAAGGGGTTCTGAAATTTGAGTTACGGGAATTTATCACGAAAGCTCCTCTACGAGCCGTAAAATACTTTACGGGTCGTATACCGTCTCGTATATAGACCTCAGACTTAGAAAATTTCACCAAGTCATTTGGGGGGTTTTACAAGACCCATACGAGTCGTAAGTTGCCCTCGTGAACCTTCTTAGTTTTTCTCAGTCTTTTCTCAGCATTCTCTATGCATCCACTCCAAATTAGATAGAAGAAATTAGGGGGTGTTACACCTATGCGGATCGGGATGTGACCCAGCAAAGCCTTAACATGGCCCAACTATGGAGGCCAGAATTCTGTGTCTACTACTTAATTATCTAGGCGCTTCTGTTTAACCCAAAAAAAAATATTTGAAGGTTAAATACGCTTAGTTAAATATCATAAAGATTAAAATCAAAATTAATCAATATTCGAGAGACAAAAAACGCTATTAGCATTAGAGTTATTTATCCATTTTTATTTAATTATTACACTAACTAGAGAAATAATATACTCTAATTTATTTTATTTGTCCCAAAAAAATTAATCCATAATTTGTTTATTCACCATAATATGACTATTTTCTAATTCATTAACTAAAAATTTGATTGCCGATTCAAAAGTAACAACAATATATCTAGTATGATACTTCAAGTAGCTAGCGCCCAGAAAAAAGTGTATACACAGTCATATCCATATTCCGATAGACTATCAGCTTATATTAACATAAATCGCTAAATTAAACAATAGAAATAAGCCTTTCATGAGTTAATGAATGGAACACTATAACCTCTATTCAGTTAATTAGCCTTTTATAAACACAAAAGATGTCTACTCTAAAAGTATACTTTAAAATGTGCACCAAAAGATAATTTCATAATTTACAAAACCAGATAGCAAAAAAAAGACTTGGAAGAACAAAATTTACAATAAGGGAAAATTCACTCAAAATTTTGTCAAGTTGTTATTACAAAACATTAAACACACTGTGGTTCCAACTCTTCATTGCTCAACTATATTATACGTTATATGTATGTTGTGTATCTGAAAGAAATGGATTTCGTCTTGTGTCTTATCACCTTTCATAATAACAGGATTTTGACGACCTTGCAAGCTTGTCCGTCATATAAGACATTCTGAATCCACTGACTCTAGATCTTGGATTAGCCTCTGCTTTAAAGTGCATATGAACACGATGCTTCATGTCTGATTCCTAACTGAAAACAGCAACATTTTTTTGTTAACTCGTGTCTTAACATCTTTAAAGTAACATGATTATGAACACCTTGCAGGCTTGTCCATCATATAAGACATTCTGAATCCACCGACTCTAGATCCTTGATTCACCTCTGCCTTAAAAGTACATATGTACACCATACTTCATGTTTGATTCCCAACTGAAAACACCAAATGATTCCCCAACTCGTGTCTAATCATCTTTAAAGTACTAAACATTCTAAATCCACTGACTCTAGGTCTTGGATTTCGCTTCTACCTTGAAGTACATATGTACGCGATGCTTCATTTCTGGTCCCTAACTAAAAACACCAAATTTTTGTGTTATTAATACCAACTCACTTACTGTCATTCTGGAGGAAAACTTATCAGAGAAAACCTTAAGTCTTATCTTCAATATCTAGCAGGAACTCTGGATGTACAGCGGCGGTGTTAACATTGAGGACTCTCTGGAGCTTTCTGTGATCGAATATTTCAACTTCTACCGAGAACATTGAACTTACAGGCTTGTGATCAGATAGTCTTAACTCGCCTCGCTTGTAAAAAAGCTGTTTTATACCTTTCCCTAACCACAGTATACGGTCACACCTGCATGATATCAGGGAATACTCATTTCAACGTCTATTGTCAGAACGAATTTAACTTCTATGCACTGTCAGTACACAAAAATAACTACATACGATGGACATAATAGGTGGGACTAGTAACATGAAAAATAAGGCAGATAACATGCTATAACAGATCAAAATATACTGACAAGTGTAAAAAACTTTTATAAAGTTAGTGTATGTAAGTTAAATCCTATCAAAATCAGCTGAAATATATCGTGATTGTGACAATGTCTTGTTCAACTCCAAGATTCTGCATTTGTCCATTTAAAGAAAACGTCACATACCAAGCTGGCGATCTCTTCTTCTCCCCTTCTCTTGGAGTCTCCCCAACATATCTATCGGTGTTAATCTCATACTTGTATGTTGGTGCAAAGTTAATCGCCCCTTCCTTCCAATCAGCAAAGACATGGCCACTTTGGAGTTCTTTGATTAACTGTAAATGTGATGAATACTATTAGAGCTTAAGTTATATACATTGATAGCGCGAGGATTTTTGAACATCTAGTGCAAGTTACTACAGCACGTTTGATACGTAGAGTTGCCTATTATTCTAGGTAAACTCAACCAGTAAGTGCACATAGTATAAACTCGTACTATTAACTTGGTGATGAGTCTTACCTCGTCGTTGTTGAGAAGTTCATCCCATTGTTTTTTGGCAACTAGCTTCCGCACCTCAGAATCCAACATATTGATTCGATAATTCAAATCCCCGAACCAGAATATCTGACTGTTTACATTAAAGGACGGCTTATAAATTGTATGAATAAATACTTCATATCTCATTTGAAATCAGAAAATGCAACTATTTGTTAGAATTTCAACATATGCTATTTCTGTTTTCCCATTTTCACAAACTCTTGCATCCAAGTTACTCTCTAAACATATGCCAAAAAAATGAAAGCTGCTATTTCTTGTTGAACGGAAATCTCTGAGCAGTTATCGTCAAGTCTAAATCTAGAAACAATAATGCAAAAAGGATCAGATACTACTTATGGCATGTTTAAGACCATAAGATAAAAGGAAGTTTTGGTACATTCAACATATCTTTAGTTTAAGACCACAAGATTCAAAAGTCTTCTTTACTTTCTTAGGCTTTGGGTCAAGTCATAACCAGACAAACAGATTGAAACAAATGGAGTATTACTTACTCATGAGATGGAATTGTTTGTGGTTGATCTGCATCAGTGTCGAATATGGATGAGAAATGTGTGCGCCTCATAATTTCATACACATCAGAGTTACGCCTTTGATCCGCCCCATCCTTCTGGCCAGAAGTTAAATGTGAACAAACAAAGCATAGCCTTGACTGGAAAAGAGACATGCTCACAGAAACAGATCCCTGTATAGCACCGTAAGTTAGTCAGCGATAAGTTACACGGAGACAACTTTATTGTTGCTCCTAAGGCTCCCCTTCATTCAACAGTTTACATACTCTAATTACACAATATATTTTTAACGAAGGGGATTCAATATAAGAGAGGAACGTAAAGGGGAATAAAGCCTTCTAAAGTTCAAATGTGCTCTTTTAACTCCAATATTTCACTTTCTACAACTAGTGAATGCTGATATTTGATTCAATAGATTTCTTGAAAGAAGAAGCAATACCTTGTTTCCCATGTATCCCATAAGACCAACTCCGACAAGGGAGACTTGCAAGTTGTTTATATGCCTTCTCAATCTCCTACGGACCCAAATCGATACATATATCCCAACCATCTGCTTGCTGACAATACGAATATACCTCGGACGTGAACTCACAGCATGTTTTAGTAGTGAACTTTCATCGTCGAACTCTGTGAATTCCTCGAAGAGATCATTTTCCTCATCAGAACATTGATCTTGATCGGAGTCATCAGAAAGAGCATCAACAACTTCAGGTTCCTCTTGTTGATTCATCCACAATGATCCTAAGTCTCCGGAGCTTTGGTGCGCTCTTTTTAACTTGCTACCATCTAATCCAACATCATGATTGTTAAAAGCAAGAGCACAGCTGCTCGATACTCTCCTCAACTTAAAAGTTGAAGAAAGGACCTGAGGTGTTGCATCAAGGGAACGTTCAGGCCAATCCAATCGACTATCACAATCGATGCCATATATTCTCTTTAGTTGCAAGTTCTTCCTCAGGTTGATCATGTTATCTTCAGTGAAGCACATGGTGTCCATCGACGCCTCTGCCATTATATCTAGCGCAGTAGTAGTAGTTACCACGTCAGCAATTATATCTGCTGCAGGAGAAGTCCTTAACACCGGAGACGGTGGAGCACTGTAACTCTTTAGCTTAGCCTCAGGTTCCACTGTCGTTCTGTTTAACGTTCTACGTATAATTGTCTCCCATTTTCGAATTGGCCTTCTATTTTCTGCTCCCAGTACATTTCCAGCATTTAGAGGAACTACCTCTTGGAAGCTGTAAAGAACAGATACAAACTCACTATAAGTATGAAATGATTTAACACCTAAAGATCCCTTGGCTAGACAAAAAGGTAAGTGCAACGAGGCGAAAAGGGGACTGGAAAAATCATCATGGACAAATATAAGAAAATTGCAGGAGACTATAAAATGTTGCAAATGCTTGACTTGCTATACGATGGATTTAGTGGCGGAGCCAGGAATTTTAACAAGTAGATTTGGAGAAATGCAACTATGCCTCACCAAGGATTTAAACCTACGACTTAAAGCAATTTTTGAGCCACCTTTATGACTATACTAGAATCTTTGTTTATGTCATGAGACTCAACAACTTATATATACACATAAAAGTATTTGTTTTCATCATATTTACACAATATAATTGTCCAACTACTACAAGAAGAATAGGTATTAGTGATAGACAAATTTAGTATCTAACCAGCAAAGTTCTTTGCTAATCCTATTTAGCAACCAATTATCATGAAATTCCGTTAGCTACGAGCTATTTAGCGACAGATTGGCAAAGGGGAAGCACGATACACTGATTGATATAACACTTACCCAAGGATGTACATATCAGCTGGTTCATTCATACAAAGCCACTCATCAATTTCAAGATCCTCATCCGGAAGTCTTCCAGCAACATTCCAAGTTCCTACGGTAACTCTGAAGGAAAAATCAGCTCACATGTAACTCTCCAAGGAATGAAAAACTTATAACTTAGATACCGGTATCACAAAAAACAAATCGAAATGAACTGAATTTAAAGCCAAACCTCACTTCTTTTGTATTAATGTACTGAACTCTCAGAGTTTCTGATTTCCCTCTCCTGTGTCTTGATGAATACTTGGTTGAAGTCTTTCCTAAGGAATTTCAACTCAAATTTTCAAACATAATTTATCGAACAGAATTTTAAGCTTAGATACATAAAATGACTTCACTATAGTTGAAGAAAAAGTAGAATAGTTGACATAAATTAACGGCAGTTGCACAAGCCTCAACTATTCCACCAGTTACCTGCTACCTTCCACTTGCATAGGTACTAAGTAACTGTCAACCAACGTCAGGCAGATAGGAATAAATCATCTAGTAATTTTATTACCGGTCAAAATTAGATACTATATTCTCATCATATGCAAAATTTAGCCATGATCATGAAATTAAGCACAATCGAAGTCATGATTATAATAGAGTTGATATGTATGGCTTCAACTATTCCATCAGTTACCTGCTATCTCCTGCTTACATAGGTAGTTGGTACTAGGTAACTGGCCGCCAAGGCTTAGCCAGATGGAAATAAATCGCCTAGTAACTCTTTTAGTCAAAAGTGCATCCAAATTTCTCATCATATGCAAAATTTAGGCATCTTTATGTCCTTAAACTTAAAAGTTTTGTATTTATGTGAAAGGGTAAAATCACCCAAACATGAAAAATAGGAAAAGAGATGTCAGGTGATTTTTTTCCGTCTACCCAAGTCTAGGTAGCCAGAGTTATTTGATGTTTGCACTAGTTGGAGGTACCAGTACCTGATGGAATAGTCGAGTCGTGCATAAGCTAGCCAAAAAGATAACAAAACTGAAACAGAATTTCAAGAAGTACCTGAAGTTTGAGGCTGGCAATCAGTAGGTTTCCCTGGTGATCTGTGCCAATGATCTTCATGCACCCTTTCATCTTTAAGTGAACAAGCTAGAAATATTACCCCCAAAAAAACAACTAATCAAAAAACTTAAAGAATCAACATACTCTGTGTAATTACACGAATACAAACTGTTTCTGATAGACTCTCAGCTAACAAACTTGAAAGCAAAATCAAGAAACTTTGTTTAAATGATTTTACAGAAAGAAAACATACCATCATCCTCACTCTCTGTCTCAGTATCAACTTCATCTTCACTAAAATCATAACGTTTAGGCTGAATATTCAACCATTTCTTCATCACAATTGAGGGCCAAAATGCCTAAAACCAAAACAAAAAACTAAGAGAGATATACTATAGAATATGTTTTATTTTTTCAAAAGAAAAAAAAACCATACCTCTGATCTTTTTCCTCTTCTGGTTTTCATTTGCACAACAACCAAAAAAGTTGCAAACTTTTACAACTTAATGAAGTTCAAGAAACAATAATACTAGTTAATGATTTGTTCCCAAGTATGCCAAGAAAAAATTGTCACAAAAGACTTGAACTTTTTTTTGCCACTGTTCTTGGAGCTTCATATGTATTTAAGGGCCTTCTCTTAGACCATTTAACAAACAAGTTTCTTACCAACAAAGTTTACCGTGGACTGATAAGTATCCTTTCATTTTTAAATATCATTTAGTACGTGGAACAAGATAAAATATCTTCGTATTAAACTTTATACTGTGGTAGGTTGACATTATAACCCTGGTTAAATGTGTGTTGTCAACTGAACACGGTATAAAATTAATCTCAATCTTGATCTTATCTTATCAAACTTGAGATAAATCAATCGCGAGATAATAAGCTTGGAATTATTTAATCTACAAACCAAACGACCCTTAAATTACAGATTTTAATTCAAATATCAAATACAGAATGTGAATAAAAAAATAAGTTGTTGCTAATTACAAAGAAGATTCTTACAAAGACCAAATGGAACAGAACAAAAAAAGTTATGGCCAAAGCTTAACAGACATCAATTCCTCAACTTGCATTTGTAAAAGAAAAAAAAGATGGAATTTTTTGTTAATGGTCCCAAAAAATAGGTTCTTCTATGAGATATAAATTATAAATATAAATAAACAAAGGTGGTGATATTGCTAAAATTTCAAGTAAACACAAAGAAAAAGCATATAAAATAGGAAAAGTCATTTTCAATCTTTAACAACTTTTTAGTACTAAATTCAAATGATGGATCCATGCCTAGTGGACTAAACATAAGCCATAGACACAAACAGTTAGGAAAGATTTGTACTAATGTTTTTTTTTTATTTTTCCAAAAAATAAAATAAAAATCCACATGCAAAACTAAAAAGACAACAAGTGACAAAAGTCTAAGAATCACATAATTAATGGAATATTCAAAAAGATTAGGATCTAGTAAGATTAATTAATCACTTGTTTAATTAAAGGCCATAATTCATTGTTGGTGACCAAAATATTGGCTGGCAAGTAGCAACCCTTATACATAAAAAAATTACTAATGGGGTTCAAGAATATAAAAAATTAAGTATATACTGTCTCAATTTTATTTTTTCAGTCTAAATATTGAGAAGCTAAAACCATTTCAATGCCCCCTTTCTTCATGTATAAACTAAATTAATAATTAAGATAAGCACAAAAATAAAGTTAAAAAAATTTAATATTTACTATATACACGTAAAAGAATAATTTTAACCTTGTATATATATAGTATAATATTCTGTCAAAAGGAATCGACTGGATCACTTTCTGAGAAGATCGATGGAGGTGCATTTAAAAAAAAAACAAATCCTTGAACCAATTTGATGAGTTAATTAATCTCTAAAAGTAAGTACACAATAAAGTCGACAAGATTCAACATTTACTATATTTATATAAAAGATAATTTTAACTTTGTATATATAGAATACTTTTCTATCGAAGCAGGTCAGTTCGTCCCCTAACAACATATTTAGTATAATTTCACAAGTAAAATATTAGAAGAGTGACGAATATATAACCTTAATCATATCTTGAGAAGACGGAGGCGCATTTTAAAAATATGAGTTAATTAAGCCCTCATTAAGAATAAGCTAAACATGGATGAAAACATGCAACTTGTAAGAAAAGCCACCGACTAATTGATAGAATTTAAGATAATCAAGTTAATCATGACCTCATGAACATAATCTTAAAGACCCCACAATTAAGAAATATGTAATGACCTTATTGAGACAAAAATGCTTAATGAATAAAATAATAGTAAGTCAAATTGGTGATTAACAATTTGAATAGTTATAGTAACATATAATAATAAAGTTTATGGAATTAAAACAGTTGTAGACTTATAGGTAGGACGTATACAAAAATAAGCATACGTGCATAAATGCTAGTCACACAAAAATGTATAAAAATATTGTAAGTGGGATTGAGCGTCACAAAGATAAATAAATAAATATACAGACACTATATACCAAACGACTCCTTAATCAATTATTTGGTGACAAAATTTGTAATAACTTATCCGAAGATTACTAATTCGTATTCGGTAAGTTATCCAATCCCCTACCTCTAAGTGAAATAGTAATAATTTTGGGATTGGTTATCGCGATACAGAATAATTTAAATAATAAAAACACATCATTAAACTCTTTTTATACATCACTTTTTGTATTATGCAATGTATTTTTATTAACAAATAATTTATTCTTAAAAAATATATAATGCATATTATCTGTAATACAATAAACTAAATATTCACTAAAAGATTATATCAAAATAATTAATCATATTATAACTAATCTCGATATAACTAATATCACCGAAATTAATTCTCTTAGTAATTAGCAGGTTTTGTTGAATGAGAAATGGACGTAAATGTGGGACCAAATACAGAACATTAATGAAGATTTTCATTGAAAAAAATAGTATATGAAGTTTGATTTGGAAAGAGTTGACTTTTGCTTAATGCCATGGAAATACAAATTGTGGCTATCATGCTCTTTGACAAAACATTTCATATCAATTGAAGTGTAATTTAATTGGATATGAAATAAATAAATAAATAAATAAAATTTATAATTTAAAAATAAATTTATAAATATTTATATGATAGTAAATTATTTCGTAAAAATTTTAAAATAAGTAGAACTTTTAGCATTAAAGAATATCATTTTTTGTGGTAGGCTGTCATACAAATTGAAACAAAGAAAATATACACTACTGGGTAAAACTATAGTAATTTTTACACAAACTTCGTAGTATTAAAAGCTAATTACTTACTATCTCTATTCTTCTTTGAATTATAAAAATCTCTTAAAAATTAAAAATTTCAATATATTACTCAATATTCTAATTTAAAATTTAAAAATTTAAAATATAATGCTCTACATCTCGATAGGTTATGTCCCTAAATAGGTGACTCTCTATATTAAGTCTAGTTTGATAACTTGAAAAATATAGAGAAAATCTTGTCTCCATCAATTAAATAACACTAATAGAATAATTTCTTTTTACATTGTCAAATGTATATAACTTACTAATGTTTTAATTATGTAAAAGAGTGCAGTACATAAGTCAAAGTATCTAATTTTCTATTTGAATTTGAGCACAAATTTTTAAATATAAAATTCTATGCATTTCAATTCTGTAATTTGACACGAGTTTTTTTTTTTTAATTATTATTTTTAAATAATGTGTTTGACTACATAATTTTGACAACTGTTTTCTCTATTTCTGTTGCCTTTTGTTGACTTTCTATTTGCTATCACAATTTGAACACAACTTGTTATCTATGGGCACACCTTTCTGAGATAGGAATAAGGTCGCACAAAAATAAAATTCATTCAAATTTATTAACAAATTATTTTATTGAAAAATATTATTATATATATACTAAAAAAAAAATATTGTATATGATAGATTTTGAATCATTTTTAATATATTTATACATTTACTTCTTCATATTTTAAACTTCTTTAAAAAAATGTTGGTTTAGCCACTAAATAGAGCATACTCCGTGGAGCTCGTCAAATTCGTCTACGTTTTTCGAACAATATGAGTATAAGTCATTTGATCCGAAATTGTCATAAATATCTTTATATGTCATACCTAGTGCGCGTTATTTTTTATAATGGTACTTAGAAAAAGTTATACAACACAACAAGGTTATGTAATTTTAATGCATACATACACTTATACATGTATATACATATCTAAAAAATTTAACTGTTATTGTCCACACATACATTCAACTTCTACTTTAAAACGCATTTACAGTTGATCACACATACAACTATAATCAGATACAATATCAGTCAGATTTTCTATTACAATGAAATATTATATACTCAATTTTCAATTAAAATGACATATTATGTGCGCACGTGTTTATATATATCTTCGACTAAATTTTGAAATTGAAATACTATCTTGTATCAAAATATTTTTAAAATTCACTATTTTTTCATAAATATAAATGCTAATAATGCTATTCATAGATTTTTCTCTAGAAGGAATGTGTTGTCAATGTCACAAGCTTGTTTATCTAATTGCAAAATTGGTCATGTAAGCTGTTAAAAATGACATATCACACTAAAAAAAAAAAAAATAATTTAGATGTATTTTTTATACTTATCTCGAAAAATTATTCAATTTGGACAAAAACATGTTTCACTAAATTTTCTCGAACTATCATTTCACATAAATCACGTTGTTCATTTTTCTTTTTAATAAATAGAATTTAAATTATACACAGAGTATTAATATGAAATATTTTTCTACTATCAAATTATTTAAAGAATAATTATAAGTAAGCTTTTTATTTATTTTTCGTAAATATGTATACATAAATTTAACTTTAACTTTTAAAAATCGACTTATGCTAATTAAACAATTTATTTTATATTTAAACTATTACAGGTTATATGAGATAGTCCATAATTAAAACGTTACGCGGACTTATTCCATTTTAATTTATTTTTTTGACGAAAAAATTAAAACGCGTTCAAGAACTATTTTCCTATAAAATAACACATAAATCACATTTTTCAAATGCGTTTTATATGTATTTTATGTAAATCACACTTGTCCAATGCGTTTTATGAACAAAACTCAAAATATACTATCACGGATCGTGTCCGCGTCTGGTTTTGAAATTTCGCTCCAAAAAATTATTTGTTAATCCGAATTGGCCTAAAATTCAATCGAGACCACTTCTCCACATATTTTTCGCCTTGATTAATATTTCAACCTTGAATTTGCCAAAAAATTTGAAAAAATACGTTATGCGAACAATTTTTTATGTAGGAATATTTTGATAATTTTCGTAGTATAACATAATCCTACATTAATTCAATATGACTCAAATTGGTACGACAATTTCCTTACAAATCTAGTGAAATTTATTATGTTAAACATCAAATGTCATGCCACTAACAATAATAATAAACAAAAAAGAATTGTAAATTAGATATTTAGTAGCAATCAAACCAGCTTAGCACAATATATTTTAGTTGCCCCAATTGTATAAAGTTGATTAATACATAACTTAAAAATGATAGATCATAGAAGGAACAAGAAAACCGCCCCATTAGCTTTAATCATGAAAGGACTATTATTTTAATTTTAACTTTCTTCTGACGTCTCGTATCTACATCAAATTTCGACTGAATCAAAGTTTATAGAGTATACAAAACAACAATAACAACATATCCAGTTGAATCCCATAAGCAGGGTCCGGAGAGGGTAGAAATGTACGCAGATCTTCTCACTACCTCGTAAAAAGTAGAGTGGCTATCTCCTGTGAAGTGTGAACCCTCGACTCAACAACCCATAAGTAGAATAATTAGATATTGCAAAGGGAAAATTCATAGATTATATGACTTATTTTTTATGCAAACTTCAAATTTTTTTTTCAAGACTCAGAGCTTAATATCTCTTAAAAATAATGAAATTGCAATCATCCAATCAACTATTGATTTGTTATTTTATTGTTGTTGATTTTTGTATTTTCCTTTTTGGTTACTACACTTTTGCTCCCTTAATTATTTACTAAATTTAATTTTTGCCCACGTGATATTTGGTGAAGTATGTTTAATCTTTAGTTTACTAAAATATGTGTTTTTGATCCCTCTATATAGAAAATATATGATATTGTGATTATTATTTTTATTTACATCATTCTCAAACGTAGAGTACTAATAATACTAAGCAAAGAATACATAGATAATTGAATGATTTAGCACTTGATAATTCGTTAAATTCGTGGAGCTTCATAGTTTGCACATCTCAATAAATTAAACGCTAAACATACTTAACTTGAAATCACAACGACCAAATAAGATTTTCTCAATATTTGAGGGAATAAAAGCATTATATTCCTCTTTATTCTTTTCCTTTTTCTATTTTTTATTTCATGAGTTCTTTTAATAGAATCTTCTTTTTTAATTTGAAAAAATTGTATAAAATGCCATAAGATATGACTTAACAATGTGTTGCACACATTAAACGTAAATTTTCACACTATATGGGCCCATGGCTAAAGAAAATAATGGGAAAAGGCCAATCCTCTTTTTAAATTAGATCAACTTAAAAAGTCTTTTATATAAAAAATAGTATATTACTTTAGGAATAATAAGATATGATATAAAGTATGTGAATATTATAAGAGACGGGTTAAAATTAAAGTCAGTCCTTGTAAATATCTCAAAGGACGCATAATTTATCAACCACACAAGCAACTTCATTTGTTCGTAATTTCACATCGTTAATAATCATGATGTTAAACAATATTTAGAATGATTATATTGTAAATGACTTACAATCATATGATATTTTCCATTAAAAATCAAATATATAGATATTCCATTTTAATAAAGCAACTTGCACTTTTTCCCTCTTGAATATCTCATGTCTCTTTCCCAATAGGAAGATAGGATAATAGTTGGATACATCATTATTTCCAAGAAGCCAACATTTATTTGGTACATAATCTTTATTAAGCCTCTAAATCTGCTATTACAGACAAGTCGAACTATTATAATAGATCGTTATTGCTTGTCATGCGTAAGCCCATGAGTTAATTAAAGAAAATGAACATTGAACAGGACATGCACTTGTGAACCCACTCAAATCTCCAATAGGAAGAGTTTGAGACGTCTCTATAACCAAATATTTGGAATATTGAATAACATTTATGGTAATAATTTCTACTAAAAATAGACTATATATTAAAATAACACCGTCCATAAGTTTTAAAGTAGTAATAATTTTGCATTAATTAAGGCAAAAAAAGGTTATATTAATATTATAAGTTCAATTGTGGTCCTTCAGGTACGAATTGAATTTTTAATGTGTATCATGAGAGTCACAATCTATATATATATATGTATCAAAAATAAAAAATGTAGAAGATATATAAAAAATTATACATAGCTCATAATTTTGATGTGTTTTTAAGAATGAAGGGATATGTTTTATCCATTTCACTACTATCATTCCATACGATTCGTAAAAGAAATATTCAATAGAATTTTGAACTCATAAATTTTTCAAATGCTAGTTAACTTCTGTTTATAATTAAACCTCTAGATCTGCTATTACAGACAAGTCAAATTAATATGATAGACCGCTATTGCTTATCATGCGTAAGCCAATGAGTTAATTAAAGAATATATCCCAATAAAAATTATTTGAATCAATTTACTCATAAATTGAATTCGTCAAGTTTCATGTGTAACGTATACTACTCTTAGTTTTTTAATTTAAAAAATTATTCATTTAATCATTTTCTCATTATGTGTAATGTATACCACTCCTAGTTTCTTAATTAAAAAAATTCATTTAATCATTTACTCATAGATCGCATTCGTCACTTACTTTCTTTTAGAAAAAATAACAATGCAGAAATGAGGGGAGAAAGTTTTACAGAATCAACAAGTGTACTAAAAATGCATGTTCACGAAGAAGGTGTATAAACAATTCGATCATGAATCAATCAATCAATCAGATCATTTTATCAAATTTAAATACGAAGTTAAATGACGATACAAAACTTGCTTTCTTCTCAACTCTTTAAAAATCAGAAGAAATATTTTCATCATATAATTTGTTTAATAACTCAGCATTAGTTCGTCCTCGAATAAAATTAACAACGAATTTTTATTGTTTAGTGACATAAATTATCTATCAATAATTCTTATTTCTTTTTGTAAATATAGACGACGAATATGATACATATTGTATACATTCGTTTTAAATTAAATCAACATGAAATTAAATTAACATGGAATCGAAAAAAGACAGCTCCCCGTTATTAATCCACTTGTATTCCAGAATCATATATTTCACCAGCTTTCCAATTTTGAGGAATGTTATTTAAAGGAATAACCCATTTTTCATCTCCATCATCAGAACTGAATAGCATTCTTATTTGCAATTCTCCTTTTGGTGGTGATGAACTTGTCCACACTGCGCCACGTGTCCTATCCAATAATTTGCATACAAAATTTTCTGTCTGTATATTTCAAATTAGAATGATTTTAAGTTAAATAATCTTTGTTTGGTTTCTAATTAGTATAATTAGAAAATAAAGCAAGTTATCTGTTATATATAAAAGTTAAATCCATACCTCACATAATTGGACAGCAGAAATATCCATTTTGCCTTGTTGATACCATATAACAAAAGCCAAATAATAAGGATTATCACTACTCTCATCAATCTTGAATGTAATATTCTTATTTGGATAGCTGCAAGAAACCCTGTTCGATTCACACACACAACATAATATAACATGAAAGATCAATTTTTATAGCAAACACGATCATTATAATAAAATATTATTATATAAAATGACTATTATCGAGAGATCTGACAATAAAATAAAATGAAAAAATAATAATATATACCTTGTATATTCAATGCCCACATTACCAAGTGCTAATAGAGAAGAAGCAGCATCTTTTGTTTGGGCCATTCGAGAAAAAGCCCTTTGGCTTAAAATAAAGTCTGTTCTATCACTTGCTCCATGATCAGTAATTACCACAGTAACTCCATTTTCTGAGCAGTAATTACTGTTTGTACACCTCACCTATCAATAAATTATGCATGGTAAAAAAATAAATTTCACCGAGACTAACTTAAAAATGTGTTTTACCCGATAAGGATAGTGATAGAGCAGTAAATATCTCTTTATAATTCTTAAACAGTGTCAGAGTTAGGATTTTCATCAAGGGAGTTTAGTGTATAAAGAAGAAAATACACAAAGAAGCCAAGGAGGGATTCGATATCCATTATATTTTATAAACATACAAAAATAACTTTAAACTTGTATATACAATGTATATTTTCATTAAAGAAATATTTTATAAAAAGTATATAAAAAATATTAACAATATAGATTACCTGATAGCATGCACCACATCCTACGCCATCTCGATAGAGATCTGATGCAGCCGATACATCTCCACCGTTGATTGTTGCTCCAAAAGTGCCAAATCCACATGCTCCAGCTACATACATTTAAACAAAACAATAAATTAATAATTGACAAAGAACGTAATATGACTCAACATCTAATATATATATATATATATATATATATATATATATATATATATATATAACAAATTAATTATATAACAATTAATAAAATTTTTGACTAAGGAAGTTCGAATAAACATCCTTTCGATATCCTAGCTCCCTCGGGATACGTGTAAGTTGTAAGGGGGGATGGAGTATGATAATATATATATAGTACTTGATATGTTTATGATGAAATTAAATTCTCACTTTCTGTTCCTTTTTCTTCTGAATTTGGATAATAAGCTGCTCGAGATTGAATAAAACTTTGAGCATTTCCCAAATTAACTTGCATGAATATTAATAACAATAAAAATGTGAAAAATATTTCAAGAACTTGAAGAGGTGCCATTTGAGAAAGAGAGTTACAACTAAATTATTGTAAGGAATAAAAATTAGAATTGTTGTGATGAAATTGTTGATGGATTTGATGAGTATTTATAGTAAGGTCTAGTTGAAAATTGGTCAAAAAGTAATTGAGGCATTGACATTGTTTAGTTCAATTTGAATACAAGAATTCTAAAGTTTGAACCAAATGTATAACTATTAAATTTGATTTCTCCCTAAGTTGAAAGTTTAATTTATTTATTTATCGTAAACTTTAGAAAATTGAAGGAAATCAACATAAAAATTAGTTTAGAAGACTTACGAATTTCTTATAGTATATACAAAGTCAAAATAATAATAATGTAGTATATTTTATTTTTTTTGTATTTAAATTTTCTTTAACAAAAATTCTAATTTCGCTGTTATCCGACTCCATGCAAATTTTCAAACTCATGTCACACGTAGAATTAATCTAGTGCATAGTATATATTGAACTAATAATTTCAATGTCAAAATTATATTTTACCTACTTAACATTAGTTAATATATAAATAGTTGTTTTTGGACCTAGAATATTAATTTAGTCAGAAATTCCAAGTAACTAATTTCTTTTGGATAAGAATGGCCACAAAGACAACGTTACAAGTTGATAGCTCCACAAATTTGAATAAGATATTTAAATTATAAACGCAAAATATTTACATCATGATTTGGTGAAATTTAACATTTTAAAACAGATAATTTATATTCGTTAATTATATATTAATTATAAATAGTATTTACAGCTGCTTCTTAAATTATATCATATATAAAAAATGAAAATCATTTGAATATATCATGATCAGTTAGAGGTATGTGGTTTTCAATAGTTCCGAACGAGTATTGCATGGATTCAATCCAATCTTTACACTTTTGAAATTTAGATTAACTTATTTTTAAATATTTTTATTTAATTATAAGAATAGATTCCATATATTATCTAAAGTGAAATATTGTGTTGAATTCTTGGTAGCAATCAAACATGAAACCATTTATATTCCTCATGTATTTTTTTGGATAGACAAATTTAAAAAGGATTTTACTTGTAGTAGAAGTAAATTCAATGATGAGTTAGGTACTTATGCATTTATACAAAACTGTATAAATTTAGGAAAATTAATATAATACTCCTAATATTCATGCATGCATCATTTTGTTTTACCAACTTTGCAGCCTTAAGAATATATGTCCAAATGAAACAATATAATATCTTCTTAATTACAATAATTTTGTTGATAAATTCAGAATCTAAAAATTTTCAATTTCGACTTCATCTTATTGTTTGTAGCCTAAGTATATATGAACTCAATAATTAAATCAATTTATTATTTTGATAACAAATTCAAAATTGATGCATTTTAAATGCTCACTCTTACTTCCATTTAAATCAAAATAGTAAATTTCCAAAGATAAGAGTCTTGAGAGCACGTATTAAGAAGTTGTATCCCTACATTTTTTGACTTTTTGAGATATATCTTCAAAGTATGTACACTTTGACCTAAGTTTTTTTGTTTAATTAAAAAAAGATACACTACTTTTTTTTTATCCACTTAGTCAATCTTCATATCCTAATCTCTGAGATTGCACGATCATTAGCTCACTTTTATTTATTAATATTTTACTTATCAAGATCAAACTATATGAACTTTGACTAATATTTTAAGATTTAATTTTTCATCATATCAATACAAGAAGGATTGCAATTCATAGTATTTTTCACATAGTTTCCAACCATTTAAATTTTGAATTTCGAATATTAAATTTAACTATTTCAATTTATTTTGAAGTTTAGTCAATTTAATCTCAAAAAGTGAAATAGTAACAAATAAAAATTAACGCGGGGAGGATATTGCAATTTGCAACTATGAGAAAAAAATTATAAATATAAGTAATTTATAGATTTCAACGGTGAACACTGGACACGTAATTACCACGTTAGCCATGATACGGAAACCACTTTAATTTTCATTTCTCAAGGATCCAAACGCAGCCTATGTAAAAAGCACTAATACGACGCCGTAAATGGCCACCGGAACTCATCTCCTCCGCCTGCTCGTTTCCTGCCGGAAAATCACAGCACAGGTGACAACCACCAGCACTGACACCATCATAGCTATGGCTTCATCCTCCGAGCAAGAGTTCGCAGCGCAGTGTAGAGCCAAGCTCAACCGAGTGCCTAGGTGCCGCAATCTCTGGGACACGAAAATCGCCTCTAGGGTCGGCGAGAAGCTTGGAGATAGGCTCAGTGAAGCCGGAGTCCACAACGTGGAAATTGACGTTGAAGAGGAGCTCAATAGACCCGTTCACTACCAGCAAATGGTGGCGCCACTTTTTGAATCCGTCAAACGCAAGGGCATTGCCGTTGTTGGAGCTGACAAATTAATTTTCTAGTCAAATTTTGGTATTTTCTAATCCTGTAAAACAAAATGATTTGTTATGCATTCATAGCAAAAGCTTATTCAGAATTTGGAGTTATATATGTTGATAATTCAATTTAGAATCAAATGTTTGTTGATATTTAGTGAATTTTCAATTATATTTACAGTGTATAGACAAAAAATAAATAAATGAACCTGCACATTATGATCTAATTCTGCCACTGATTTGTAGGATTCATTGATTCGTGGTATCGCGGATTTGAATTTGATACTCTTCATACAATTGTTGCTTATTGAGATACCTTACATGTTCTGATTTTTTGAAAAAAGAAACAAAAATGCTTCATTTCGTTTAAATAATGGATCTATTCACATTAACCAGTAATTCTAGGCTCTAATTTACTTGTTTCAAATCAGGAAATCAAAGAAAGGGAAATGAAATATCTAAGGAATAGTTTGAAGTCTATTTTGTTACAAATAAGATGCAAGTCCCTTACTTTTTGCCATTTATTCGCGTCCAACCATATTACCTGTATGCTATTTTTTTGTGCCGAGTGTTTTTTTTTATTGATTATGACAACTAATTTTTCATCTCATTATTCTCCATGAATTTATTTTATTTTTATTTTTATGCTTCTGGGGCAGTTTCAAGTTTAAGCTGATTCTCGAGGCAGTTTTCGAAGCAGAGGTTGGTTCATCTAAGGTTACACAACACTTAAGAATTGTGTATTACCTATTATAACAAGATGGTCACCTCTGCTGGGGAAAACTCTAAGGAAAGGTGAAAATTTTTTGTCCTCCTTTTCGAGGGACAATTTGTATTTTGACCAACATTTTGATGTGGCTATTATCTTGTTACAACATTTCATTTGATTGCTATGTCAATTGAGATCCATGCCCTCACGGCATGATTGCAATCACCATTATATCCTAATGACCATTTGAAATTTTGATTAAGTTTTAATTTCTCAGATGTCTCGAAAGTTTTGATATGTTGAATTGAATTGATGTATCTCAATTATTTCTCATCACTCCTGCACATGAACTTTGTAAAGTGCTTACTATCTATTATTCCCATGATTTTGATCGTCTTGTTTTCTTTCATATAGTACCTTTAACAACTTTTCTATGCCCAGAAGGAAAAAATATTAAAAACTAGGCAGGCACATTCCATCAAATTCAATCTTGAGAGAGTTCATCATTATTAAGCTACGTCTCTTACCATCAACCTATTGAAACCCTTCTCCTTTCTGGGTTTGAAGCCAGTTACAATATGGGAAACTCAAATAATGGAATTTGTATTTTAACCCCTTCAGTTTTCAGAGGATTCATCTTAATTAGACTTTGTTTACTTTCAGGCTTAAAATATTGTAAAGATTCTTTTCTTTTCTGAGATTCTTGTGTGATAGGGGACCAATAAAGCATGTCTGATTGCTGCTATATTTTGTCTTAATTAGCAGTTCTTCCTCTTTAGCGAGGCTTGCTCCCCTTCAAGTTGTACTATTTGACATTGACGGAACCTTATGTGATTCAGATCCATTTCACTATCTTGCATTCCGTGAAATGCTTCTGGAGGTACGTACTGATTACTATGATTTGTTTCCTGTAGATAAAAAACAACATCGATTATCATTGGAGAAAAAAGAAGAAGATATTGTCAGTTCTAAGGGTGTATTTGGTATTTTAAAAATGTTTTCTTGAAAAATAAGTGGGCTTCTTACCTTTTTTGGTGTTTGATAAGTAAACTAAAAAATATTGCTTCAAGAGCATTATATGTAATATAGGAAATCACTATGAGGTGGGAGCGAGGTGGGGATTGAGGGGGTGGAGGGCGGGAGGCTGTGGGGATCGGTGGATGCAGAGAACATACTGGACTTGAAATTCTTCCTATGAGACTTTTTTTCCTTACTCCTACTAGGAACATCATTTTCCTCATTTTTAGGAAACTTATTTTTCCATAGAATTGTTCTCCAAAACATTTTGACCAACCAAACATGAGAAAATACTTTTTGAGAAAATGTTTTCCTTCATACCAAACACACTCAAAATCTCAAGTCATGATTTTATATTCCCTTTGCAATTTGGGTTGATTTCATCAGATAGGCTACAATGAGGGAGTGCCAGTTGATGAAGAGTGGTTTGTCAAGACTATTTCTGGGAAACACAATGATGATCTTGTCTCTGTATTTTTTCCTGATGATCACGAACGGGGTGTAAAATTCTTGGATGACAAGGAAGCTTTGTTTAGAAGGTTTTTAACTTTCCTATCATATCTTGTCTTTTTTAATGAGTTCAATTTTGATTGGATGCACTGATAGTGTTAAAAATTAATTTGCTTAATTTTTCACTTTAAAAAAATACCTTAAGTCCCATTTCTCATTTCTGTTTTGGATGGATAATATAGGTTGGCAAAAGAACAGTTGAAACCTCAAAATGGTCTCTACAAGTTGAGAAAGTGGATCGAAGATCGCGGTCTGAAACGAGCTGCAGTTACCAATGCACCTAGAGCTAATGCTGAGCTATGTATAAATCAAGTTGGCCTTGATGATTTCTTTGATTGCCTTATTCTTGGAAGTGATTGCAAGCATGCAAAGCCATATCCCGATCCCTATTTGAAGGCCCTTGAAGTGTTGAATGTATCAAAAGATCACACATTTGTATTTGAGGTATGAATTCTATTTCGACTTTTAGTTTTCCTTTTCAGTTTCTTCAGAGTAATTTCATGCTATGCTGCTGGGACTCATAAAAAATGGTCATCGGATGCATGTCGGTTCCTTGATCAGCAATGCATTTTTGGAGGATTCGAAATGGTAGGGGTGAAATTTTTGAAGAGTCCGAGCAACATAGAATTTTCAAGGACAATCATCCAGCAATCATTTGTCGCACCAAACTCATGGAACTAAAGTTTATATTTAAAAATAACTCAACAATGTCTATAAATTATAGGAACTAAAAATGTTAGATTCGGTCCCTGAAACACAAGTAGATTACACACTTCTGCAACTCACTTTATATAATATCCATGCGACACCATTAGAAAAATAAAAGCCCAATTTACGATCTGCTTTATTTCTTCTTTATTTAAAACAAAAAAAACTCATGATCATGTGCTACATGCTAAAGACATCGGATATTAGGTTTTTAGGTCAGAAAATGAGTTTTTTAAGTGGTGACTTGAATAGTATGTATAGTTAGTTGCTGACATGACTATACCTCATAGTCATCTTTCATATCTGCTATAATCTACTTGTGTTTTCTGAGATCAAATTTAGCATTTTTTTGGCACTACATAGGCATAATTGTGTTATTAGAAAATAGTTTTATGACTTTAATGTAATAAAATGAAATTTGTTAACCATCAATGGAATTTCTCTCTGTTTCATCTCATGAAACTTATTTTAGGTAGGCCTATTTATAACAAACATTCTCTATAATGACCAAGTTTCCTTAGAACTGATTCTTCTCGTTATACTATATTATGTGTTCTCTATAACTACATTTTGCTATAACAATAAAAAAATATCCACAAAATTGGCACCATTAAAAGAAGTTTGAGTGTGTATGTTTGCTTCATGGATAGGATTCTGTCTCTGGAATAAAAGCTGGGGTGGCTGCTGGAATGCCTGTCGTTGGCTTGGCAAATCGAAATCCATCTCAGTTACTTATGGAAGCAAAGCCTGTTTTTCTTATTAAAGATTATGAAGATCCTAAGTTATGGGCAGCCCTTGAGGAGATTGACAAGATGTCTGGCACAGCATGAAGCATAGACAATAACACGTGAAAGCTTGACCCAAAAAAACTTACTCGTATTCGATGTTTACACTATGCCTTAGCGATTTTTAATGGTGAAAGTACACAGTACGAGTTAACCACGGTTAGTGTGATAAGTGTATGTGAAAAACACGTGTCATGTACCTATTGATGGTTAGTGTGATAAGTGTATATGAAAAACACGTGTCATGCACTTATTGAGTAATGTAAACACCATGTATGAGTAAAAAAAATGTGAGGAATTTTTTGTTCTTGTTTTAGCAGATCTCTTCATGAATATCAGTTGCATAATATTGATGTAATTTTCCAAAATTGTGTACTAAATGATTAAGAATCCACGGGCAACATACTCATGTTAAAAAACTAGTATATATAATGTGTAAATGATTCAGGTTAATAGTTAAAACAACAATTCAAACTATCATTTGTTTTCAATTATGTTGGTTGCATATGATGTTCGTTATCTGTAATAGAATCAGATTAAATTTGAATTCACGTTGGAAAGTTTCACATAAAATGCTCTCTAACAAATGCAACTCCATATTTTAGATGATGCAAACTTGAAATTTCTGATCAAGAACAAAGGTATTGACTATCGAAAACTATTCACATGCTCAACTACTGTGCTATAGTTGCAACCAACATCATATCAATAATTAGTTCAACTTCTTGATGAAGCCAACGATTTTAGTTGGTAGATTAATTTTCACTCTCATCCATTATCATGCTCTTTTGTTAGAAAACTCATGAAGAACAAAGCCAACAACATAACATACCTAGTGAAATTTCACTAAGTGGGGTCTATGGAGAACAAAATGTGTATAGACCTTACCACTACCTCATAGAGGCAAAAGATTTTTGGAACATCCTCGGCTTAAATGCATCAAATCCAAGTAAAAAAAGAAAAGAAGAAAACAATGATGAAAGCATAATAGTTTAATAAGAAAACAATGTAAAGTCCACGAGTAAAAAACATAACTATATGACAAGAATTATAAGAGTACGACTAGTACTACAAGGTTTAGGCACTAACGAGCCTAAACCTTCTCAAGCAAAGAAAGACAACACTCGACCCCTACTAACCTTCTACTTGATATGCGACCTTCACTATTTCCTATTTAGAGTCATACCATCGGTAATATGAAGTTGTGTCATGTCATGTCATGTCTGATCATCTCTTCCCAATACTTTTTAAGCCAACCTTTATCCCTTCGCCTAACCTCCTACTACCAACCTTCCGCACCTCCTCATCATTAGGGTATCTATATGCCTCCTCTTCACATCCTCAAACCATCTCAGTCTCACTTTTCTCATCTTGCCTGTCATAAAAGCTCACAAAGGCCACTTCCACTTTCTCTCCAATAATCTCATTCCTAATTTTGTCGCTTTTAGTATGTGCACGCATCCATCTCAACATCTATATCTCTGCAACATACATCTACCGAATAAGTGACTTCTTGACTAAACAACACTGCACCCCATGCGACAAAGATGGTCTAACATTACCTTGTAAAACTAATCTTTAAATTTAGTTAATACCTTAAAATTTTAGAGGCAAGCTTTCATTTGTACCTAATACAATGGATGGCAACATAGAAAAGCCATAACATAATATCTATTGATCACAATTAAAATAGTAATATAAAAAGTTAACTATAAGAATATGACGTTTTGGTACATGTGACTTTTTATTCTTAAAATAGAATATATAGATCACTCAATCAAATAATACGGTAAGAAGCTAAATAAAGTAACTACAATGTCTTGATACATTTCTTTTTAATCTCAAAACAAAATATATTAACCATAATTACAATAATACTATAAAACTTTAAAGAAAATAGAATGATAGTATTACACATTTAACTTCCTATCTAGTATCTAAATAAAATGACGCGTTCTGTGACATATTTAACTTCTTTATCTTAAAAAAAAATATTAACTACCATTAAAAAAGGTTAAATAAAATGACTTTTTCCTTTTGGTGTACAATTAAGTTTTTTTCCTTAAAAAAGAATTATTCGTCATAATTTTCTTTCTTCTTCTCTCTCTTTCTTCATCGGCCCTTTCACCGAACCCTAACTTTCCCCATTTTTTTCCCAAACCCTAATTCGAACACTCTTACAAAAATCTCACTTCGAAAAATCGAAAAAGTTCATCATTTTCATTGAATTCATACAAAATCCTACCCTTTAACAGTAGTTTTTCATTAACAATTTTTGATTTTGGTGAAGAAAAAGTACAGTGTAAGAAGCAGTTGATTGAATTTTTTTGATTTTTTTTTTAATCATGGATTCTCAGCCAAACAATCTCTATGACACGGCGTCTCAGCCGGATACCGGCAACGACGCATACACATTCCTTGAATTCAACACACAAGGTGAAGAGTTTGATTATCCTGAATTTCAAGAGCTTTCACAGCCAATTCGATCTTCTGCATGGCCAACGCCATCTGATTCTCTGGTATCTGAAGTACCTGATCGGCCTCCGTCGTCGGAAGCTTCGCCGTCGACGAAATCACGCAGTGGAGGTGGAAACGGGTCTGGTGTGAATAGTAATGCTAGTAGTAGTAGTAATCAGGCGTCGGTGGTCGATGCATTGGCTGCGGGGATGAGTGGGTTGAATTTTGAAGAGACAGGGGATGATGAAGGTTTTGAGTATGGAAAAGGGGATTTTGGTGTTGAGCATGCTTGTAAGTACTGTGGAGTGACGAATCCTGCTTGTGTGGTTAGGTGCAATGTGCCATCTTGCCGCAAGTGGTTCTGTAATTCCAGAGGGAATACTTCAGGCTCGCATATTGTTAATCACCTGGTATGTAAGAAGAGATACGTGAATTTTTAGCTTATTTTGATTCTTATGGATTAGCGGATGGCTCTCTTCCTTGTGCAGAATAGCTTTATCATAAAGAAATTGTTTCCCATGAGTGGCTTTATAATTTAAAGACAAAATAAATCATCAACGATAACCATATCCATGGCGAGGGTAGTGTCCCCTATTTCAGGGAGTTAGAGAGACCGTTTCAGAAAGACATTCGGGCTCAAATAGCACATATCAAAGCAGTTTGAAAAGTAAAATTACACAAGAAAAGAAGACATTAAATACTAGGGATAACATTCTGTAGCATTTAGAAAATAAGGAACAGTAATGATAGCCAAATAATGCTCTAACCGAAGCATAGGAAACAACATATAGTAACATAAGTCGTACGATAAGATACTACAAGATTGATGCTACTACTACTGGTATGAAAGGAGAAACAGGTAGAATGCATCAAATTACCCCCAAGCCTATCCCGTAGAGAAGTGAGACAACACTTACCACCTACTATACCTTTCTACCCTAATCTGCAATCTTCATATCCTCTTACCTAAGGCCATGTCCGATGTCCTTGGTAAGCACCTTCATATCCTCTTACCTAAGGCCATGTCCGATGTCCTTGATAACCTGAAGATTTGTTGTTTTTTCCCTTTGTAGTTTATTTGGATGATGAATTGAGATGATTCCAGTTAAAGTAATTGAATGAAAAATAAATTTTTCCGTCCGCATTTTACTAACGGAAGCAGGATTTAAGTCTGAAGCCTCATATCCATTACTTTCCTGTATTTAGTAGAGGTATGTATAGTTTAAGCAAAAGGCAGTGCTGTGCTTCACTAGCTGCAGAAAGAGTGGGGTGCTGCAGAAGAAGTGGATTACTTCTGGCAGGGGCATGTTTTGCATAATGTGGTAGTCACCTTTCCTCTCTGTTCCATCCTATTCTCTCTGACAATTTGTGTTAGGAAAAGGTATGGACATGATTAAACATGGAAAAGTATGGAACTGGAAATACTTGTACAGGATAGCACCAGAAGTGTGAAGTAGGTGAAGCTTATACGTAATTATCTTTGACTTAGGATCATTACGCGACTAGCCAATTAGTCTTTATTCTATTTCTTCTTCATGTTAATTGATGTGGATTTTAGTTGTAGGTGGTTACTATTGGAAAGGTTATTTTGCTTATTTTTTCATGTCTGTTGTTAGTCTATCTTTATTGATATGACTCAATCAGATGCTACACATTCAGAAGATAAAATTAAGGCAGTTAACATAATTTGGTTATAAGGATAAGGATAATCACAAGTGGTTGGTGGGAGTTATAATAAAATGATTATAGTAGGTTTATTTCTGGCTTCATTACTCTTTTAACAGAATGAGTTTCTTCAGAGTGCAACTCTAGATATCCTCGGTTCATGATAAGTTTGGTACACAAACCGAGATTACCTCTGGTTTTTTAATGTGAATTTCCAGCTCCCTTTAGTGCTAGGGGATCTCTTAGATAAAATGAACTCTTATTCCAATAAATGGTGCAACTTTCATCTCTGCTGTAGTTCCTACTTTTTTCAGAAGGTAACATGCTGTAGTTCCTACTTTATACTTGTGAGAGACAATAAAAGGGAAACTCTCTTCATGTTTATCAGGGGAAAAGCCAAAGCATCCTCTTTCCTAGTTTATAAGGGAGTGAATCGTCTCTAGATAATCCAAACTGTGAGAATTTGCTAAACTTACATTTAATGGATTTACGTTGGAGAATTATATTCATCTTGGCATTTCCTACAATTGATGTGTCTATTATTTTTTATTTCCATGAACAAGGCAGTTATTGTTTTTTTGTTGTTGGCGTTGTTAATTTTAACCTTTCCCAATAGGTGCGAGCAAAACACAAGGAGGTGTGTCTTCATAAAGATAGTCCACTTGGAGAAACAATTCTAGAGTGCTATAATTGTGGATGCCGAAATGTCTTTCTTCTTGGCTTCATATCTGCCAAGACGGAGAGCGTTGTTGTTCTCCTCTGTAGAGAACCTTGTCTAAGTGTTAATGCATTAAAGGATATGAACTGGGACCTGAGTCAGTGGTGCCCACTCATTGATGACAGGTGCTTTTTGCAGTGGCTTGTTAAGGTCCGGAATCTTTTTCTTCCCTTCTGTTCCTTTTGGTTTCTGTTTACTGTCCTGTATTTCTGACGTGTGGAGTGCTGTAGGTACCTTCTGAGCAAGAACAGTTGAGGGCACGCCAGATCAGTGCTCAACAAATCAACAAAGTAGAAGAATTGTGGAAGACAAATCCTGATGCTACCCTGGAAGATCTTGAGAAGCCTGGTGTGGATGATGAGCCTCAGCCTGTTGCCTTGAAGTATGAAGATGCATATCAGGTTCTCGCTGGGTGATACTATCATATTATCTTCTTTGCCTTTTATTTATATAGATGCTTTGCAAGATTTACTCTGCTATGTAGTTGTGAGCTGTTCTATATTAAGTATTGACATTTTAACTGACTGCTTCGACTCTTTTAATGTAGTATCAAAACATATTTGCACCATTGATCAAGCTTGAAGCTGACTATGATAAGGTATGTGAGGATCTTAAGATTATTTTAGATGCTGGAGCCTGAATATTTCACTGAATACTAGCTTTATCCTAATTTATTTTCATACTTTTTGTTGTATCCTGAAGTATCATGTATTATCCCCTAAATCTACCTGCTTCTTCTCAGTTTTTCTTTTGGATAGTGGGTATGTTACTTCCTAAGATTACCTGATAGTGAGTTGTTTGTAGAAGTGCTGAATTTTTTAGGACAGTTGCATTTACACTTGATTGACTTTTTCTTCTCGATTTTTTATCTCCGTGACAATCGAATTAAGACATGCCAAGTGGCTGCTTTCCGTGTCAATTATGAGCTAAGATGTGATACTTTCTTTTGTCAAATTAATTTGCTCATCTTGTTCTTTTGCCTTTAAGTAGAGTTTATACTTGTATTGAGGGTAATCTTACAAGCTTTGGAATTTTTTTGTCTGTTTGGTAGATGATGAAAGAGTCTCAAAGTAAGGACAATCTTACTATTCGATGGGATATTGGTCTTAACAAGAAGCGTGTTGCATATTTTGTGTTCCCGAAGGTATTTTCCTTGTTTTTTTCCTACCGTGATTCTTCTATATTCTTGGACTGTTATGGAGCTTATTGTTGTCATTTACTATTAAATTATGGCCTGGAATTTTTTATTGTGTCTGTGCTATCTGAACTGAAGATAGTCTGCTGTTTTTTAGGAAGATAATGAGTTGCGTCTTGTACCTGGTGATGAGCTAAGGCTACGATATTCGGGGGATGCGGCTCATCCAGCTTGGCAATCCGTGGGGCATGTGGTATGGACCTTTTGTCTTGACATCCAAATTTTTTGAGAGGGAAAATATTGTATGGAGTCTGTCTAACCACAAACACCCTTAACAATTTGAGACAAATTGGTTGGAAAGAAAAAAGCTCTCTGCATCATGGGAAATTTACTTAAGTGTGGAAAATATTCTTGAAAGAGCTTCTCCCAGAACCCTGGGTTTCCTTTTTTCTCAATTTTTTTGAAGATTTCTTTTGTGGTTTCTACTCTAAGATATTGGTTGTCTGTTCAATTTTCAGGTAAAATTAACTGCTCAAGAAGAGGTTGCACTCGAACTTCGTGCCAGCCAGGTACCTTGGATTTTAGATTGCTAATCTCATTGTAATTTTTTCTTTTCTTTCTTTTTTTTCACCATATGTTTGTATTTTGGGTCTTTGTTAAACAATTCCCATCTCATCAGGGGGTTCCAGTTGATGTGAACCACGGCTTTAGTGTTGACTTCGTTTGGAAAAGTACGAGCTTTGATCGGATGCAGAGTGCAATGAAAACCTTTGCAGTGGATGAGACTAGTGTCAGTGGGTGAGTGAGAATGTCTGGGTTCTATTATAGAAATATCTAAAACAATTGTGATGATTTTATGCCCTTAATTGCATTACTTGCCTAAGATTTATGGTTATATCTAAAATGAGATTAGCTTTCCCTTTCCCCTCTGCATTTTTAGGTGTCTTGTGATGCTTTTGATGACTTTATGTTTAGATTAATGTAGTGTTGTGAAAGACGATCGCCTTGTCACCAATGGTGAGCGGTGAGGCGATGCGACCCTTTGTCTTCTATTAACTTTGTGGCAAGGCAATCTTCAAAAGGCGAGACCATGATGACAAAGGCGAGAAAGATTACGCCTTCTGTATTTTCTTAAAAAAGAGGCTACCAATTTAGGGGTTTAAAAAGTTACTCCCTCCATTTAAAAAAGAATGATCTAGTTTGACTTGGCACGAAGTATAAGAAAATAAAGAAGATTTTTTAATCTTGTGGTCCCAAATTAAAGTTATGTCAAATGTATCAAAATGCCCTTTAATCTTATGATCTTAAACATGCCACGTGGAAAATTGAAATTAAAGTGTTGTAAAAAAAAAGAAATGAGTCATTCTTTTTGAAACGGGCTAAAAAGGAAAGTAAGTCATTCTTTTTGAAATGGAGGGAGTAAAAGATAATTTTAGGGTTTTCTTTCCAAATTTGCACAGTTGCACTCTTAGATTGTGATTGCGACTCCAACAGTCCACTAGTCTAGACTTCTCCGGTGACCAACCAGACTTTTCTGGCGATTCCAAAGTCCAGCCAATATGTATTTCTTTTTTTCTTCTAATTTCTTTTTCTTTTCTTCTTCAGATTTCTTTTTTCCTGTGTTTCTTTTTCCTTCTTCAGACTTCAAAATTAATTCTGCCTCTGTTTTATTTCTCGCTGTTTTGACCTTTGTTCTATTTTTTTCTCAATCAAGTTCTAGACTTTTAGTATGTACCATCTATTTCCAGTTGTTGAATTGAAATATTTGCTAATATGTTGTTGCTGTTGAGATTTTAATTATTTATCTATGCAATTAAATATTAATTTTTTTGGCATTATTTGACGCCATACTTCAAAAAGGCGCCTTGTGGCAAGGCAAGCCCTTTTCAGCTTTTGTTGTCTTTCGCCATCCAAAACGCTAGATTAATGTCTTCTTTTTCTATCTTTGCCACCATTGAATGCTTATGATAGTGTATCTTTTCTTTTGTTTCCATTCTTGGTATCATGGAAGAACTTTGGATTAGTTTATGCAGTCAAGGAATGTTATATTCATAGACTTGACCACCAACTTTATTTGGGTCAATCAGTTTGCAACTTCTACTGTAGGGGTATTTAGTTTTGTACTCTTTTTGCCTCTTGTGCAGGTATATTTACCATCACTTGTTAGGTCATGAAGTTGAGATGCAGATGGTCCGGAATACACTTCCACGTCGTTTTGGTGCTCCTGGTCTTCCGGAGCTTAATGCATCTCAGGTTGAGTGCTCTATCTGTTAGTTTAGCATGTTTGTTTTATCTTTGATATTGACCATTCTCCCAATTATTTTAGGATACCTTATTGAACAGGATATTTTTTGACAGTGAGAATTCTTATTAGTATTAAACATGTTATGATGGTCAGGTTTTAGAATTATAGCGAATGATCAACCCCTACTGTGCTGTGCTTGTTACATTGTGGAACAGTGGTGCTCTGTAATCAGTGCCCCCACCCCCACCCCCCCCACCCCACCACGCGCGCACACACACACACACTACGCGCCCCCAATCACCTCTAGTGGAAGAGGAGGACCTCAAAAAGAGGAGTTGTATTGCTTCTGGTTGTCTTATTTTGCCATGTTCGCATTGTTAGGTTTTTGCTGTAAAAAGTGTGCTTCAAAAGCCCATCAGTTTAATTCAAGGTCCGCCTGGAACTGGAAAAACTGTCACCTCTGCTGCCATTGTGTATCATATGGCGAAACAAGGCCAAGGACAGGTAACTTTGAAGTCCTCTTTTCCCTATATTTGTTCTCGATGTTACTCGCTTGATTTAATGGCTATTTTTAGTCGTTGTTAACTAGTTCTTCATCAGGTTTTGGTCTGTGCCCCCAGTAACGTGGCTGTGGACCAATTAGCAGAGAAGATAAGTGCTACCGGTCTGAAGGTGAGGCCCCAGCTATTTCTCTATTCTCCTTCCAATATCCAATATAAGTGGAAAACAAGCTTGATGAAGTCATCTTGAACTGGCTAAGAGGCTCAATCACTATTTTGGTTGTTTATCCACATATATGAACTTATATCTAGTGGAAGCATCTGGCAGTATTATATACTTCTCCATCCCCACTCCAGCCCCTTTTATGGTGATAAGTTGAAAAATGAGTGCTCTTTATATCCTCAGAAGGATCGAGTATGTTAGGAAACTGAAGATTGAAAATGGATCTCCTGTATCCATCCCAATTGACCTTTTCCCAATCATGAACACAAACTGAAGGAGAAGGACAGAGGAGTCTAGACGTATTGGAAATATAATAGAAGTGAACAAACAATTCCAACATCATCTTTTTCTTTGATTTGTGAGATTTTATGTCTGTCCTTATTTCAATTTCTTTTACCCAGGTGGTCAGGCTCTGTGCCAAGTCAAGGGAAGCTGTCAGTTCTCCTGTCGAGCACTTAACCCTTCATTATCAGGTTATTTTTTAGTTTTTTATCCTCAAATGTTTATATATCATTTCTCTTTTTTAATGTTGTCTTTTGACCTTTGTTATACAGGTCCGCCATCTTGACACATCTGAGAAGAGTGAACTTCACAAGTTACAGCAACTGAAAGATGAACAAGGTTGGTGTTGCTGCTGTCTTTGGCCACACTTGTATTGGGATTTAGCATTTACCTGGGGATAATTTTTGGAGTAGTTATCTGGTTTTTCTTACTATTTCTTATTTAATATTCTTCATTAGAGCATTCTAAATGTGTGCACATGATCATAGTCATTTGATTTAATGGACTTTCAGGAGAACTCTCCAGTAGTGATGAGAAGAAATATAAAGCTTTGAAGCGGGCAACAGAGAGGGAAATAGCTCAGAGTGCTGATGTCATTTGTTGCACATGTGTTGGTGCTGGGGATCCTAGATTGGCTAATTTCAGATTCCGCCAGGTTGGTTTACCTTATTACAGAACATTTAAGTTTTTGTCAACTACTTTAGCTTTTCTCTTATGTTATTATGTACTCATTCATGCTGGTTTTAACATTTCTGTTAAACCTCTTTGTAGGTGCTCATTGATGAATCCACTCAAGCTACTGAGCCTGAATGTCTCATTCCCTTGGTTCTTGGTGCAAAGCAGGTGATTATTGCAATTAATGTCTTTATTCATAAAAAATGTCATACTGAATGTAGTACAATGTTGGATTCTGACTGTGAGTTTTGTGCTAGGCTGTTCTTGTCGGTGATCATTGCCAACTTGGACCTGTCATTATGTGCAAGAAAGCGGCTCGCGCTGGACTTGCTCAATCTCTCTTTGAACGTCTTGTGTTTCTTGGCGTGAAGCCAATTAGGTTACAGGTGATTATTCGAGTCTGTTGGATGTGTTAACATGTCTATCCATGGTGTTAGGGCTGAAGTGAAATTTAAGATTCTGTTTTTCCAGTTATTCCCTTTGTTTCTCATATAGTTGCCATATCAAGTTTGTTCGCAATCTATGTTGATTCTAGGAGTCTTGTTTCCTTTTCTTTTTGGGTGGGGGTGGGGATGGGGGTGGATGAATATATTCATGTCATTTTATATTGTTTGCCAATCTGCCACTTACCATTAACCAAATATGCTAGTTTTAAAGTTTTATTATTTTTCTATGCTTCACACAGCATTATGTTATTTGGATATTTAGCTTGTCATTATCTAGTAATACTTGTGTGTCTGACCTTTTCTGAGTTTTCTTATCTCTCATTTTAGCTGCTTTTGATTGCTTTCCATGCAATGCTTGTTGATCCCCTCTTGGTCGTCTCTTCTGTTTTTCTTTCTGTTTCCTTGAACTTTCGGTGTTGGTTGCTCTCATTCTCTTTCAGAGTATTGTTTACCCTTATTTAGCTGTTTTTAAATTGTTAAGTGTCAGAATTCTTATTTTTCCACTACTAATGTTGATTCTGTTGTCTATTCGCTTGCAATTCCAGGTACAATACCGTATGCATCCTGCATTGTCTGAGTTCCCATCAAATAGCTTTTATGAAGGTACTCTTCAAAATGGTGTAACTGTCAATGAAAGGCTATCATCAGGAATTGATTTTCCTTGGCCTGTGCCCAACCGTCCCATGTTCTTCTATGTTCAGGTATGATCAGATTGTTTTAGCTGATTAATCTTCAGTTGTTCTTGTCCGAGTCGCGGAAAATTCTTTCAATTCTATTTTGGGTATCCCTATGATGATTATGGAGATATTAATGATTATGTCTTGACAGATCTCTTGGTGCTTCTTTGATATTTGTTTGAGGATTTTTTCCTGTTATGACTGATGTATTTAAACTTGAATACTCGGTAATTTCTGTAGATGGGACAAGAGGAGATCAGTGCTAGTGGAACTTCCTATCTGAATAGAACTGAAGCAGCAAATGTGGAGAAGATTGTGACCACATTTCTGAAGAGTGGGGTAGTCCCTAGTCAGGTAATTCTTATTTACATCTTTAAGGTCGAACGCCTTCATGTTGTTGTAAGAATATAATTATTATATATTCACAGATTGGGGTCATAACACCATATGAGGGTCAACGAGCATATATTGTGAATTATATGGCAAGAAATGGTTCTCTAAGACAACAGCTCTACAAGGAAATTGAGGTAAGCACTGAATACATTGGTGTTATATTTTTCTGGGATTTTTAAATCATATTATTTTCTATGTTCAGGTTGCAAGTGTAGATTCATTTCAAGGGAGGGAAAAGGATTATATTATTTTGTCTTGTGTCAGGAGTAATGAACATCAGGTTGGTTTACATATCCACTGATTTCTCCTTTTTGATGCTCAATGTTTCAAGTTTTAACATATTTAAATTTGTTTTGATCTGTTGTCAATATATGTATCCTCTGAATCATAACCCTTCCCTCTTTTCCCCTCTTTGGGGTCTTCATTTGCAAAAGTTCCATTTCCTTTTTACCTCGGGTTGCAGGAGGTAGGAAATGTTTTGTTAGTGTTGATATATGTTTTTATAATTACTTGCATGTTTAATATATTTAGTCAAGGAGGATACGTGTCTCTCTTGTGCATATACTTTTATCTATTCCACCATGTCTCGTCTTTTCACGAATAACTCATAAGTTTTGACTTCTTTTACTCTCTTTTCTTTTAGGGCATTGGATTCCTTAATGACCCACGCAGGCTTAATGTTGCTCTTACCCGTGCTCGTTATGGTATTGTTATCCTGGGAAATCCTAAAGTCTTGAGCAAACAGCCTCTGTGGAATGGCTTGTTAACACACTACAAGGTAATATCTTCAAAATGTTCTCTTTTAGTAATGCTTCTTAAGCCATATGTCCTGATTTATCTGCTTTTCGAAGTAGTTATGACCTGGCAAGTTTGACATAACATTAAATGTGGTTAGTCCTTTGGGCTGATATACCTTGATGTTATTATTTGCATACTTAGGGACGTGTAAGTATAGATGTCAGTAGATGTTTGATGCTTTTGAGATGCTCATACTTTAATGCATTTTTCTCGCAGGAGCACGAGTGCTTGGTAGAAGGTCCTCTGAATAACTTAAAGCAGAGCATGGTTCAATTTCAGAAGCCTAAAAAGGTACTGATGGTGGTTAAATACTCTACCAAAGTTACATGTCTCTGCTCGTGCATGATTATTTATCAGTATTGAGGTGTGATGATGTGTTTTTCTGTGTCATGGGTTTGCAGATCTACAATGAGCGGAGACTCTTCTTTGGCGGTGGACCTGGAGCAATTCAAGTTGACAGCTTTGGATCTGCTTCAGGCCCCAGTGCTGACAGGCGAAATAGTCGTCCTAGGGGTATGGTGAAACTTGAACTTACCTCCACTGGCTGTGAATTGTTTGTTTTCATGTTGTATGGCATCAAGGATTCCTGCTTTAGAACATATTTCTGTTTCATGCGATTATGTTTCGAGAACCCTGCTTTTGCTGTTCTTATTGTAGAGTTCTTCTCAAAATGGTATCGGTAGAAACTTGGAAGAAGTTTATTATTGTTAAGACTCTCAAGTATTTTTTTTATATGTATTGTCTGCTTTAGCTAAGGATATGTCTTTTAAAATTTTGGTAGGATCCTATATGGCACCTGGTGTACCCAATGGTACTCAGAAACCCGGTGTTCATCCTGCTGGTTATCCAATGCCTCGGGTTCCTTTTCCTCCTTACCATGGAGGCCCTCCACAACCATATGCAATTCCTACTCGTGGTGCTGTCCATGGACCTGTTGGAGCTGTTCCTCATGTTCCGCAGCCAGGTAGCCGGGGTTTTGGGGCTGGACGTGGCAATGCCAATGCCCCAATTGGTAGTCATCTCCCTCACCATCAAGGCTCCCATCAGCCGGTCGGAAGTATTGGATCTAACTTCAACTTTCCTGCATTAGATAATCCAAACAGTCAACCTTCTGTTGGGGGACCTTTATCTCAACCAGGATATGCTTCTAATGTAAGTTAATTTTCAGTTTGTCTATTCGAATAGTAAATAGGTGATTTGGTGTAAGCATTTTTTCTTTTATTGAATTATAGATGGCTATCCAGGGACCAGGCCAGTCATTCCGGGATGGACTTTCTATGGGTAGCATGTCACAGGTGATTGATTCGGAAATCAAAATTGATATGTTAATTTGTTTTCTTCATCATATTTACCTTAAATTTTTTAATCAGGATTTTGTGGGAGATGATTTCAAGAGCCAGGGGTCTCATGTTCCATATAATGTTGCTGACTTCTCTACACAGGTGCCTGTCCTTTACCTTTCTAGTAATTTGTTCATTGCACCTGCACATTGCTGCCATAATTATGCATAACTATGTAGGATAGCATTTCTTTTTTATATTAACTGGCCTTTGTTGTACTGGTATTTAGGCTTCTCAAGGTGCATATGCTGTAGATTATGCAACTCAAGGAGCACAGGCTGGTTTTCCAGGGAACTTTTTAAACCAGAACTCTCAATCTGGATACTCCCGTTTTGGTTCAGGAAATGAATTCATGTCTCAGGTTAATTAAAATTCCACTCCTTTGGCCCCTCATCTCTCTCTTTTTGGCCTGGAAAATATGTTGTTGAATAGGAGTGTCTTGAAGTCATGCTGCTGTTCATCATACATGTGCAGGACTATATGGCACATGTGAAGTGGTTTCCTATGATCTCCTTTATCCTATCTTCGAGTTCCCTCTGGTCCTCTGCTTATTAGACTTTCATATCTGTGCAGGACTATATGGCTCATGGGTCTCAAGGTCTATTTACGCAAGCTGGATATAATGATCCATCACAAGATGATGGTTCACAGAATCATTTTGGCATGTCCAATGTTAATTCACTTCAATCTCAGGTTAATTTATTATTTAATTCTGCCTGAGTTCTCTAAATTTTTCAATATGATCAGTGTATGAAATAAGCATCAGGCGAAGTCCACCAGACTGAGAAGGTGATTCTTCACCCTGATATAATTTGGCGGACTTCACTTGTTGCAAATTGTTCTCTTCTTGCTATTTATTCATTTCAACAAGTCTCATCGTGGCTTGGAGGATCCAATTTTGCTTGGAATGGCACTTGAATTTGTTTCCTTTCTTTCCAGAGTTTACTTAATCCACTTTACTCCCAGCCATTTGCGCACTACAATACACAACCATTGAACTTGCAAAGTTCCCAGCCTCAACAGCAGCAAGGGCCACAAGGCCAGGGCTTCCAAAATCAAAAACTCCATTACAATAGTTGAAGACCGCAGGGTTATATGATGATCGATGGGTTATAGTTTTGCATCCAGCAGTTTGGTTTTGTGCTGTCAACATGTGACCGTATTATCTGACCTTAAGATGAGGTTAAAGAGTTTGCTCATAATTCAGGTCAGTTGGTGACATATTCCTTGCCAATAATCTTGAATGTTGAGTCAGAGGGCTGACATGGTGGGAGGCTTCTCTGGTCAAGGAAACAAAGCACAGGACATCCGGTGCTGAGAAAGAACAAATAATCCATGTTATCTTCGTGAAGTTTTACATACTGTTTGAAGAGAAGGTATACTGATTCTCCATGAGAGAGGTTACATGGCGTGGTATTGGGCCGGAAGGGTGGGTTATTCAGGACACGGAGGTTGTTACTTGTGCATTGTAAAGGGTACATCATTGTTTGAAGCTGCGACCATATCTTCTGTACAGTGTCCCGGCAAAATCCAGCTAACCCTTTCAGCTCTTCCTGACATGTAATTATACTCTTCAGTTATTAGTATTACAGGGCCGATGACGATAGATATGTTTGTTATTGCAGCACTTTTTAAGTTATGGGGTATATAAACATGCAGGTACTGGGTTTTTTTTTTATTTAAATTGGGTTGCTTGTAATCCCAGTATCATTCTTGTGGATGTCTCACGAAGGGTTTTGCTTGTCAATGATGAAAGAATTTACGAGTACATAAGCATTGTGTTCGTTAGTACTTCCTATCTCTACCTTTGAATTGCATATGGATTGTATTGTATGGTTAATCGTCTTACGAGTTGTTAGAAAAAGTTGTTTTGAAAGTGAAAAGAATTATATCTTTTTGGTGCATTTGCGCTGATCGCATCATTGTGTTTTTCGGAAATAACCTCTACTTCTTAATCATGATTAATGAATATTTTTTTACCTTAATATTTACTTAATTGTGATTAACTCAGAATACTGATTTGATCAATGATCAACTCATCTTTTTGAGAGGTTTGTAAAATTATGTCCAGGGAAGATTTACCAATTCTTTTAGGTTTTAAGGAATTTCCTATACGCAAATTATGGTTGTGATCATTTCAAAAAAAAAAAAAAAATTGAGCTGGTTAAATTATGATTTTTTTTCTTAAAATATATTTCTATTCAAATAATTACTAACTCGTCAATTTTGACAACCCTAAATTTTTACCAAGGGTGGACAACTTTGTGCAAAGGGAAGGAAATAGTGACTCGTTTTTGCATTGTATTAATTAGAGAGGTAGCTAGGGTTGGTGTGGGGGACAAAGGTTGTGGGTAGACATAGGACATGATGAATTGACTTAGCTCATTTATTAATTAATATTAAGTTGGTTGAGGTGGTAGAGGGTTTTTGTCGATTGTTTGTTTGAATTCTTAGGAGGGGAGCTTTAGAATAATTGGTAAAGTTGCTGTGATATGCTCAGAAGGTTTTGAGTTTAAGTCTTGGAAACAGTCTCTGATAAAAAAATGCAAGGTAGAGCTGCTTACAATAGATCTTTCTGATCGGGCATTTCCTTTGACTTTACGCATAGTGAAAGCTACAGTACATTGAACTAGCCGGTGTATTTGAATTCTTGAAGATGGACTTTGAATTGAGACCCCTACCATTTCATACCTATCTCATTTCAACTTTAAACTATTGTTTTATTTTTATGGAGAAGCATTTATAATCATACATACAAATTATATAATCTAAAGGTATGGTGTGTAGTGACCAATGAAGAAGTATGACAATGGTGAGGTCGCAAATTCAAAATAAATTAAAAAAAATGTCAGCAACTGTATCTTTCAATCTATTCACATCTTGGTGTACAAAGTTATTCGATACTTATGAGGCTATGCTGATGGGTGATTCCCTTATTGAATTAGTCGAAATTCCCCTGATTGAATTCGTCAAAATTCGCTCAAGTTAGTCTGAATACTATCGTCTCAAAAATATATGTCAAGTAAATCGAAATGATTTTGCTTAAATTTTGAATAAATATATATCTCTAAGTTATTACCAATAGATATGTAGTATTGGTAGATGAAAGATGAAAAATACATACGAGTTCAAATCCTTTTCACAAGCATTATGTGTATATTTAACTTTTTAGGAAAGATACGCAAATTCAAGATTTGAATTTTAAAAATACAGAATACTATCTCTTTTCTAAGTTATTATATTTTAAATTGGTGATTCATCTATATGAAATAGTCTATTTTAAAAGAAATATAAAATCAAAACTATTAAATTCTATCAAATTCACATCTTTCACTCTATTTCCCTTTCCAACTATTCCTCAATGAATTTAAACATTGCATATTAATGTTACGTTCTAAGGTCTTAATAAGCTTTAATCTCTCAAGCAAGTTGGATCGTCTATATAAAACTTGGCTAATTATATTGTTTGTTTTTTACTTACTTTAGTCTAACAATACCTTAATTTAACATTAGCACAAAATAAACACAAAAAATTAGAAGATTCATTTCATATGTACATATGTTACTTTAGAACTCCCCCCCCCCCCCCCCCCCCCCAACCCCCAAAAATAGAGTAGTGATTTTTTTTGTGTTAAAAAGATTAAATAGGCACCATTAAAAAAGTTGTGGATCTTTGGCTGCCTAAAGTAGCACTATTAGATTTGTTTGCTAGGGTCAATATATAGTGCCAATACACACACACACCTCACTAATTCCATGAAAATGGCCAGCCAATTGATGGTTGAATAATTCTCCCCACTTTTATTTAGCTTTAATCAATCATCTTTTGTCATTCTTGATGGTCCCCATGATGACAAAAAAAAAATTAATAAGAATATTACAATATATAATTGATGTGTTAACAATTAATTGTAATTGTTGCTCACATGATTATGAGTAAATCTTGATGTACTAAAAATGTTTAATCTTAAATTAATTAAGATATGTGTGTTACTCTTTTTATAGTCATTTCACACTAAAAATCATTTTGGTTGATTTGATGAATTTTTGGCATTTAAATTCTTGATTGCTATCACTATACCGCCTTCGCTCTTGATTGCTAAGATCACCTAGACACCTACGTACTCTCAAGGTATTGACTTAACGTACAGAATATATGTTTTAATAATTAATTAATCATTTAAGCATTGAACTTTTACAATAACAATATAATCAGTATCACTTTCAGAATAAAAAGCGTACGATGTACGCAGATTCTATCTTTATTTTTATGGTATAGAAAGACTACTTTCAATAGACCTTCGGATATCAATTCGTGTTAAATAGAAAAAAAAAAAAAAGGACAGACAGACATCCATTGGAAATAGGTAAGGATAAATCATACTATTAATAATGGAAATTATTACTGATAATGCCAACTTTGTGTGTTTTATAAACTAATTAATCCTTTGTTATTTATTGAAATTTACAACATCATTAGTCTCTTGCCGGCCTAAAATAGGATGAAGAAATGGACAATACATAATACTGGACCAGCAATTAAAGCCTGGATTTGTGGGGAATTCTTCTGACTTTATAACCTATTTTTTTTAAAAAAAATAAAGAAATTATACGAGATTCGATTAAATCAGAATTTATATCATGAAATTTGATATTTGCTACGATAATAAAGGTAACATTATATTTAGTCCACAAATTTAAAATCTTTGATTAAAAATAAATGAATACTTATCATTTCACTAGAATTCTACTAGATCTCAATTAATATATAATAATAATCTAAAATGTTGAAATTACATTTTAGATTTGGTAGATTATGCATTTTTTTTTTGTTTTCGTTTATGTCTTGGCATACTATGAACATTTATTTTGAAGCCAACATTGAGAAACACAAAACCAAACCTTAAAGTAGGGTCTTCCAATTGAGTTATATACATAATAAAATATCGGAGTCAGAATTCTTATTAGAGATAAAATGTTGAAGGGTGAATTTTGTCAATCTTTTTCTTTTTGTACAGTCACGTGACTTTCAGTTCCTTTCTTTAATAGAAAAATATACAATTAAGACTGAAAGATCAAGATCCTCATAAACACCTTCAATTTTAAGTTTCGTTGTGAAAATTAACATGACAATTTTTTTTAAAAAATATACCTGATACATTCGATTTTGCTCCTTTCGATGATTTTCACCCATTTTTCATAAAAAGTCTAAATATAAATTATATTATATTAAATGGGACATGTTTATTTCTTTTACCTAACTTTGTTTTGAAATATACTTGTCTTATTTATGCTTGGTGGCTCCTTCTCGTGACTGCCATCAAATTATGAATTAAAAGAAAGAAATTGAATGGATGTAATAATGCACATGTTTCATCTTCTCTAACGTCAAAATAATTATTATAATAGAATGATATCATATGATTAATAAATTATATGGCTCAAACTTGAAATCGTTAAATTAAAAATAAAAATTAAAATATTTATCATTCCACCATAATTTTTGGTGTGATTATATATCCATCCACCTGCTACAAATACATAGCATACCTAGAAAGCAATTGCAAAGTCATTTAAGTTGTTGTTTGATTAGGTAATAATTTTTTTAAAATATTGATTAATAAATAAGTGGAGCTTATCAATACCAATAAATAATATTTCATTATCTATAACTTGTCAAATCACCTCTCATAAATCCATGAAACTTTTAATTGGAGTAATTAGAGTATTATTAGTTATTTTCTCTTTTGGTTTAGGTAACATAAGCAATGTAATTTCATAAATATAATCTGAAAAGGATATTGAGGATATAAAAGTTTTTTCCAAAACACCTTCGATTCAATAAAAATGTTACAAATCAAGTATGAAAAAAAAATATAATAGCGAAGAAATTAATCATGTTGAAATAATATGATAAGCGAGACAAAAAAAATCATATTTTCTCTTGCTTTCAATAGCAGCACAATAGCAACAAACACACAATATAATTATTTCACAAGTACGGTCTAAAAAGGATAATGCTTACACAAATCTTATGACAACAGAGAAGTTGTTTTCAAAACACCTCTGACTCAAGAAAAATATAACAAATATTATATGAAAAGGAAATACAATAACGAGGAAGCCATAGTAAAAATAACGGAGAAAAGAATAATAAGCATAACAAATAATACAATAACTCAAGAAAAAACATATTTCTTTTGCTTCTCCTTAATTTGATGGATCATGTACCCAAAATTTGTTTAATTAAGAGGTCTCCTTTCTATTTCAGCTAAAAATAATGTTATCCTATTGGGATTACTCCTATTTTTCTGCCCACTAAAATCTTTTAGCGCCATTAACTAAATCTTCTTGTTAATATGTTAATCCATTTTAATTTTTGTAAACCTATTTGACTAAATAAGACATTAAAGAAAAAAAAAATTAAGAGTTTTGGAATTTACGATCTTAACTCTTAATCAAATGTGTAATATCATGTCTGACTATAAAACTTTTGTAACTTATGAACTTAAATAAGTCATAATATTCTATGTGGATATGAGATCTTCTGATTAAAGATAGAAATAAAAAGTTTCAAGTTAATTATTTTCGAACTTAGAATTGAATTACATTTTCTTATAAATGAATCTTTGATTGATCAAATTTTTAAATTTTTTTTTCTACAAAACATTTTCCTTTGTATCGAACAATCCTCCCCTCCAAACCCCACCCCACCAACCATGTTCAACTTTTTCCTAGGGGAAAAAGGTTGAAAATGAGAGAATATAAGTTTGTTCCACTTTTAAAAATTAGAAAAACGATAAACCCGATAAACTTAAGGCTATTGATTGATTTGAGTTGTGCTTTTGGTCCAAAAGAAAGGTAGTTATGGTGAGGTTAGGAATGAGGATGGTGCTATATGTCAAGAAACTAATTAAACCAAACAATAATTACAATGTCCAAAAATGATAATTAGTTGTTGGAAGACTAATTAGGGTTGTGATCGGATGGATAGTATTTTTTATTTTTAATTAAAATATAAAGTTCGAAAATCAAATATATATATATATATATATATTGGTAGGATGTTACAAATATTCGAAAAAGGCTCCATTTAATATAAAACTGATGATTTGCATGACACACACCAATTCTCTCTTGATCAAGCATAGAAACCCCAAATATAAAGATAGTCGTATTGATTCTCATAATAATAAAATAAATAAATATTTTATCTGTGAAATAGTCGTTCAGTTAATTCAATAAAATGGAAATGAACTCACACTCGATTACTTTGGCAACAATTTTCCCATTTATGACTTTTACACCGTGCGAATTCAAAAAATTATCAAGATCGTAAAGCGAATATGTGAAAATATTTTATAATATTACTAAATGAAGGAGCACAATAATTTGTTTTTTGAAGTGGTAGAAGAGTACAAGTATGACAACCAACATGTTTTCAACTAATTGATTTAGCAATGATATAAATGAGAAATGAAACATGAATAGGCCCTACTTGCTTTAAAATGGATGGAAAATTTTGACGTGCATACAATTGATGTTTGAATATAATTACACCAAACTTAAAGAAAACTTCATGAATATATAGAAAACATAAATCGCACTAGGTTTAGTGCGACGATCTCAATTGAAAAAACCGCTGATAAAAAAACTCGATTCATAATTTTCATTTAGCATTCTCATAAAGTTGATAAAGAGTTTGATATGTCATATATACTTCCTATTTAGGTACTAATATTCACCATATAGAAAAAAAATTATTATTAATTTTATCAATATTCAATATATAATTTATGTATAATTAATAAACATACTGATTATATTCTCTTTGATTTATGTCTATAATTTATTTATTTTTATAATTTTAAAACTTTATGTCGAATCAAATTAAAATACATTTGTGCTCTTTTATTGTTAAAGGTTTTTGGTTAAATAGATGAAAAAACCTGCAGCAACACATGTGGGATATGATTATGAGGAAGTGTCTTGCTGATCAGTTTGCCACATGACTCAATTATTTTTTCGTCATGTGTTCGATATTCATTTTAAAAATTTAAATTCATGCATAATAAGGCTCATTCTTAGAGAAAAACGTTTTTAATAGAATTTCCTTTTTCATTTTCAGAAACTCAAACTCAAGATCTTTGATTAAAGGTGATTGAATTCTGAATCATTCCACCTGATAAATGATATAATTGGTTAAACCAATAATATGACTTGCAAGTTAAAAAATAATAATATTCCATAGTGCAATTTTTTTTTAAAAAAATAAATGGAATTCATTAGATCCATGCATGTGAACTTGCATCATGATCCAAAAAATAGTGTGGGTATATGGTGAGATTTGACCAAAGAGTATTTTGGTTATCATGATCATACATCAAAACTAAAAATTATAGCTTCATCCTTATGATAAAAATTAATATTAATAAAATTTAAATTTTGAATTTGACTCGAAGAAATTAAAGAACAAAAGAACCACAATATGGGGCTATCCCTCTCTTTCTCTCTTTGGAATGATTCCCTTCAATCACATCTCTCTTCCTTTTAAATTTAAAAAGGTGCTATATATAGTTAAAGTAAAAATTCATTTTTTTTCTCTTCAAACTTTCTTTCTTTTTCAAAATAATGGTGAAATTTTTGAAAGTCAATTTGAAATTATTCTTTTCATTTTGAAGGGTCATTTAAGTTTATTATGCCATTTTCTTCTCTTTCATCTTGTTCATGTGTTAGTCTTTGTTGTTAAATCTTTTCTCCTTTCTCTTTCTATCCCCATTCCCCCACCAATCACACTTTCCTATTGATTTTCAAATTCATGTGAGTTATTTTTGTAATGAGAAGTACATCAACTCTGAATCATAAAATTAAAGGATATATCAGACGTTTTCCGAGAGAAGGAGAAAAGAAGAGATGGCAGTTCAAGCTCAATACCCATCAAATGTTCTATTTCTAAATAGAAGTGTACAAGAAGGAAAGAGCCAAATTGGGAATAATTATTCACCATTAGTAGTAGTACAAACTCAACCACCAAGTGGTGTTTTTGGTGAAGAATCATTTCTTGATCCTACACAAATGTTATTCAATCCTGGAGGTAAAAAGTTTGCTCATTTTAAGTACACAAATTTTGAGTGATTCAACTAATTTGAATTTGCGTTAATCACTTTCTACCTAGACATACGGTAAGGGTGGAAAATGGATTAACCGAACATCACATTTAACGTGTAGATTAAATTTGAATTCACATCGGATTATTCTTTCATTTAGTCCAAGCTCAAACTCGAGAGTAATTAATGCAAAAGGAAGTGATGTAATCTCTGTTTCTGTTTGTTGCAATGGCAGTTGGGTTGAATTCGCGAAAAAGAGCTGCTGTTACTACAACAACAACAGATGCAAGGAATCCAATAATGTCGATCCAATATCAACCACAGATCATCAATCTTAATCAACTTCGCAACAATTCATCACAACAACATCAAATAACAAATGTTGTATCTACTGGTCTTCAATTAGCTTCCGGAGATCAATTGCAATTGCAATTGCATCAGCAACAACAATTTTCTCATCTATCTCTTAATGATTTTTTCGCCTCTCGTGTCAAACAGCAACAACATGAAATTGATCATTTCCTCCAAGTACAGGTAATGATTTGAAATTCTTTTCGAATCTTTTACCGTTGCACAAGTAATGAACGTAAATGTGCCAAAAATAGGGGGAACAGTTGAGGCGTACGTTAGAGGAGAAAAGGAAGCGTCACTATGATGCGCTGATCGGAGCAATGGAGGAATCAGCGGCGAGGAGGCTGAGAGAGAAGGAAACGCAGGTAGAGAAAGCGTCGAGGCGTAACGCCGAGCTGGAGGCGCGTGCATCACAGCTGATCGCGGAGGCGCGTGCGTGGCAGGTTAAGGCTTGTGAACAGGAAGTCAAGGCGGCGACGCTGCAAGCTCAGCTGCAGCAGGCTATGATGAACGGCGGCGGAATGAGTAGAGACGGCGGCGAGGCGGAGGATGCTGAGTCGGTTTATGTTGATCCTGACCGGGTTGTTGATTCGACCGGGCGGCCGAGTTGCAAGGGTTGTAGAAAGCGGTTCGCTTCAGTTGTGCTTTTGCCTTGTCGGCATTTGTGTCTTTGTATAGAATGTGATGTTGTGGCCCAATGTTGCCCATTGTGTAGATCCATTAGAACCTCAAGTGTTGAGGTCTTTATTGGTTAGTGGCCCAAATGGAAAGCCCAATTGGATCTTCAAACTTTATCTGGTGTAAATAGACATTCGATTCGCGAATCAGAAGCTCAATTTGACTCGATCCGTCATGTTTTGGAGATCGTCAAAGGGATTATTGAGCTTCTATGAGGACAACTCATTAGCCACTTTCTAATCACGTCTTTTTGAAAAATAGTTACTAACTTACTATCATAAGATTTCACTTTTGAGTATTTTAAAATTTCAATATAGTAGCCATTTTTTAAAATTACGGAAGTTGGAAATGGTTGCTTGTGATTTATTTTTTCCCCTTTATGTCATGATGATGGAGTAAAAGAATGTCGTTTGTAGTTTCACTTGTGAATTTTGAAATTATTGGATAGTAACTACTTTGTAATTATCAAAGTTTAAAAGTGGCTATTTGTGAAATTTTCCCTTTTTATCTTATGATCGTGGAGTCGAAGTAAATAAGAAAATGAAAAAATGGAACCACAAAAGTGTTTTGTTATCCTTTCTTTGAAAGGATGATTGATATGGTGCAATAAGTGTTATGTAAAATATGTAATTCGTAAAGATGATTGATATGGTGAAGGTGATTTTTATAGAGAAGATCGTAGATGAATTTTCTTTATCAACATCATTCTCTCGAACAAATATGAAAACAATATCCTATTTTCCATGCCATACCAAAAATATTGCACGTGTTAGTTGAACAAACACGTGCGAACACTCACAGCCAATCATTTTCCAATATTATTGCAAACTTTTTAATCACTTCCTGGTCCACTTTAGTACAAAAAAATTTAATTGGTTCAAAAGCATCCTTTTCATCACAATCTTCAAAAATTTGTATACAAAATTAAAATTGCAAATGTATATTTTTGCTTAACTTAGGAAATTTGTGTAGCAAATTTTAAATTTGAGAATTAAATTCACAAAGTTAAATGGGATATAAGTATTTTCGATTCTTAATCTAGAATTATATATTTTTAGTTATTAGTTTACATTGTTGATGATTTTCGACTTATGACTTTTCAACTTAACTTTTGATTTAGTATTTTATTATTCTATTTTTGAAAAGAAAAATCTAGTTCTCAAAAATTCTCCCAAAATAGAACTCCCAACTTCCATTCCCTTCCATCGTTCTTTATGGAAAAATACTTTTAACTTTAAAATAACCAAAAGGATATATTAACATGAAAATTGACGATCAACTCTTTATTATCAAACACAACAAGTGATTATTACCAGTTTCAACTCTTTAGTTCAAACACATAACTACTTATTTATAAAATCAATTTCAACATAAAAAAATATTCTTTATCACTTATTATATATTATCTATTTTCAACCAACTAACCCAAATGAATGGTAGATTTTGTTATTACTCGCAAAGCCCTTGGTTGACTAGAACATATAAAACAAATGTGTAAAGTTAGATCAATATGAGTAGCTTTGTGTGACTTATTGTGATTTCTTGAGGGGAAAAAAAAAGTTGTTGAAGAAAAGGAAAGCAAAAGACTTTTGATTATACCCACAAATCCAACTTCTTTTAAGAACCTTTCATATTTCATACTTATCTTAATACAAATAGGGAAATTCAATGTATATTTTCATCCACAAATGTGTTTGAAGAGCTAGACATTATTCAAGTACATGACAAGAAGAATATGCTAATTTCTTGTGGGGTTTGCTCTATTGTGGCAATAGCAAGCCATCCATTGGTTATCACACAAATATGGCTAGAAAAATATAGTGGAAAATATAAAAATTCACTTATTCCACACCCCCCCCCCCTCTTTTTTTTTTCTTATCCAATTAAAAATATCTCTCCAAAAATACCTATAAGATAATAAGAAATAATTCTAAATGCCGTTGTATTAGAATTATTCATTAAACTCTAATAATTAGCTTATGATATAGAACTGACAACACGAGCAAATAAAAACTATTCACTCATATTTATTCACAAGAGACATTAAAATAGATTTTAGTGTTCCACAATATACACTAAAAACAGATCGACAAGTTATGTACATCAAAAGATAAAACACATCATCAAAAATTTCTAATTTACCTCTAAAGTTTAAACTTAAAACCTTTAATTAAAGATGAAAGACTTTGATCATGCATATTGGCAATACAACCTCCAATATCCAAGGAAAACACACAAGCAAATATTATTGTCAATCTTTTCCCACATCATATTGCATTTCTTTAACTTGGTCAAAAATATTCATGACTAAAATATAAATATAAAAATGTGTTATATATATGTCATTTCATCAAGTTGAAGATAGGAACTACCTAGAAAAGGTATATATCCAAGGAACTTTTTACACTTTTTGCCCTTTTATTTTCCTAAAATAAAACTCTCACAATTTCCCTCCACCATACAACATATGTTTGATCCCATTTATAAATATACATCCAAAAGCTTCACCAATCCCTACCTCTTCTATTTTTCAACCTTTTATTTCAAAACATACACAAAAAAAAATGGCTTTAACACCTTGTTCTTCAACTTCTTTCATCAATAAAAAAGAAAGAAAGAATTATAGAACAAATGATGATATCTCAAGTATGATTTGCTTTGCCAAAGTGGCTCCACCATCATGCAATCTCAAAGCAAAAAATTCCACACAAGAAGTTCAATTCTTGAACCCCAATATGGGATTAGAAAAAGAGAAATTCCATGTGCTTACAAGTAGTACTCATAACAATAATAGTAATACAAAAGTGCCTGTTTTTGTGATGTTACCACTTGACACTATATCAATTGGTGGCAATTTGAACAAACCAAAGGCTATGAATGTAAGTTTAATGGCATTAAAAAGTGCTGGAGTTGAAGGGGTAATGGTGGATTGTTGGTGGGGTTTGGTTGAAAAAGATGGACCTTTGAAGTATAATTGGGAAGGATATGATGAACTTGTGAAGATGGTTCAAGCAAATGGATTGAAGCTTCAAGTTGTCATGTCTTTTCATCAGTGTGGTGGTAACGTTGGAGATTCTTGCAGGTACTATTCCTCTCTTCTGACATTTTTATTTGTTGTTTAACGTTCTGTGTAGCATCGATTAATCACAAAAGGTCTTATTTGACTATATTAACCCTCTATCTATTACTTAAATGAGTAAGTAATGACCATATACCTTCTTGAACAGTAATAGTGGAATTGAAATGGGAAAGGAAATACTAATGTTTCTTGATTTTCTATAGTTCAAATATTTAGCATTTTTTTTTTTTGTATTTCCTTGAACTAATATATACCATTTTTAATCAAATTCTCTTTTACCAATATCTATTATTTTGTTCTATTTCCTATATGCAACAATTGGTTTTCTTTTTTAAATTGTTGATAGAATTATACCTCTGGCCAAAAACCTATATCCTACTATTGCAACATCCTCCAAAAATTCAAAATGTATCCTTTTCTAATAATCTACAACAATTGTTCAAAGTATTTTTATGGTTAATTAGTGTAGTAGCGAAGCCAACAGTTTCGATGAAGGTGCTCAAGATTTAATAAATATATATCTATAAGAAGTAACCTTTAGTCAATATATACAGTATACTTTTATATATACAAGTAAATTTCTCCGACAAAAGGATGTTCATCTGACCACCCTTTAGTCTATGAAGCTCCGCCACTGATTAATCTAAAAATTGTCAATTGATTTTTTGCAGCATCCCTCTACCTCCATGGGTACTTGAAGAAATTAGCAAAAATCCAGACCTTGTGTATACAGATAGATCAGGCAGGAGAAATCCTGAGTATATTTCTTTAGGTTGTGATCAATTACCAGTACTTAGAGGAAGAACACCAATCCAAGTTTACACTGATTATATGAGAAGTTTTAGAGAAAGATTCAAGAATTACTTGGGAGATGTTATAGTGGTAAGTATTCTAATTTTCTGGTAAAGAGTTTAAGTCCTACGCATTGACGTATGAAAAATATTTATAAGATCAGGTCACTTAAGTAATTGGCTCACTTGGCAAAGGTCAAGGGACTTTGTTGCTTAGGTTACAGGTTTGAGCCCTATGCTAAGCATATAAGCCTAACAAAAAATTGAACTTTTGTTTTTGTTTTCCTTATGTACAGGAAATACAAGTGGGAATGGGTCCTTGTGGTGAACTAAGATATCCTTCTTATCCAGAAACCAATGGTACTTGGAGATTTCCTGGTATTGGAGAATTCCAATGCTATGATAAGGTGACTTTACCTTCTTTTTTCTTTGAAATATTAGCAGCTAGAATAGCGACATAGCGAAGAATTCTAACAAAAACAATTTAAAAAATGCAAGAATATCACACTTACTAAAACTTATGTTACTTAGAATATCGATAGACATGTGCTTGGTCCTCCAAAAGGTATGCATTTTGTAAAAATCTGACATGGACGCGACAATATAGGGTAAAATGGTTCCGGAACCACTTTTTATCACTGTATTAAAAGCTTCCCTTATATCAAGGAGATCGATTTGACATGAAACATCAAAAAACTAACTTTTTCCTTTTTCTAAAATTATAAACAGTATATGAAAGCTTCACTAGCAGCATCAGCACATGGAGTGGGGAAAGAATCGTGGGGCCGAGGTGGGCCCCACGATTCCGGTCAGTACAACCAGTTTCCAGAGGAAACTGGATTTTTCAAAAATGAAGGAACATGGAATAGTGAATATGGAGAATTCTTCCTAGAATGGTATTCAAGAAAGTTATTAGAACATGGAGACAAAATCCTAGCATCAGCACAAGGCATATTCAAAGGAACAGGTTCTAAATTATCTGGCAAAGTAGCTGGAATTCATTGGCATTATAACACAAGGTCACATGCAGCAGAGTTAACAGCAGGCTACTACAACACAAGGGAGAAAGATGGTTACTTACCAATAGCACGTATGTTCGCAAAACATGGAGTTGTTTTTAACTTTACGTGCATGGAAATGAGGGACGCGGAGCAACCACATAGCGCAAATTGCTCACCAGAAGGTTTGGTACGGCAAGTGAAAAACGCGACTAGAGTTGTTGGAGGAGAACTAGCTGGAGAAAACGCGCTAGAGAGGTATGATGGAGGAGGATATGCACAAGTTCTGAGTACAAGCAGAGCAGACTCTGGAAATGGATTGAGTGCATTTACATACTTGAGATTGAACAAGAGGTTATTCGAGCCTCAGAATTGGAAAAATCTCGTTGAGTTTGTTAAGAACATGTCCGAAGGAGGTAACACCAGGCTTTCAGAACGCGATTCGAGTAGAACGGACTTCTATGTTAGGTTTGTCAAACAGAGTCATGCTAAGGAAACTGCAGAAGCTGCATTTGTGTAGAGAGATTCATTTGGCCCCAGAGGGGTTTTGGTTCAATGGTAAGAGCGCAATATGTCACGAGTTTCAAACTGTGGTACTGAAAGAATCTGAGTTACGAACTGTCTGTCAATTGACCTTTAGAGATTTCTCGATTATATAAGAAATGTATTCATCATTATACATGTAAAATTTTGTCAATATATAGTATAGCATATAAAAGGAGAATATATAGAAGCTAAAAACTATATTATAGTATCTAGCCCCTAAAACTCTGAAAATTATTTATTATTTCTGTAATTATACAACTCAAATGAGTGTATTCTTATCCTTGTACAAAAATAATAAATTTTGCCTTTCCACATTTAATATTGAAGCAAAAAGCTCCCATACTATTGTGATATTAGATTAAACAACTATACTTTGAGTCTCTCTATTCTCTGTTGTAAAAAGGTTTATTGTAGGTAATTTTATTCTGTATTTCTGCATGGAGAAATATAAAATTCGCATATACTTATGTTGTTTGTACATTTGTAAGTGAAATATACAAATAAAAATATACGTAGCAAATTAAACTATTGCTATGGAGCATAATTAGGCAAACTGTAGTTAAGGAGTATAATTAAGTTATTGCTTTTGCAATTTATGAAATTTGCTCCTCAAATTATTATCTTAAAAATATAGAGGAATTTTCGCATATAACTACTAAAAAATACCTTAATTATGCTCCATAGCTATAGTTTATGTAAAACTATAATTATAACAACGTTTGTATAATTCGCACAACATTTGTATACATTCGTATAATTCGCTATACAATTCATAGTTTTTGTATAGCATTTGTATATTTCGCTATACAATTCACAATGTTTGTTAATTTGTATATTTCGATATACAATTTGGTTCACACATAGCTTTTGTATAGTCGTGCATAGTGATTGTATAAATCGTGCGAATTATACAAAACTCAAACTATGATTACCATAATTAATTCAAACTATAACTACATTAACTAATTATATTTGCTTATCCACGTAATTTTTCTAAAAACAAAACACTAAGAGGCTAGGCCTTGTATTAATTTGGGCCAGCCTGAATACATTCAACTGGGCCTCATCCCAACCCGATCCAAAGGCTATAATTTAGCTGAGCAACAAGATTTCTAGGGTTTCTCTGCCAACGCTCTTCATCGAGAACAGCCTCATCAACGTTCAGCAAAGATGGTAATATCTCTGTCTGTGTTTTTTTTTTTTTTTTGGCTTTTCTTCATAATTTGTGTTTTCGGTGATTGAATTGTGTTTTTTATGTGTTTTGTTCAGAAGTATTTTTATAGAGCTGTGTTTTCTCAAGTGTTGTCTTAGTTTAATTTGATGACGAAACGTCAAAAGGATCAATAGATTGTTCAGGCCCTATGGAATTGGAGCTATTTTTGTTGCGATGAAAAAAAATCGAAACATAATTAGTATACAAGCAGAGATGGATTAGTGTTTTAAGCTAGCAGGTTTCGGAGTTGCGTGTTTTGGTCTATTTCAGCTTTATTTACCTCTTTTGGGTGCAGCTCGATCCGCTTTTCGTTGCACAATTTGTTCAAAAAGGTGTCTTTAGAAAACTAGAATGAAAATTTGTTCATTAGATCATGTTCTCTATTTATGTTATTATCTTGTTGCTGTTTCTGCTAGTCGCTAGTCTGTTTGAAACAACGTCTATAGCTTCTCAAAGTAGTGGTAAGGTCTCCCTACGGTCTATCCTTCCCAGGCCTCACTTGTGCAATTACATTGTTTTGTTTTTTGGTTGTTGTTGTAGATTGTGTTTTCTAGGATCATTTGGTTGTGACATTTTCATAACGAGGAAACGTAGTGGTTTTGACTGATTTGGATTGAGAGATTCACCAAGTTTTTCAACCTTAGCAGGATTGGAGTTGTGACAGTTGGTATCCCATGATTCAGTCCAGATTCATTGACCAATATCCCACATCCTTAGTGCAACACGTTGATCTGTTCATGACCAATTTGAAAAAAAGTGTCTTTAGAAAACTAAAAATGTTAATTTGTTCATGGGTTCATCTGGTTGTAGTATTTCCATGACGAGGAAAGGTAGCGGGTTTTGATGGATTAGGATAGACTATTGAGAGGTTGAATGTTCCTGGATGAGCAATTATGTTATGATTGACTGATATACTAAGATATTGATAGCAACATTTTGTTGGAGAGGTGGGCTTGTTTATTCCTCGGCGGACCAAGTTGTAGATGATTTTGATGATGCAGATGCATTTTTCCAGTTGAGTCTTTTTTTAGATGAGTTGTAAAATAACATAGTATTTTTTATCCGCAGACTAAGAGGACCAAGAAGGCTGGAATAGTTGGGAAATATGGTAAGAAAATGGTTCCCTTTTTTTTCTGCTCCCTTCATATTGTCCAAGGGAAAATTTGTGTATATAAATACACAGATCGAGCGGTGTTTACTGTGAATGAATTTACTAGAATGGTGAGCCAAGTTGAATCTGAGTATACCACAGTTTAGCTGTACTTGGTTAAAGAAAGACTTGCCAACTTTTTCTTGTATTCTTGATTATACTAGAATATGTTACTTGAAATTTTGTGCAACTTTAGTTTATTCAGTCTACAAATACTTGCTTAATATTCTAAATGGGATAGTTTTTTTACCGTTCTTTTTTAGCAAATTTAATTTAAAAAGCTTACATAGGAGACAGCAAAACTGTTTTGGTTTGTTAAGAATATCAAATGACTGCATACAGTGTTGAGTAAACACGTAAAAATTGTACGCTAGTCTAGCTTAATAGCTTTGATTATGCTTGTTTTGTAAGTGTACTCAATCGCCTGAGGTCCTTGATCCGAGGGTCTACCTAAAAGGGCCTTTTTACCTCTTGAGGTAGAGGTAAGGTCTGGATACAATCTACCTCCCCAAACCCCCACTTGTGACCCCCCAGCCCCCTAAATAGGGTTCTTTTGTAGGCATAGCTGAGTCCAAAAAAGTTATGTTTCTCAATATCTCTTTATATGTTTAGGTACCCGTTATGGTGCCAGTCTGCGAAAGCAGATTAAGAAAATGGAGGTTAGCCAGCATAGCAAGTATTTCTGTGAGTTCTGTGGAAAGGTATGTTATTCTAGTCCTCTCGAATGCCTTTCTGCTCTACTTGGTTTGCCTTGAGTACATGAAATCTGAAGATATTCTTGTTATTATGAGCAGTACGCGGTGAAGAGGAAAGCAGTGGGTATTTGGGGCTGTAAAGATTGCGGCAAAGTCAAAGCAGGCGGTGCTTATACATTGAAGTAATAATTCATTTCCTTATCTGCATTTGTCTTCAATTTTCCCTTTTTATTTTCGTGCGTTTAACTAATTCATCTTTTTCCTCAATAGCACTGCAAGTGCTGTGACAGTTAGGAGCACAATCCGAAGACTGAGGGAGCAAACCGAGAGTTAAAGCAATCATCAATCAGCCTTTTTTGTTTATCTGCTTATGATGACTCTACGGAATTTTGGTTCAATTTTAAGACCATTTTGATGTTTGAACACACTCGATCTAGTCAGTTAGCTACTGTTTGGGAAATTGATCTTTTCTGAGAAAGTTACTATCGTTTCCATCTTTCTCCTGCAATGATCATTTGAGTTTGCGGATTAGCTTAAATATGGTATTCACTTCTTCGATGCTCTGGCTACATACATTCCCAAATTTTTTCTCCCTACTCATTTGTTTTGGACTGTTCTTCGATTTATATGGATCATCTTTGCATGCATGGCATGTCATGTTAATCTTTTCTGTATCGTTCAAAAATTCTTTTGATTCTTAAATCACCTCAAAGGGTACCTGAGTTTTAGTTGTTCTTAATGTTCATGTTCTTATCACTTCTCTCCCCAAACTTTTCTTAGTGTAAAGGCTGGCAATGAAATTAGCTAATTGTGAAATACAGTTGCATCACTCATTAACAATCTTCCTCTATAATTATCACTAGTATGTTGCATTATATGATAATATTCAAACAAGTAGCATGAGATTTAATTATGTAGACACCTCAGCTTGTTTTCACCCAACATCAATGCAAAAATCATGTGGATGGCATTTATTTAGACAAAATGATGGAACAAAATTTCAAACTTACAAAAAAAATTGATCAAATAATGACATGTCCAATATTATCATTCATCATCATATATAAACAGGAATTTTGTGAACATCATCATGATGGAGAGTAGTTGTTGGACCATTCAAAAATCCAAATAAATGTTATATAATAGAAGAATCATTCATGTGAAATAGTTTCAAGCATGAGCATTGTTGATAGAATCACATCTCTTCCTCACCTCTCCTTGTTGCCCAATCTTGACTTGATATACACTTACTTTCTCCATTGCACGAGCAAAATCATTAGCAAATGCTACAGAATCTTTGGCATATAATTCAACATATGGCTTTGTCCTAGGATCACTATATAATATTTGGTCTGAACCTAGTACCCCTATCCCCTTCATTAAATTCTTGAACAACACATTGTCAAAATTACCAGGACTTATAACATCTAGGAAAGCTGACATGTCTGTGTTTGTTGTATAATTTGCGCACATTGTTCTCAATCTCTTAGCTAGTATTGGGTTCATTGTAGGATCAGGAGTTGGGAAAATCCTATGAGCAAACTCCTTACAATGGACAAATCCAATGGTGTGTCCACCACCAATCAACACAACCATGTCCTTCACATCAAGCCCCATTGGTTGGAATTTCTTGATCATTAGGTCCACCGACGCGTTCGCACGTGTCAGATGTGCTTCCACGTTCGACACGTTGGAAACCACGCTGTCCTTCCGCCCCAATGGGACTTTGTAGTGGGGCCCACCCGTTATGACGATGAGGTCCCGGGTGGTGGTCGCCAAGATGTCCGAGCACGACACGACGCCCGGGCATGCTAGCTCGAGGGCGGTCTTGACGCGGGTGATGAGGTCAAATGCATCACCCGCGAGGGAATAATTGATGTCACTGTCGAGCTCGGATTTGTTGAAGGCGGTTGGCTTGATAAGGACGGAGGAATCACAACCATCCACAGCACAATCGTGGAAAAAAACGCGGAGGGTCGCGGCCGCGGTGGCGGGGAATTGCATTTGTTTTTGGTGAGTGATGTCCCTCACTATGGCATCAAATTTAGGACATGTTTTGTCATAGTAGTCCAATGTAAGTTGTGCATGAGAAAAAGCAAGGGATGAAAACAAGAGAAAAAGCAATGGCCAAGTCATTGTTATTTTTTTTTTAATTAGAGAAGTAAACAGATCAATTGATCTGTTTCTTCTCACAAAAAATGAAGATTATGGAGTCAAGTTCCAAAGGAGATTACAAAAGAATAAACAAGTTTAATAATGAAAGAAGAAAACAAATGTAGAGAAGAAAGAATTTGATGATTATTAGTGTAATGGTTAAGAGATGTTTTAGGGAAAGAGTGGTTATATTTTTGTTCAATTTATTTTATGTGATTGAAGAATTTCAATTGACCATGACATGCGGTTAATCAACCATTTAACTATGTTTCATTAAAAAAGTAATCACAACATAAGCATTAATTGTTGATATTAATTTCTATGATAAGCATTGATTAATAATTTGATGATAAACTTGTTATTACAAGTGAAACTATAAAATCTTTACACATTCAATGATATATAATCAAGGACAACTAAAATATTAGGTATGAATTTGGGTATATCTTAAAATTCTTTATTAAATGTGTATGAATGTTTAATTCTCCGACTATAACAACAGTGTAATCTCACAAGTGGGGTCTGGGGATAGTAGAATGTACGCAAACCTTGTCACTATCTCATAGAGATAGAGAGGTTGTTTCCTGGGGACCCTCGTTACAAAACTCATAAGCAGAAAAAGCTAGATATGGAAAACAGGAAAGGAAGAGAGAGAGAAAGTAAACAGAAAAACAATTAATAACGAAAAGCACAATAACAAGTAAATAGGGAAGGTAAAATTAGTCTTTTGAAATGGAAATATTCTCTCTTAATTGCTCTTATTTGTCTTAAGCCAAAACATGTATATTTATTTCATATTCTATCCGATATAAAATTAAAAATTTCACATAACTTATGCAGTATTAACTATGCAGAGTTTAATGTGGCGAACAAATCATTGTATTAAGATATATTCGTATACATACTCCAAGTCCTTATAACAAAGAAAAATAGATTTATCATCAATAGCTTATGGCTATAGCAGTGAGAGAACCCCAACAAAGAAAAAAGTCATGGATTTGAACGATTATTTTTTTTCCTTAATCAAAATTGTGATAATTTATTCGAAAATGTAGTAAATAGAACTAGGCGAATTTTCTAGTCACACAATTAACTAGAAGAGTATGAAACACCAAAGGTTGCATGGTAATTACACATTCGGTCTTATTTAGAAGTCTCGAGTTCAATTCTTGAGTATAAATAATTCGTCTTTGGTTAGAAACATTTTACGCGAATACAGAACATTTTGACATGAAGTTGTATTAGTTAAATCCTATCCTTAAACAACGTATCAAATTCGAGCTATAGCACTATATCTCTATAGCAAGACTTCTCAATGCAAATTCAAAGAATTAGTTGAACTCCACAATGGAACCACAACCACTCCCACCTCTCCCGTTACAACGCGTATACGGAAAAGTAGAATATCTTATATGAAAAACATAATTCTCTACAAAAGGTAAAGAACAAAAATAATAGTAATAGAATCAAGTGAATCTTTGAAAAATATATTAATTGACCAAATTGGCACAAGAAATAGAATCACTTTACAAAAAGGGAGGGCTAATCAAAACCTCCTCACCCAATTTAAATATATATTGTTTGCATTTTTTTCCCCTATAAAATTACATACACTTTTTAAAATGTATTTAGAGGAGAGAAAAAAAAAAGAAATATGTGGAGGAGAACTAATTAAAATCTGAACTACACTTTTTCCTACTCCTCAAGTAGCTACTTCATCAACTTCTGAATGAAAAACAAAACTTGGAAAAGTAGTTGTAACATCCCTGCAAATTAAAAACATAAATCTCGTTAGACGATATAATCCTCGTCTAATCTTTTAAAGTTTAACTCGTATACACTGACAGTAAAGAATACTACAAACTATGTTGTTCGACCTCCAGAGGTTCTGATATGTGCTCGCGGCAATTTTTTGAAGGATCCAAGTAACATAAATGTATATAGGTGATCAAATGGTATGTATACCTTAGATATGGAAGTGTCATAATCTTTAGTAATGAAGGATTTCGATTGACAAAACTTCGCCATTCTGATTTGTCAATCTTTCCGTCCTGATTAGAGTCCGCTTCTGAAAACGTCTACATATAGAAATAGAATGACTAATTATTCGAAGTTCATTGAGACTATAATAGTTAGGACAGCAAATGATCAGCAAAAAGCAAGTAAAGAAAAGGTTGTGTTAATGCAAAGTTGTCAATAACTTAAGAGTGACGATGCATTTCAGTTAAACTTAAAGCAAAATGGTCTCTCAACGGTAAAAACTTTACCAGCAGGCGATGTTCACATCTACCCAAACATTTATACTGAACAATTAACAGTTAAAAGTGAGAATATATGTGACTTAACCAAATGTGTGTAAAAAACACATCGGCTTGTATTCATTGCTGTGAATATCGGGTGCAGGTGAGTCTTTACCATCTTTAACCTCTTGTCAAACAGAAGTCACTAAGACAATATCATCTGATCATGAGAAAGTGGATGGAGTAAAATTACCTTATCAAGTATAATCTCAATGGTTTCGTCAGCCAACTTCATCTCAGACTCGCGTAAAAGTGCAATCAACATCTGTTTAACCTGCAAATACCACAAATAATCAAGCTTACAATAAGATAACCTATAAACCAAAAAACTAACTGATGCATCATGTAAGAGTCAGCATAATCATTCGTCAAACGAGTTGAAATGTCACAAATATGTGATAGATGTCTCGAATGCCTTGCTAAATATCCCGAATAACTTAAATCAATGGTGAAAGCAGAGCTTTGAATAGACAAAATTTAGGAGTGTCAAAACTGAACAGCCACAAATATCCGTAAAGAATTCAAAATCAAGTTTCCATTGATCAAGTGATCACAAGAAAAATAACACAAGCAGGAGAAATACAAAGCAAGCAAGCGAGATGCAAGTGACATGGAAAGCGAGCATAGTGAGAAACATATACAGCACTCTTAACATAACATGAAAGAGAAGCAAAAGATACATTAAACCAACGTACCTCTTGCCGTTCAATATACCCTGAGCCATCCAGATCATACAGCTTAAATGAAACTGCAATATCACAAAATGGAGTTTCATGTGACTGTCTGCATGCAATTAGGCATTAAACTAAACAGATTACATCATACCAATATATATATTCCTTTTTTTGTTTTGATAATGAAGTAAGAGAATACAGAGATACATATTTTTTTCTTTTACTTACAAGTGAGCTTATCTTCCTGGGAGGCATTTGGATGGAAAACATTCATTGCCATAACGAAATCCTCAAAATCAACGGCTCCTCTTTGCTTCAGATCAAAGAGATCAAAAATCTGCGAGCACAAATTTCCTAGTGGAAATTAATATCCCACACGCATCAAGGCAATAAAAATTAGTAGTTTTTCATCTAGAGAGACAAATTAACATACTTGCCAACTTGGTGCATTTATAAGTTAAATGTCCATATTTTTGGCAAACCACTTATAGGTAGTCTTTAAGACTTCAACAAGTAATTACATAAGAACCTCTATGATGTGTTTACTCGAGCTATACGTGTTAAGCATTCTAAGAACAGCATTACATCAGAATATCGAATCAATACCAATGAAATAACATACCCGATTTGCAAGAGGGTCTTCTTTCTTTCTATTCTCAAATAAAGCCAACTGAAACTCTTCCTGCACATTAATAAAACAATTGTCATTGATCAGCAGAAAGAGGCATATTATCTACTGTAATGCGGTTCAATCAAATATGTTACACAAAAAAACAGAACATAAGGTGCGCAAGTGACAAGTAAACTCTATGAAATATCACATAAGAACCACTTTTCCATCTCATGATAGTGAAACAATCACAAATAGACAATAAGGCTGTTTTGGATGTTTCAAGGTCCCTTTTATAACAAATTCCATTACAACAACATATCCAATATAATCCCATGGGGATGGTAGAGTGTGTGCAAACCTTAGCCCCACCTTGGAAGTAGAGAGGTTGTTTTTAATAGACCCCTGAAGGAAAAACAGTTTGAAGCAGCACGGCAAAAGAAATAAAAGAAGTGGAGAAGTCATGGTAAAATTCTCCGGAAACATGACAAATCATTTTGAACTGTAATAACCACAAACTAATATTATAGTCAAAATGCAAGAAACAATACACAACAATGGAAATCAAGTGACAATAAATTACAAGAATGATGCAACGACTACTAGTGCGGGAGGATAAGCAAGACAACAGTATACTACTAATCCAATATTAATTAGGAAGATTTCTTTTTCCACTGATTAAAAAAAAAGGGATGGATTACAACAAATTCCATTATCCGTGATTAATAAGGAATATTCTCTTCTCCACCAATCAAAATAAAAGAAGAGGGGAAGATTTCCTTTTCCACCATTCAAAAAAAATAGAGGAAGATTTCCTTTTCAACCGATCAAAAGGAAAAAGTGAGGAAGAATTCCTTTTTCGCCAATTCAAAGAAAAAAAGAGCAAGGAAGATTTCCTTTTCCACCGTACAAAAAAAATAGAGGAAGATTTCCTTTTCCACCGATCAAAAGGAAAAAGTGAGGAAGAATTTGTTTTTCGCCAATTCAAAGAAAAAAAGAGCGAGGAAGGTTTCCTTTTCCACCGATTCAAAAAAAAAAAGAAAAAGAGAGGAAGGTTTTCTTTTTCAACCCTTCTGACCAAATAAGATTTCTCAAAATCACCTCTTTAGAGAGCTTTTCTTCTTAAAAGGTCAAAAAGAGGAAAAAGGGAAAAGTTATTATTGACCGGCTAATGATAAGAAACTACTTTACACCATCCATCTGAAACTATGCAACAGGAAACCATAAGCCCACTGAAACAAATTTCACCAAGTACGTAGAAAGTACCTTGCTTATCAGCCCATCATCAATTACGGTGCTGCTAATAGTCCTGAACATCTCAAATAATGCCTGAACTTCACTTACAGTAACTGCAAAGAAGGCAAACAAATAAGACTAGTGGAGGAAGGTTCTGTAATACGTAAAAGATTCAATTGGGAGGTTCGGGGGGATAAGTAAGGAGTCAAATTGTGAAGTGTAACACATGGCATAACCAAATTAGGCACACAAAACCAGCAATAGAAGAACGGACATACTGAAAGATAATAAACCTTCCACCACAGCCTTTGGAACTTGGGGATAATGGCACCACCCCCTTCTCCACATAAATACCAGGCTTAGTTTGCATGGCATAGGGTTCAGACCTCTGACCTAAGTCAAAAGTCCCTCAACCTTGCCGCTTTAACTAATCCCCGGTACAATAAACCTAACTACTCTTTTGAACAATTTCAGCATAACTCAGAAGGATTACAGCATAAACTCATCCTCAAGCATTTGCAGCGACAGGTTCCATTTGCATAAATGAAGAAAAGTCAATGTGTTCTAACATCAAATATCATTCCAAACTCTCTAACTGTTACTCCCACCTTTTTCTATAAAATTAACAGCAAATGTACTAGTATTGCTCTAAAACAAGACATGAACTCTGTAATGGATCTAGCAACTTAAAAGATAGCAAGAGAACTGTTGATTGCTTTAACTTCCCTCAAAGTTACTTATTTCTTCCATCTCCATACTTCCAAATTTGCACAACAAGTTCAACTCTATTAAATCAACTTGTACACATCGAAAAATCTCAACTGACCAAGATCTGTAATAAGTAACTCACATGCTGTTTGGGATGCCAGGAATACAGGATCTTCATATCCAGGAAACTGATGTTGTCTTGCCATCTTAGAGCTTAAACAGCCCATCTTCTTTAGAACAAAGGCTGAGGAGGAACCACACAACTAGAATGGCACCCAGAGACCAGCTTCACTACAATATTTATCATATATCATTAATTAACTTTGCAAATTACAAAACCGAAATCACATACCAATTACATATCAGCTCTCAAGTACAAAACATAAAACCACAATAGATTACTCGTTTCCTCATAACAAAAGATAGTAACATCAACATACATCCTCCATAAAAGTTTCTTGCTAAACCAAACAGCTAAATTGCAGTAACTCTAATGATACTATACAAACTCATCAGTCAGGCTTTCACCAAACTACATTTCCAACCACACAATAAAAACAATTAGAACAGAAAAATGAAGGAAGATGATGGAGAATAGCAATAAATAATGACAAACTACTTCTTTGATCAAACCGACATTATTCATGCCGAGGATCCTGGCGTTTAAAAGTCAAAAGACAAGACAATAATACTATTTCTTTTTCATTTTCTTAATTGTTTACTAGCCTAAACTTCCTCTCTGTAAGCTTCTTAGAAACTGCCTTGATCAAGCCCGAATAAACGAGAAGGGTCAATGTTGATTAACAATCATTAAGAAGTATTTAATCCTCTAGACAATTAGAATCAAGTGAGTCCAATAAAGTATATAAATCTAAAACAACATATCGAGTGTAATCCCACAAATGGGGTATGGGGAGGATGTTTCCTATAGACTCTCCCCTCAAGTAAAGTATATAAAAAACAATTAAGGAAAGGAAATACAGCACTAGAGTACACATAAATAGATTCAACGAGCTAGCTTCAAATATTTGAAATTGAGGTACATTACATTAGTGATTCTTGAATTATCTACCAGCATAACCCCCCAGCCCCACACCCTCCCCCTCCAACCCCTCCATGGAGTGGCTAAGAAAAACACAAAAATTTGCAGAAAAAACATTACTTGCTTCTCAGACATGAACAAAAACTTCAACATATCAAAAAGAAAACAAAAAGATCAAAACTTTAACATGGAAAAACATCAAAATTCATTTCAAATTCAAATTATATGAAACACCATCACCTAAAAACACCATAAATTTCAACACCCTCTGTTCTTTCAATCTCAACACCAAACAGGCATAAAAATTCCCACAAATGTTGAAACATCAAAAAAGCATTAAAACCCCAAAAAAACAAAATGGGTTTTACGAAAACATACATATTAAAGATGTCCCAGATGAAATTGCCCAACCTTTAAACAGAAAACCAGAAAAAAACCAAAAAAGAGGGAACTTTTCTGAAGAGAAATATGGAGTTATTTTCAAGAATTGGTAAGTATATATGCACCACACACATACATATAAAAATTGTTGTGTTTATATATATAGGAGAGAGCAAAAAGAAGAGAGACAAAACAGTGGGAGAAGCCAAAATTGGTGATTCCGAGAAGAAGAATAAACAAACAACAGAAAGGTAGGTATAAAATTAGCAGAGCGAGTGAATTACACGCGTGACAAAAAAGCGTGGTCGAGAAGGGAAGTTACGCCAGGATTATCCCGCGCTTTAACCACGGTTGAAAAGGTTATGCTATTTTTAGATTAAATTTGACTAGGATAATTTTATCAACGATGACAATAATAATATATTTAGTAAAGTTACAAAAAGCGTGTGAGTGAATTTTTTTTTTCTTTATGAAGATAAAGAAATTATATTTGATAGATTTTTGATTTAAATAAATTATATAAAGAAATAAGTATGTGAGCGAAGATATACCGAAAACAATAAAGAAAAGAATAATAATAATTAAAAAATAATATGACAACTTAAATAAATGAATCATCTGATAATATTAAATCGAAGAAAAATAGTAGGATAATAATGATGATTGAACTAGTCTATGTTCGACCTACTTATAGTGACAGAGCCATATGTATTTGAGGGATGACGATTGAAACACCTTCATCAAAAAATTATACTTCTTTTATCTCAATTTATTGTCATTCTTCATTTTTTTAAGAGTTAAACATTTTAAATTTTGACAAGAAATCTGCTTATGGAATCTTCAAAGTTTTTAAAACAAAATTTGTATGATTATAAATTATGTAAAAAGCATACATCACAATAATTGGTGAGTCAAACATTTAAAAAATATACATAGACTTGTTTGAATCTCGAAATCCGAATGATGCCTTATAAATTGAGATATTTCATGTTAATAATCATTGACTTCTTCAAAAATTTACTTCTTTTTATTTTAACGCTATCGTTTAGTAAAAATTTATGATTTTATCACTATTTACTAACTTTCTACGCTCAAACTTCCATATCTCTCAATTCAAAGTCACCTCATTTTATTTAGGGTTAAAATTAGTTTTGGTCTCTCATTTTCTAATAAATTTTAATTTAATCTTTGTGCTGGTTGATTAAGCATTTTTTTTTAATTCAATTATAAATTAATATATGCATTTTAGGTTTCCTTCCTAATATAAATACATAAAAGGATTTTAAAAAAATTGTATTCAAATATAATTTCCTTTCATGTGAAAAATGCAAAATTTGGAAAACCTATTAAATTAGACCAAACGTTTTTTTCCTGCTAATAATTAAATACATTCATACGTTATAAATATAAAATCAAGATGTTTAATTTTTATTTTCCTTTTATAAGAAAATTACTTAAAATTAGAAAAACTATAATTAATTTTATATGATATACTATCAAATATAGGATCAACATTTTAATGTATAAGATTGTAAAGTTGAGGGTACAAGTTGATTCTATAATCTTTCATGAAAAGGAAACAAATTATGGACCCTATCTTCAATAATATCATTCAATAAATTTAAAGTATAATATTATTTATTAAATTTGATAGATTCCTAAAATATATCACAAAGTCTAATAATATTAGATATATTCTCAAAGTTAAGTGAATATAAACACTATACTAAAATTAAAATTTTCAAATTTTTTATGTGTAAATATAGATTGTTTATTTTATCATTATTATCATCTTTTCGATTTTAATAAAAATAGACCATTTATTGTTAAAAATAGACCATGGATTTTCTATATTACACATGGTCTATATCTTAACTAAATTTGTTAATGGCCCTTTAGACATCGGACCCTTAATTTTTGCACCTCAAAAGTTTACTAAAAATAAAAGAACAATCTCAAATTTTCACTTAATTCTATAATCTTCTTGATTAATTAAAATATTAAGAAATTAAAACATGTCTCAAATGATTAATGTATGTATTTTTTTTTTTTTTGTAGATCTTTAAGAATCCAAGTAAAGGAACAATTACAATATCCCATAGAATATTCCCCTAGGGAGGTGAATTACCTTGACTTAGTTTCCACCTTGTTTAATAATTTTTTTGATTAAATATTAAGTAATAAAGGTATATAATATTAATTAAATATGATTTTCACTATTGTAGATTAATAATGCTAACAATTAGTCCAACAAGTCACATGCTTTTGTTTGACAAGCACATAATGGAACAAACTAGTGGACAACAATAAATAATAACACAAAAATTAAAGTAATTTCATAAGTAGAATCTGAAAGTATTAGACGTATGCAGATTTTACAATTTTTGTGAGATAGATAAATTATTTTTGGATAGAACTTCAACTGATCAAATTAAATGTTTTTGAAGTAATGTTACAATTAGAGAAGAAACTAATCATAAAATAAAAAATACAAAACAAATATGATAACACTCAACTATCTATCAAACTTCTACCCTAATCCTCGATAAATATTGTTTACAAGAGAGATCAACGTAAAAATAGCATAATATATACTTATTATAAATCACAAGAAAGATCAGCATAAAATAACATTATATGCATAATATACATAATATATACTTATTTAAATCACAAAAAAATCAACGTAAAATAGCAAAACGTGAGAAGGGTCTCTAAAATTATTCCTTATTTATTTATATTCTCATTAATTGTAGGCCACAAATCAAAGAAGTAAGAAATTAGACATTTATATGCCCTTATTTAATCTTCTAACACTTGTTCTGCATTATTCCTGATGTCTTTGTTCTCTTTATATTAAAAAATCAAACTTGTGGTTAACAAAATAGGAGAAAAATTTAAGGATTTGGAATATATATAATACTAATTTTGTTTTGGATAATTATGATTAGTTCTTTGTATCATACCATATTTAAAAGATATGTAATTAATTAGATATGACATAAAATAAAATACTAATTTATTTTGTTTTGATTATGATTTTTTTAGTCGCATACCATAATTAAATGATATAATAGTACCAATTAATTTAATTAGTGTCTCTAATTTGAACCATTACACTTTTAGATTATTAAATATGTTCAAAACTACGTGTTATGTAATTAATTTGTTGGAAACTTAGTTATCATTAAAAGTGTCTGATTAATAAAGTATTTTATTATCTCTAATACAAAAGAATTAGCATATTATACAAATTGTTTGATTTTTTAATTTGTCTTAATGCATGGCTACGTGGAGAAATACTAAGTGCTCTACCCAAATTGAATAATTAAATTTTTTTTTTTTAAAAAAAGTTTTGAACTAAATCAAATTTTATTCGAAAAGAGACTAGTTTTATGCACTATAATGTAAAAGTTATATTAATAGTTATATATATTAAAAAAAAACGTTAATTGCATGTTATTTAACGATTGGTTAACAATAATCATATATTAATAATATAATCTACATTATTAATAATATAATCTACATTATCAATATATATAACTTAATCCAATTTGAAAATTATTATAAGCACGTAGGCTTCTTATTAATTAAGTCCATTTTAAAATTTATAAATACTTAAGATACTCCACGAGTATTAATTTGTAGTTGGCTTTTCAATAAATGAAAAGTCGATAACTCTATATTTTTTTTTTTTAATAATTCAATAATGAGGTGTTTTCAAATGAAAATATATTATTTTCTTTTTCTCTCATTTGACTTTTTCTTATAACTAGCAATTATTTTATCAAATAAATAAATAACATTATCTCAATTATTTTCATGGATATGGTAACAATTATATAAAATTAAGTTTATATTAATTACTCGAAAAAATTTCTACAGAGTGACTAGTGGTAGCCTAGTAGAAGCATTACAACAATAATATTTTTGTTTATTTGAAAGTCAAATCCAACTGTGTTTTGAAAAATATAATATTCAACACACAATAATATGAATTAGCTGAATAATTCGAGATCCTTCATTCTTAATAAAAATTTAGTTTCGAATTTTTAAAAATTAAAAAAAAAATCATATCAAAAGTGTTGTCCTCGGAAGTAAAATCTATAATAGATAAATTTGAATTTAATCAGGCCTCAATATGAATATCAATATGGAAGCGAAAACCAAAATAAATAGACAAAGAAAGAATTATTTTTAATAAATAAATTTAGTAGTATACTATTTCGTCCATTTTTAAAAATTATATAAGTCAACGAGAAACGATGATAATTCATAATAATTTATCCAATAATGTGTCGGCAGTTGGAAAAAAAGGACATAAAGGCATAAAATTCAACGTCAAAATTCAAGAAATGCATGTGGTGATATTAAATAATTATAAATTTAATTAATATACATTAAAAAATAATTCCCTAAAAATTTAGTTTAATCGTTTATAACAGGTTATGATTCTATTTTAAAGTTATCATATCAAACTTATTATACAAGTTTATCTATTATTATAAGTCAAATTTTTCTAATAATATAAAATATATTTAATATATTGTCAATGCATAAATCTTAAACTCGGCAATTATTATTATATTAGTATAGTGATCATCTTCCTAATTATTCCTTCTATTTCAATGGGTCGTGTTTGAAGGCTTAGGGAAAAAAAAAACTAACTTCTATGCACTTTTATTAGTTTAATTAATTTTGATTCTTAATATAATTTTTTTAATGATTACTTTTAGTACAAATGACTTTGTCGGTTTGTAATTACGGCGTAATCTAGATAGATTAGTGATTATATCAATAATGTATCTTGTGACATTAGAAAAGCTGAAATCATTATATAATTCATTGTTAGTTCAAACATCAAATAGGATTAGCGATAAATTAACTCTTTTTGTTTAGCACTAAAATTTATCTGTCGCTGATTTTTATTCCTTTCCTGAGTAGGTTACATTGTCGAAATGTATGTTATTTTCTATATAGATCAATATGGTAACGAGAATTGACTACGAACATACTCTATTGAACAATTTCAAAATTTCGTAATATCTTATTATAATTATAATGATAAAATAATGATATAATTAAGGTCAAATTTCAAATAAATTAAGGATGGATACATGAATTTTCATTGCTCATCTAAATTCACCTAGAACAAAATGAATTTGTTAACCTAACTAAAAGATTACGATGACAACGATCGAATGTAACTTATCATACTCATTCAATATTTTTCATATAATTGAAATATGAAAATGAGAGTGTTGCGATGAATGTGTGACAGATGTGTGATTATACTAGAAAAGATAAGATTGCGAGAAGCTATACAGAATAAGGTGAAAGTGACCTAGGTGATGGATAAGATGAGTTTGAGATGATAATTCAGGCATATGAAAAGAAGATGCACAGAAGTCCCAATGAGAAAGTGTGAAAGGTTGACTAATGGATATTCAAAGAAATAAAGATAGATCGAAGAAGTATTAGAGAGAGTGATTAGACATGACATGACATATTATGGCTTACCGAGGACATGATCCTAAATAGGAACATATGAAGGTTGATCATCAGGGGTTGAAGGTTTTTCAACAGGTAATCAGGCATTATCTAGTTCTCTTTCTAGTTCTCAATACATACAGTTACTATTACTCTCTTACTATCATATTTTTCTATTTTAATATATTACACATTATTTCATTATATTTGCTTTGGTTATCATATTAATGACAAGTCATGCATTACTTTTAAGGGACAAGAAGAAATGGAAAATTCCAAACAACTAGTAGCTACTAGCTAGATATGGTCCAATTATTAGATATTTTGAATGCTTTTCTTCTAAATATATGAAATTGATGTTTAGACAGTTGAATATGGTTGAGGTTTTGACAATTGTTAGACAAAAGATGGCATTTATTCAATGGCCACCCAAGTGGTATTGGTTGGTGTACTTGAAATCAAAGTTCTTTTATTCGAAACAATCTTTCACCTCCACGAAATAAATGTAATGTCTGTTGATAATACTTTATTCTTTTCAAATTTTACTCTTGAGATTATACTAATATATTATTATTAAGTTGGTAAATATGAAAAAGTAAGTTTTATCTTTATATGTGAGTGTGGCCGGAGTCTCCTAAGGTGAAGGAATATAACCCGATACACCTCTTTCGGTGAAAAATTATGTAGTTTACAGATGTAGATTAAATTTTAATAATAATGAGTGTATATCTAATTATATATATGTTTCTAATATGAGAAAAAATTTATACATATTTCTTCGTCAAATTCCTGACTCCGCTATTACATGAGTGGAGTGTCTGCTGGCGTGCTTAATTTTTATTGATCAAGTCCGAATTCAATGGCTGAAATATACTCCTTATTTTATTATTATTTATATTTATAGAAGTATCTAATATTTATTGGATATACTAATTTAAATTTGTAGAAATAATGCACATTGCCTATATTGTAGTCTAATATTTGAAAAATATACCCTACCATGAAATTTCAAATGAAAATAGATGGATTGAATTTGAAAAATCAAAATTTTAATTTTTAACTAAGTTGCATTTTGATTTTGTTCAAAATATATGACTATATCCCTAATTTCAAACTTACAAACGAAACTTTATGACATTTAATCTTATGACAATATTCTAGAATCTCACACATGAAGTACTAATTTAAGAAAAAAAAAAGAAAAAGAAAATAGAAATGTATTTTTTAAATTTTTCTAATTAAAATGGATTAATCGTAACTATCAAATCAATAATTATTTACGATTGATTCACTATCTGCTCAATTTTTTGATCATGATCATTATGTTAGAGAGATGTCCGAGCGCTCTAAAGAGTAAACTCGGTCAACTCTTGTTACGTCTTTGCTTGTTTAATTTTTAATCATTTGGTTATAATATTTTTTTTATTCTGATTATATATAACTTATTAAATAAAAATAATTTCACACAGTTACTCATGAATTAGTTTAAGCTATATATAGCCCAAATAACATAATTTTTTAAATGAACTAAATTGGACATATTTAAATATACTGATTTATGATCAAGTAAAATTTAAAAAAGATAGAATATATGTTAAGTTTATGTTTATTTTTATGAGATAAAATATTATTTCTGATAAACGCTCTAAAAATATTAGAATATAGCAATCAGTACATGTCCTTTTCCATTGTTGTTGGAATAAAGTAACAAATAGGTTATTTTGTGTTCACATGCATTTGTAAAACATGCATTTTGACTCTTTTATAATTCCAAACATTCACTATATATTCATTCCTTGCAACTTCTGTGATTAGTTATTTATTGTTTTTGCGTTGCCATTTTTAATGTGAGTTTGTAACTTTTATACGTTGATAGTGTAAATAAAAAATAATGTTAAACATAATATATTACGTGCCTTTTAACTTGATTTTATCTGTTATTTATGTTCATTAACTTTGGATATGAATGAGTATGCACTTAAACTTGTATAAAATTGAGCAAATAAACACATTCATTTTACGTGGCATCCTACATAACAATTTTGTATCATACGTGGTACTCTATGTGTATTATATCATGTAGGACACATGCATCCACTTATTAAATTTTATACAAGTTTAAATGCCTATTCGTGCACATCTGAAGTTGAAAGACATAGATGTTAGTTAAAACAAAGTTAAAGAACATATTTATATGTTATGCGATTATGTTAATTGCATAAACAAATTCAAGATCTGAAATTAAGAATTACAAACTTATATCTTATTGATTCTAGTCGAAGTCCAAGACAAACTTGATAATAATAACATATTCAATGTAATTATATAAATAAAATCTGAACTATTAATTAATTAGGTATGTATATGCATTTACCCCATGGCTAGTTAACAATAGTCGTTAAAAAGAATTTTGTACATAATTCTTCTCTATCATAATTTACTTGTGATATATCCTTAATTAAAGCAGTTACATACTTCATAAAACTAGAGAAATCACATGTCTTTTCCCATTATTAAATTTAAACAGATCAAAATTAATTGAATTAATAAATTAATGGATGTTATTAACACGTCTAAAAATTATTTGAACTAAATTGAGCTGTTGAATTGAGAATTCAAAGTTTTTGCAATGAAAATAATGAAAAAGAATGGAGTCAACTTTTGGTGTCAAAATTGACAAAGCAATTAGTATATGTGCTCTTACGTATCGATATTCATTTGAAGTTTAACTAATTTGAGCTCGATCATGTTTAAAAAAAATGAAGAAGAAGTCTTACATAGCTTAGAGTAATAACCTTCTTTAATAAAGGCGATTCAATTATCAAAATTCAAAACTTTTGATCAATCTTTTCTATACTTTGCCACCTCCAAGTTTGATAATTAACCAATCAATCTTTGACAAAAGATGATTTTGTTAAAGTCTAATTAATTCTATTTTTGGCATTTGAATATTTCATAAGAAGAACAATTACATGTCCTTTCCCATTTTGTTTTGAGTAAACTAGGTTTTTATCTTCACACGTGAATATATTTGTAAATTTTTTGATTCGATTGGATGAATACTAAGACTATATTTCACCTTCCTAGGTATGTAATAGATTGAATATGGACAGATTAAAAACGAGTTAAATAAAAATGAATTAAAAAAAATTAATTTGTTCATAATCAATACAGATAAAAAATGAATTAATTCATAAATAATATAGATAGTTATACTATTATTTTCTTATTTATAAAGTTTAGGTGAATAAAAGTTACAAGAAACACCCACGTATAGACTTTGAAACATTAAAATAGTTCTATCTTATGATTAAATTAAGCCATTGATTACAAATTCAAATTAATTCAGTAGCTTATAAAACGTTGACGCCAAAATAAAATGTTCAAATTATACCATTAAGACTATACTAAAATATGTTACATCTATAAAAATTTGATTATAAATTTACCTTTAATTGTTTATTTTTATTTTACCCCCTAAATTGGGAAAAAAAATTCTCTATATTTATTCAACCAAAAGATTATTCTTTTGACTCCCAAAGAAAAAGAGGATGGAGCAGACACGTTGTCAAAGTCTCCAAATGACCTTTAATTTTGGTCAAAATAATTAAAGATGGTACTTTTTATTTTATATATAGAGAGAGTTATATTTATATTCTTTTGAATGAATTCAAAAGTTTATAGTCAAGAAAAGAAAATGTTCAAATAAATGAGCAAATGGATGATGTAAAAGATACTTTGAGGCGGTGTAAATTTAAATTTAATCGAGTCTCGAAATAAATATTAAATAAAAAATAAAAAAGAAGAAACAACTTTTAAAGTTTGGTAAGTATAAAAAATGTATATATTTTCTTATAAAACATAGTAAGTGATTTTCTTATCTTTTTCACTCTCATGTTTTGTTAAATATGCTAAAAATAAACATCGTATATATTTTTATTCTTTAACAAAAAATTTATATAATAGACTATGAAGATTGGGAGGGTGTCGGGCGCTAGTTATATATATAATTTTCTCGATAAAATTATAAAATTCGTTGCTGATTTTATTCAGCAATAGATTATTAAAAATATTTATTAGCTATGAGCAATTTAATAACAAATTAGTGATAAAATTTATAGCTATCCAATTATATATGCTCAATTCAAAATTTGAAGATACTACTACTAGTATATGATTTGGGCTTCATGTTCAATCTTAACCCAATAAGCAGCAGCCCAATTGGCCCAAAATAAAGGCCCATGGGCGGCGAAGAAATGGCCCATGTGATGCTTTGGGTTTACTTTATAAATGAATTTTGCAAAATTTTGGCTCGAAAATGATCGCAAATAGCTAGATTTAATGACGGATAAATTTTGCAGCTAAACAACAAAATGTATTTGTTGCCCTCTATATTCACATTATTAGATAGATAGCTAAAAGGAGAATTAGAAGTCGAAAGATTGATTCGGACAGAAAAGAAAACCCAAGACTAAAAACAAAAAGATAAAATGAATTGAAACTATGTGATTTAGAGAGGTGAAGATATTTGTAAGGTGTAAAGCCTCGACTTTGGATAAGAAAACCTACTTCTAAATAGTCTCAAACATTTTAGTTAAAAGTATTTCTTTCATAATATTAATAAGTTGCCTCTAGGATTCTTTAAACATTTTGTTCCTATGCAAATAGCATGGAGGTGTCTAGAAGATCCTATAAAAATTCGCCTACATAATCCCTCGAAACTATAAGTGCAAAAATAAATCAAATCACTTTTTCTTTTTCATAAAAATAGATTCAAGATTTTAAATATACATTCATGAACTTAATGTTAATGTGTCATGTAATGCTTTTTGAGTGGTCTTACTATATGTGTAATCCGTCGTATTGTCCGTCATGGAAATCACTTTCTTCGTTCAAGTATTCTTGATTAGTCAATACTTTAACGGGGCAAGTCTAATCATCATAGTAAGGATGGTCCATGTTAAGCCCACTAGTATAAATGCTTGCCAATAAAGTCAATGTTTCACTGTTCCCGCCCCTCTATTTGGATTTTTTAATTCGATGTTACGTATCAGTATTGATCCCTTATAATTCAAAGTTATCTATGGAGAAAATATGTTTTAATATAATTTATTTTATTTATAGGACTCAAATCTAAAATCTTTTATGAAAGATGAAAGAATTTTATTCATCTTACTTTTCACCGAATTGCAAGTAAGGTCCATGTGGACTTTAACAATATTCTCGTTGTAATTAATTTCACAAATGAGGTCTGAAAAGGATAGAGCATACGCAAGTTTTATTCCTATCTTGTAGGGGTGGAGAAATTATTTATAATAGATTCACAGCTTAAATTAAGTTTGTCAATCGGTTTGTGAAAAGGGATTTAGATATAGGAGCAATCATAACAACAAAATAATGTGAAGGGGGAAAGTATTACACAATAAATAGAAGAAAGAATCGTAAATGCAATAACTAAAGCACAAAAAACATCAACAATAGCCAAAATCAAAGATAACAAAACTACGAGAATAATGTTAATACTATCAACATAAAGAAAAGTCCAAGTATAACCAACAAGCGAATCCAGCAAGGAAATGAAAAAAATGTTCAACTATCAATTAATCCGTAACCTCCAGGCTCCAACTCCCCTTTCTAATATCATATCCTCGATAAAATTGAAATACATCATATGCTGTCTAATAACTTTCACTAATACTTCTCTGATTTACTTTAACTTTAACTTTTTGTTTTCAAATATTGCTATCTTTAATAGGCGTTTGAACATGAACTTTGAACGATATCTGATCAATCAAAGCCACACCATCCCTGACTAGTCGCTAGGTTTGCTAAACCACTAAGAGCGTATAGGACTTATTTTCCGTGATTACTAAAAAGAAAACACCCAACATTATATATTTATTTTTGAACTTTTTTAATCAATCAAAATTTAAATAGCATTTTTCTATTAAAAATTCAAACTTCACCACCTAAAGGTAACATGATGTAGTAGGTGTGGGCAGGATAAAGCATGAGATGGGGCAATTTTGGTGAATGAAGCCAGGGAGCCATGTTATTGGCCGCTCCCTGCATTTGCCCACCGTACCATATCATAAACCAGTGTAATACTAGGACGCAATCTGTCATGGCCTTGTTTTTTTATGACACAAAATTTGCTACAACCCCCCACCCCCCAAAACCACCTAGGGGGTAGGGATGGGTTACAAAAAGTTAGTGGTGAAGGTGTGGGGGTGGTGGAGTAGGTGTAGGATGTGCACAAGTTAGCATTATCAAGATTCAAGACACTCTCTCTCCCCCCTTATCCTTTTTGTGTGTCAACATTCATCATTAAGCAAACAAGTTGCCACAATTCAATGTCCACCCACCCCCACCTCTACCTCTCAACATCATCATTCAACCACCTCAGCCTCCATCACTTACCACCTCATCACATTTGCTATCTTGCACCTCTACCCCCCACTCCCCCTTTATCATACAACCCCTCCTCCACCTCATCACATTTACTATGGATAATATTTTTACATCTTATATAGATCTCAAGATATGGAGGATGTTAGGTTAGTCAAAAAGATTGTTGCCCACCATTCACACCACCCATTTTGTCTCAACAACCTCAACCACCCCACCACCTTTGCTATCTTGAGCACTACCCAACCTCATCATACAACAAAACCTCCTCCAACACATCATCACATATGCTATCTTGCGCCTGTACCCACCCATTTACACCACCCATTATGTCTCAACATCAATCATACAACAACTTCAACCACCCCACCACCTATGCTATCTTGCACTATCCACCATCACCACCCTATTTTCCTCTACTTTTATATCTATCACTCAACATCATTAATACAAGTACAACCTCAACCACCTTTGCTATCTTGAGCCACTCTACCACTACCCATTCACCACCTCTATATCTCTTCTTTTTTATTCATCAATAAAAAGCCACTCAATTTGCTATAAACAAAACCATACAACCCATTAAACGATGTCGTCTAACGTTGATTCTGCCGTCGTAGTAGCAGAAAATATCGTCTCGGAGGAGAAGCCTCCGCCACCGCAGCCGCCGGCGAGGAGATTTCCACCGCCGTGTTGGACCCAGGAAGAGACGTTAGCTCTTATCGAAGCTTACCGTGAGCGATGGTACGCTCTCCGACGTGGGTACCTACGGACGGCTGACTGGGATGCGGTGGCAGCTGCCGTAACCAGCCGCTGCCCAGATGCCTCTCCGGCGAAAACCTCAGCTCAGTGCCGACACAAAATGGAAAAACTCCGGCAACGCTACCGTGCGGAGAAGCAGAGATCCCTTGCCTGTCCCACCGGTAGGTTCTTCTCGTCTTGGTTCTTCTTTGACAATATGGACGCTATGGAAAATGGTACCACTGTTGCAGCAATCAGATCTAATAATCAACAAATCGCCGAGAAACAACAAGGGGTTCCTGCTGTTTCTGCTGATGGGTATGCTCTGAAAACGATGATTGATCAGAATTTATTGAAATTGAAGATTCATCCGAAGAATGGTGTAGATGCACCTCCAAATTTCATGTTCAATCATGCTTTAGCTGCGAAAAACTCCGAAAAGATCAACTTTGCTACCAGGATTCCAAATGGGTATTGTTCTTACATGGATATGGGATCTAACAAAGAGGAACATCCACATGATGTTGAGTTTTCAAGTGGGTTTAGGATGAAAAATGGAATTTCAATGAAAGGGAAGCGAACAGGGAGGATAATTGGGGATGTAAATGGATTTGATCAAGGAGGAATTAAAGGTGGGGGGAATTATGTAATGAATTCTAGTTTTGATTGTGATGAAGGAAGTGAATATAATGGAAGTAATGTTATTGATGGATTCCATATTAGGAATATCGGTGTCTCCAATTCAAGAAGAAGTTATAATAGTGGGAATGTTGAACAACAACCCAATCTTGATTCTAGGTTCAGTCCTGGTTTGTCAAAATTCGGGAAGAAAGGAGGAGGTAGTGTGGGGATGAAGAGGAAGAGGGATCCGGTGGAAGAGATGGTTTCATCGATTAAATTATTAGGTGAAGGGTTCATAAAAATGGAGAAAATGAAGATGGAAATGGCAAAGGAGGTGGAACAGATGAGAATGGAGATGGAGATGAAGCGTAACGAGATGATACTCGAATCACAGAAGCAAATTGTGGAAGCGTTCGTGAAGGTGTTGAGTGAGGTTCACAGGAACAAGAATGGGAAGACTGTTTCACCTGAATCATCGTAGCTCTAAGGCTTTATGTTGAATTCCATTGTTTCAGGAGAGCATTGGAATGACAACAACACGACGACCCAATCCAAAACTAGTTGGAGTACGCTTGTTTTTTTGGAAATTCTTGATTTCTATGCTCTGTGCTTTACATTTGCTGTCTATTTCTGACTTGTGTGATCCATCATAGTTGATCAAAGTTTTAGTCTTTAGGTCTGTTTCATTTTCCAGACAATCTGTAACATATAGTAATGTGTACAGATACTAGTTTTAGTAGTATCAGTAGTAGTAGTTATTTATATAGTATTGTGTTGTAGTAGGATTATGAGAAGTGGGGAGGGATTTATCTTGATCTGACTCTTAAAGAAATGTTGCAACTCTCTTGCCTTCCATCAATTGGTTGACTGCTTTATTTTTGTTGGTATTTTCCTTGAATAATACATATGTGGCCCCTTAAACTTGCCCGGCCATTTTATTTAGTCATCGGAACCAAGGCTTGTCGAACTTGAAGTGAGATTGGTGAATGGAGAGTTTATGTTGATTTCCATTGTGTTTGGAGGGCTCTGGAACAAGGACAACAATGCCTCAATCCCAAACAAGTCGGATTTTGTTGGTTTTGAAGGTTCTTGGTTCCTATTTATCTGTGTTTTACATTTGCTGCCTATGGTGACTTTGTGTGATCATCGTAGTTGATCTCAAAGTTTTTTTAGGTATGTTTGCATTTTCCAGGCACTCTGTAATGTTAAAAAATCTCTCTATTTTTACAAATTGTTCTGACTTTAAACCCAGGTTATCCTTAATGTGATACATTAATAGTCAAAACAAAGTGATACATTTATAGTCAAAGTGTTCCGGTTCTTTAAAAATGTTGCTAGGATGTGTCTAGGATATTTCAAAAGTTATATACTTTTGAAAGATGAGTGATAGCAGATAGTATTTCAGAAACAGCCTCTATATTTTGACGAGGCAATACGCTCTACTCTTTTCGAACACCATTCGTCGGATTTCAGCTGCTGTTGTTAAGCAACATAGAGTGAATTAACCACTCCTAACTTTGATTCTGTCAAATCAAAGCATCGTTAACAAGTAAAAATGCTCATATGATCAAAGTATTACAAATACTGATTATTACCAACCCAGACTGAAAATGAAACTTAGTGAAGTTATTTTTGCACTAAAAGGATTGGAAAAACAATGTTCATGATCAGCAAAAAGACTTTACAACAATGGCAAAAGAACTAAATATAATAACCATTGCCCAGAAACAGAAAAATGGCATACCAAGCACTGCAACAAAATGGAGAAATAGGATCAACATATTCTCGTTCGACTAGCATACAAGAACTACCTAGATTGCATTATCCCTTAAATATGATAAACTAACATTATACGAGGAACAATCTCAAGAATCCTTCGAACTGCTTGAGGTCTCGTCTTTCCAAGATGCTTGCCATTGTTTGTCATAGAAAGTAGTCTCTTCCAGCAACTTTTTGAGAGTTTCTAAATCCTCATTTTTCCGGATTAGGAGGACACCAGCCACGGCTACAAACAATAGTGTTTTGCAAAAGAAGTTCCCCATTTGGTCAACGAGGCCTACACCAGTCAAGCTATCCACAAAGTAGGCCATAAAGAAACCAATCATTGCAGCACGACCTGTACAAGATTCACATCCATCCTTAGTTGATCAGCTTAATCCTACTATACCTACTGCTTTGTGTAGAAGAGACGGTTCAAAGCTGGCATGGTCAGAATATGAAGGAGCAGCTGAAATACTACTGAAATAGTGTCTGTTTCTGTGTATTTTGGTTGCTAGTATCCTGTTAATATCTGTTATTTCTTGTACTTCTATTGCTTCTTTTTCTGGACTGCTTAAGACTATTTTCCCCTTGATCCAAGGGTCTATCCAAAACAGCCTCTCTACTTCTGAGGTAAGGGTACAACGTACACTCAACTCTCCCTAGACCCTACTTTGTGGGACGTGGCATGAAAGAAATAGACAATGTTTTGGAAACAAGACTTCAGCAGTGTATGTTTTAAAAAGTAGGATTTTGAATTGTTATGTTCAAATCTTGGTATAACATGCAGTTCCTTTTGGATGTAAATTCATCAGCATTGTATATTTGAGGTGACAGGTGTCTTTTTGTGGGACATATTTGGGAACAGCTTGGTGCAATTAATGATAGAAATTTTTACACAAATAACAACTTTCACCCCCAAAATTACACTTTAAAATTTATTTATCAAAATACCAAAAAAAAAACTCTTTTTCATTTTCCAACACTATTATATCATACCACACACCACAATAATCCTCTTTTTCATTTTCCAACACTATTATATCATACCACACACCACAATAATCACACTCAAAACACTCTCTCTCCTAAATTTGTAAATAAAGTTGGTATTTTATATGGTATTTTTCAATGATTCGGTAGGGGCATGTAATTTTTATCCAAAAACTTGGTATTTTTGAAAACTCCCCTTAATGAAACTTCAATTACTTGTCAAGATAAAGGAAAAGGGAAATGAAGCAAACCATTGAGACGTTCTGCTTCAGGAAGATGGAACCTCTTCATCCATGCCCACCAAGGAATAATTGAGGTGTCGAAAAGCACAGGGTCTTCATTACTTGATGACTCAGGGTTATCTTCTAACCATTTCCTTCTCCTAACCTCTGCAAATGAATAGCCATCAATAGTTATCGAGAAGGCATCAAATGTAGGTAATGTCTACTACCACTAGGCACAAGTCACAACCGATTAAATCTAAAAACCCAGCAAGCCAATGTTATCGAGAAGGCATCCAAATGTAGGTAATGACTGGAAGAAAGGATCAAAGATTGCAACTTTTTGAAGTGTATTAGCAAATGAATCCAGTGGAGAAAAAGAGATCAACAACGTGTAATTAAAAAGTAATAACCGCATATAATCTGAAATAATCCATCAATTCAAGGAAGTCCTCATTTCATGTGAGTAATATTTTGGATTGAGAAGCATCTTTAGATGAACATCTCTCCACTGTGTCTGTAGTTGCATCAAACATACACATAACTCTTAACTCAACAGTTTGATCAAAACCAACTAAAGTGCAAGTAAGCATATCTATCACTACCTTTTTGTCCATGGAAACCCCATGTTGTGTGCAGTTGAAGAAAACTTCATAAACAATTTTGCTCCATCATATCTTAGTAGCTTTATTTCAAGCTCATTCTCAAATATCTTAGTAGCTTTATTTCAAGCTCATTCTCAATCTTCTAAAGTTCATTTTCCCTGCTTATGGTTCAAAAGCATTTATGCGATACTTTCTTACAAAATATTATGTTTGTTTCAATTTATATGTATTACTTTCCTTCTTAGTCTTTTCTTAAAAAACTTGCTTCTTTTGAGTATTTAGCATGAATTTCCATCTCATCTGACATGTTTAAGGTTAGAAAATTCTTAAGACATTTCTTCGTTCCTTTTTAGTTGTCACGGATAATATTTTCATCATAATGATATTAAAAGATGCAATCTATAGTACTTTTCATATAGTCTCTGAATATCTAATTTTTTATTTTAAAATATCGAATTAATATGATCAAGTTAGTTAATTTGACTCTTGAAAAGCGCAAACGTGACAACTATAAAGGAACGGAGAGAAAACATTAGATACATTTTTGGTAAGACCACAAGACTCAAAAATACACTGAATGGCATCAAATCGAAAAATGATCAAGTGATATAAAACAGCTTTATGGCAGTGTGCATGCACACTCACTTTCAAATCAAACTAAAGTATTCACATATATTTCTTCATTTCATTTCATATGACACTCTTTATTTCTTAGTCACATCCCAAAATAAGTGGCCTCTCTATATCAGGTATTCGACAAATAGTTGAGTAAATGAATCTTCTAAGTTTACTCTTAATGAAATGCTCTTAGGACGATGGAAATGACATGGCATGTGCAAGACCACAAGCTTTCTAATGCTTACTTATGATATACCAACTAGTTCTTTTTTATGCTCAGGCCCATATGTTGCCACAAATTACAACCTGAATGCATGGTACGTATTGTCTTCTTTGGTCCAATAGACCTTACACACTTTAACCCTTGGGCTACGCCATCGAGCCTAAAAGCATGCATGTCTGAACTAGTGTGTGCCTTATAAATGTCCTCATTTTCCTCTCTCATTTCGAAGTGGGATTCACCTAAGGTATCATATGCATGCACCACTTCTATAGACGTTTGCTACCCTAGAAGCTTGTTAGTCCTCCTTTGTGACCCGTCCTCATCAGCCCGCACTCAGTCATGGACATCACAGGTACTATGCAATCACTGACACAAAAAGATACATATGCCTATGCTTTGCAACTACTTAGTCAATTAAATGAATCAACTTCAACAAAAAGTTGAACCAAAAAAAACAAATTGGAGATGGACAAGATTCAATCTCACACTTCACTCTTCTTCTTTTTTTAAGAACATTAGCAGCTTTAGCTTCCTAGAAGCTTTGGCCTAACAAGGTATAAGTCTAGCAAGTAGAGTCAATTAGTACCAAGAACATAAACTTGAAATTGGCCAAAAATTGAACTTTAATTACTTCTACTTAATCATATAAATGAATCAACTTCAAAAAAAAAAAAAAATCAAATTGGAGATGAACAAGAATCTCAATCTCACCTGCATCAATTACAGAATCCCAATGAACCTTCCCATCTTTCTCAAATTGCTTCAAATCCCAAGTCCCAGCAACCCACCTAGCATCCCGAAACTTCCTCACCTCCTCCGTCGCCGGAGCGCCGTCGACCACCGCCGGCGACGACCCATTTGAGTTTAACGGCACCCCATTAGACCCCTCATCTGTCACATCCTTTTCTTGCTCTATAGTGACAGCAGAAGAAGAAACATCATCAATGGATTTAGGGGAAATCAAGAAAGGCAAATGGGTTTTTTTGAAGGGTAAAGGGAGAAATGATTTTTGTGTTAGGTGGGGTTTCGGAGGAGAGAGAGATGGGAAATGGGGTGGAGGAGATGAGAATAAGGACATGGACATTGTTGAGCTGGAGCTGTGAATTTGGTTGAGAAGAAGAAGAAGAAGAAGAAGAGCTCAGAGCATGGTGGTCTTCTAGCCGCAAAAATCGGGACTTTGCAAAGCTATTGTTAATGTAATTTACTCTATCCGGAAGTTTTAAGAGAGTAATAAATACACACTTAAAAATATATATTTTCTAGAGAAAATAATTTTCAAACGCATCGTGAAATTTCACCCAAAAATAATTTGTCAAAATTATTTGAGATATGTGATATATCGCCAAACGCTAGCCCAAAATTTATTTTCTAGAGAAAATAATTTTCCAATATTTTTTGACTAATCAAACACAAAGAAATTGAAAAATATTTACTTAGTCAACTGTCTTTTAATCTTGCGGTATTAAACATATTAGGTAGAAAATCAGAATTAAAGAATTGCTAAAAAAAATTAAAAATAGATTAAAAGAAGAAAGCATGACCGAAATACGTAGAGTGTTATATTATGACATTGTTGATGATTCTCATATGTCCTTTCACAATATATTATATGTGTTGTATTGTATTACTCGCTTCATTATACTTAATTTGTCTTATCTTAATTTTAATGTGGTATTTAATTAAAAAGATTGAATTTTGTGAATCCTAAATTTAAAAGATAGTAAAATATAGTAAAACATTATTAAACTCAAATGTGATACATAAAGGGTTTATATTAAATAGTTAATAAAAAAGAAAAAGAAAAAAAAGACATCTTTTATAAAAATGGACTAAAAAAAATAAGACAAATAGATTAAAATGGAGGAATCATATTGTTTAGATATATTAGATCATTTTTTATTATTTCACACTATCCCACATTAGCAATTCAAAAGATAAATTTATTAAAAAAAAAAAAATCATAGAGGTATATAAACCGAGATTACGCCCATTAAAATTTGAACGCTATTTTTTATAACTTTCACTCATTTTATTGATCACTAAACCAAGACATCCATCGGAGCTTGGTTGACCTTATGTGAGGTAAAGTTGGATCTGATTTGTTGTGAGAGTGATATTAATGCATGCTACAAATGATATGAAATACATACTATAAAAAGTAGAGTCGAGTCTAATACATCAACCATCTACTCAAATCCTTGCATGATTCCTTTGGTAATCCTCTTGTGTTTTACGATCGATCTTTTCTTTTAGCTTAAGAGTTAAGTCCGTTGTTCCTTGTCCTAGGTGTTCCAAAGGTAAGGACAACACCAGGACAAGATAGAGCCAATATGACCTTATGTTGGGTAAGGTTTGGTCCAACCTTACCAAAGCGGGTGCACAACGTGTTGAAATAATTTTTTGCGGGCCAAGACTCAACCGACCCCCCACCCAGTGCCATCTCCATCCCTAAAATTAGTAAGGAACTCCACTCCCTCCATTTAGAGAGTTGATAAGGTCTTTAGAAGGATGGAATTCACCATCAAATAGAACACACTAGTGGTTGTCCACAATGAAGCCAAACATTCCACTGCATACAATATTTGTAGCCACCTCTGGCATAATCAGCTATATTATACAGTGTTCATCAAGGGGAAGACAACCATATCAATATGGTAAATCCGAAAAAAAAATCCGGTTTCAATATAGGTCAACTGCAAAAGGGTAAAATGCAATCATCTGAACCTCTTTTGACATATTCCATATATAAAGTTTGCATGGGATATGCAACACTACCATATTGTTTGGCTTAACACTAGCTTTTCGATATCCTAAAGGTGGCAAGCAAAGTATGATGGTATTGTTAGGGACGGACGAGATGTGGAGGGTACATTGAGCTACTACTAGTACTTGCTTGAGTAGTAAAACTGGATGTAGGTAAGAGTAGTTCCGCCTGAGGGCAGTAGCTATTGGATGGCACGTCCAGCAGCAAGTCCTGATGGGAGTTCTCATTTGCAGAACGGAAAGAATCCTGCATGAGGGAACTATTCTCAGAAGGCAACGCAAACGAGCTTCTTGGACTGAAGCAAGAGCTGTCATTGTCTATTAGTTCCTTCTGCTCATAGATGCTTTTCATTACCACCCTCTTGGGGCTCTTCATTGTTGTCTTTGCACCTGAAGTAAAAAAACTCGTAAATCTTAATTTGTTGGAATTAGCAAATACATAATCAAAGAACACATTGCACATGGAAATGGAGCAAAAGATTTTTTTTTTTCTTTTTCATTCTTTCTGGGTGGGGGAGGCAGGAGGAAAGCCAGAGTTCAAGGTACGGGTTTGGTCAATCTCAGTAACTTTGATCCAAACACTGCTTGTCTTAGGAAATCCGTTTAATATGTACAAATTGTTAATTTAGATCCCATTAACTTAAAAGGGATAGAATCCCGAACCATAAACTTAAAATCTTGGCTCCGTCTCCGTGGGAGAAAAATTCTTGTATACTCGCCCATGAATTCGAATAATGGTTTAGTTTAAGAAAAGTTCTAAGGAGAATATATCAGATGGACAGAACTGTACTACAAGAAACTGCAATGTCCTATTCTTCATCACATCTAAGAATTTTCCCGTTTGTGGTGGTAGGGACGAGGGTGGGATTTAATGTTAGTCGAAAGTCAAAAGTTATCGATCTACCGACCAAACAAGTTCTGATGCTTATGCTTACAACTTACCTATTCAATCAGCCATGATTTTTGTGAATAACTGCCAATCCACTGGTAGGGAGGGGGCTCGTACAAAGAAATAATTGAAGACAGAGATACATTGGTAGATTTTATTATACCAATCCCTTACTTCTAACATCTCCCATTTTAAGTCAACTTACACCAAAACAGTCATAAGTCAAGCTACATGGTTGCTCATTTGTGAAGAAAATAAGCCACTGCATCGTAAGGAACATTTTCTAAATCTTACGAGTTATTTGGCATCACACATGACAAGTTAAAAGAGTTTTTAGTTGTGAATGCTCAAAACTAATGTAAAGTTTAGTTGTCTCCGACATAAACAAGTGTACCGCAGAATAATTGTCAAATGTCATAACAGAAAAAGTAAAAGAGGAACACAACTGACCTGAACATTTTGAATGTTGCCCCTCCTGTGGTTTCTTCACATTCGCTGAATGACATGTGCCAACAACATTTGGGTCCCGGGCAACTTCAGAGCTGCTACTATTCTTACAGTTTGTGTCCTACCAAAGAACAAAATTAGCTTCAATAAAGTTGCACTTTACATTTATCAGATGTAACATAAAGATGGTGTGTCACATGTTCAATATCTATGCAGCGAATTGTTAGTAACCAAACCTTGAGTAAATTATATTGTTGCACCCACTTTGACTTCATTAAATAGCACAATATAAATCTCTTCAAGGTTCTACAATCTTCTAATTTCACTCCTGGCAGTGAGTTATCAAAAACACCTTCTGCAAGAAGTTTTTGGAAGGAAGAGAGATTCTCCTCGAATTGAGAGCTCTCGAACACGCTTCTAAGACTGCAGATAGAAAAAAGAACACGAAAACAGTCAGCTGGTTGAGCTACCTATGTCAAAATTGCCTTATCCTTCAAGTTCAATATAGAACGAAAACATGAACGAGAAAGTGAAATACAGAGAAGATGGACAAACCTATCTGGAGGCGCAAAAGAATCGACAGATGGTAAGTACTTCAGTAGTTGCTGTTGTTCATCACTTGACAAATGACTCGTGAATTGTTCATAATTAAGTACATCCTGCCCGAGTATTCACATAATCTTATCAACTTATATTCATTCCAGTAATGTCCAAAACTGAAAAACTTGGTAAAAGTTGATTCTGGAGATGGCTGAAGACATGTATTGTTGAAGAGAAGCAAATCCACACAGCTCAAAAGTTGTAAATCAAAAGATGATTGTTTTAAGTCTATAAGAACACTCAACTAAAAGGCCTGGAACATAGGGAAATATTGTGGATACAGAGCCATATTCCAGCAGCACCGACAAGTTGGCATTGCCGGAACATGCTATGGTTGTGTTGGTTGAAAGCAAAACAAAATTTCTTCATAGCAAATACAAGAGAGAATAAAATACCTTCAGGTCTATATAACGCAGGGGTGAATTATGATGTCCAAGAATTTGTAGTTTTTCAAGGTGATCCTTGTTTCTGCAAGTTTTTTAAAAAAACAATCAGAAAGATAGTTAAGTTGGTTATATTCTGTTCCACATATTTGGTGAATTTTACATGCTATCAAGACTAATGGTCTGCATACGTTGTTATCAAGACTAATGGAGAGAGCACCTTTTAATCTGGTCTTGTCCCAATGCCGGACCAGTAGGTTTCTTGGTTCTCTCAGTACCCACATTTGGTGAATTGACACCCTTACTAACATTTACAGGAGGGGTAGTCAATCGTGAATAAGCGTCACTGACAGAACGGTGCTTGTTTTCAACGGAAAGAGAGCTGGCTTCTGATTCTTCTTCTCTACCTATCGAACTAGGATGCCGAATTAGTACACTTCCGTGTCCTATCTCAACAGAAACCATAGGTTTGTCACTCTCAAAAAGCAACTCCTCTTCAGAGGATGCAGACAAGTACGAACTTTGTTGTTCATGTAAGATGGTATATAGGTCTTTGGTGAGCTTTTCAACTGAAGATGGCTTTGGACGATTGAAACATGTTCTCTTCCTTGAAGGCACCGTTGTATCCCATATATTGGATTGCGCTGGGCCTGAAAGTCAAGATTAACATGTGAATATTTCATGCAGCTTTTGAAATCAGAAGGGATGGTGAACACAAAAACTCGAAAACAGAAACATAAAACACAAGAAAATGCTAAGAACAAAATAACTCTACCAAGGTCAAGATTTGGCCCCAAAATTTTCAGCGTTAGAAGAAAATGCAGTCGTAATACTAGAGAAGGTGCAGTTATATTATCCAAAAATATCTATACTAGAGAATGTGAAATAATTCTGAGAACAAGATACAGATATAAGTCATATAACTGATAGTAGACATCAAAGATAAACAGTCGGCATCAACAAATATGATTCCATGTACAATTACTCAAGTAGCATATTAGAATATATGTATCATCAAGAAACAATTAATTCAGTCTCTATATCACTGAGAAACGTTTGCAGTTCTAAGCTTTTGCTCACCTGTCAAATCACTTGCTTCAGCACTACCAAACTGCGCGCAGCTCTCAGAGTTTGAGACAGCAGAACCAGAACTTGACCTATTGCTAGTATCTTCATCTAAACCCTTACGGAAACCTAGATAATAATCAGGAGTAGTTCCAACTTCAGCATTATCATGATTTTTCTTTCGTTTCAGAACCTTTGCTTCTTTATTCTTCATAGACATATTTTTTAACCGAGAAACCCTGTGTTCCTCAAAGTCACGAGGTTCTGCTCTTGCATGCAGAGGAGTATAGTTTGCCAAAGTCCCTTTTGTTCTCCACCGAGATCCACATGCATTGCACAGTATTGGCTTTTCTGGAGGGCCATTACGCCAAAGTGGAGTACCTGCAGCATGATTTTGATGGTTAAGAATGTACTCAGTAAATGATCTCAGGAAGAATGAATGGTATCTAAAATACTGTGAATTTGGAAACAATGGAAGAAAGCATCTAAGAAATAGAAGAGAAGAAACTAGCTAGCAGTCTGACATCTAGCATATATCTTGCAGGAAACATAAAAAGGAGTAAATTGGGCAATGATGATCACTTCTTATGCAAATCAATGAACTGATACACTAGCTTTCTTTGTCAAGTTTTCAATTGCAGAAGGTAAAAGAATACTGGCAGCTAAAGTAGACAAAAGATTGACGAATGGTTCTTCCATAGAATTTTAACAATTCAGTACACAGTACTCATTAATCATTGTCAAAAGAAAACTGAAGGAAGTAGTTATTCCGTGGAGTAACCAGACGAGCAAAAGAAAGTCATCCACTCAACAAGTAAGCTAAGAGCAGAATAAAATAAAGGAGCAACGAACTCCACAGAATTTTCCATCAGAAACATACATTGGATGACTTAAAAAGCCAAGCTTAAAGATTTATACTCCTAGAACAAATAAAGGGTCATCTAGCGCATGAAGCATCACATGTTCATGCAGGATACAGGGAAGAGACACAACCCAAGAAAAAACATGATATCTTTAACAACCTCTGTAAGCTAACTAGAACGCACAGCCATTTTACAGTCCAAACCAATTTATCACCTTTATGTGCATGAAAAATTTGCAACACAAGTCAATATCAAGCTAAATAGCATTTCCAATATCGAAGATGACTTTAAGTAATATTATCTTTGGAGAGAGTATCCAATTCAAAGGCAACCTATAATTGTCAAAATGGGCCAACTTCCAATTCAAAGGCAACCTAAAATTGTCAAAATGGGCCAACTATCACAATCTTGAGGCAACCCCAAGCAGGAGCTGGAAACAAGTGACTTGGTTCACGGAATTCAGAAAATATAAGAAACATCAAGCCATTGCTTAGTGACACACTGACAAAAGAAGTGCTATCATACAACTTATGTGACTCCATAATTGTAATGGAAGTATGAATGAGCAATCAAGCACATTAGTTCCAGGAAGGAACTTTTCATATTAGAGAGATCAGGGAACATGAATATAGATGAGTCTTGCCATCTTTCTGCGACGTTTGCTCCATAAGGACCATATCAATGCCACAATGAGCAACAGTTCAGCTTACACCAATAGCAACTTAAAATATAAGCGCCTAACGAAGTACATTTCTACATTAGGATGCTATGTTTCATGGACTACTTATAAACGGATGTGAGTAAGCTTATGATATCGGTACACACAATATTTTGCTAATTTTGAGTATATTTTAAAGAGCTTGCACAAAATACCCTATACCCATGTTTAACCGTTCGAGCAAATCCATTTGATATCAAGGCAAATGAAGGATCCTTATCACATAGTTTAGGAAGGGAAATCAAGAATTCAACACAATCATAATACCCCCCAATTCTGTTAAAAAATAAATCGAATTCCTAGATGTTTTAGCAAGATTTCTATAAGAAAGTCAATGGTTGGAAGAAATCAAAAAAGTAAACCAGTTTCAGAAATGAATTTTAACTCAAACCCCAATATTGAAATTCAGAGATTTAAGCAAAACACTAAATAGTACAAACAAAACAAACTCAAAATCAAATGGATAACAGCATATAATCAAACTTTATTGTTCAATGTGCTAGTGTTTTTTTTTTTTCATTTTTGAATCAACAATCATATGGGTACCAGTTCCATTATTGAACAACTCATCTAAGAATTTTTTTTTAACAAAACAACAAGAATTCTACAGGGAGGAAAAAACAAAAAAGACTCCACCTTTTTTGAAAATTCACACACACAAAAAAAAAATACACTGAAGAATTAAGAACTCACTTGTAACACCACAGTGATGGCAAGGTCCTTCCTTTCCCATCTATCCAATTTTTTTTTCCTTAAAATTTACAAAAAACAATTAAATGAAAAAAGGGAAAAAAAACAGTCTTGTGAAGAAAAAGCTTCTTTTTTTTTTCTTCCTTAGGATATGAAAAAAGAAAAAGTATAAAAATATAATCTTCACAAGTTTTTGATTCTTATCTTCACTCTTTTAATAGCAAAATTTATATAGTTTCTGGGATATACTTTTTCTGCAATAGACCCAAAACAAACTTCTGCAGAAAACACCAAAAACTCAAGAAAACACAAAGGAGTCTGTATCTTAAAGTCCCAGAAAAACCCCCACTGGAAACAGCAAAAATATATGAACAAATTATCAAGAAATTGAGATGGGGTTCCTTTTTCTACTTTTTTTTTTCCCAAAGAAATCAGCTGAAAATTTTGTACAATTTTTTTTTAATGGGCAAATGAAAGACCCATTGAAGGAATCTAATAAATGGTTGGAAAATAAAAGGAAAGGATGGAGTTGTTTCTGTATGACCTCTTTGTTCTATTGTAACATTTCTATATAAATGTTTTAGCTTTCTTTACTAATGCTTTTCCCTTCTTTTTTTTATGTGTTACTCAAAAGGAAAATACATAATTACTAATATATAATATATAATAATAACTTAATATACACTATTATCTTTTTAATTAATTGATATTGGTATTAACTTTGACTTAATAATCTGAATTCAAATGGTATAAGAATACATTAACTAGTTCAAGATTTATATAATAATTTGGATTTATATTGTAAAAAGTGAATTAAAGGAGAAAACGCTTCAGCTGGTTATAAATTTTGACATTAAAATTGGTATACTATTATTTTTAACTTTAAATTTAAAATTTTAAGAATGAGTTTAAGGATTTCTTTTATTTAATCTCAACCAAATAATTAAAATTTCTCTCTTCTTATTTGTTAAATGTTTTTGAAATGTTCCAATGCCTAATTTGTTAAAAATGACATAAAGAAGATTATTTTCTTTTTTAAAATATATGGACTTCATGAGTTTGGAAGATTAATTATTTTATTGCTTAATATTCTTGTTGACTTTAGACTTTTTTTTTCCTTTCAAATCTAACATTGCATTATTTCCAATTTTATCCTTTCCTCTTTCCATGATCCAAATTTGAGTATATAGTTATATTTAGTGTTAAATTTGTATTAAATTAAAACTATTCCAATCAATTTATTTAAAGAGTAGATCCATTTCAAATTTTTAGGAATTATGATGACATGATGTTGATTTATTTTATTTTTATCCATAGTGGTTTCTTCCTAGAAAGACACCTTTTCCATGTAGTACATTGCCATCTTTTCAATGAAAAATTATAGTGTATAAATAGGTAAAAATAAATAATTAAATTATTGTGTATATAGTAGATGTATTATGATTGTGTTTGATATGAAACAAAAGGACAAATATATATATATATATATATATATATATATATATATATATATATATATATATATATATATATTATCTTTGATTGAGAAAACGATTTTCTTAGTGAAAATTGAATAAACAAGTTTCATGAGTAAAATTCCATCCAGCTAACAATCCTAGTCCCACCTCTTGACCATTCCACCTGAAAACCCTCTGCTCTTTTATTAAAGAGTCTCACGTACGATAAAGAAAAGGAATGAACAACTTCTTTATACAATGTTGGACAATTCTTCTCTCGTGTACCTTTTAAGATTGAGTTGAGGCAAAGATTCATTTAATTATCATGGCATTAACGTAGTGGCTCTCCAATTTTGTATAGCAATATTGAGTCCCCATATTAAATTATTGACACTCCAGATATCTAGCTCTGAATGTAAGATGGGGCATTCCAATATTGGATGAAAAATAATTAGATGGTCTCATTTTATATGATTTTAGACTAATCTCACATGAGCTAATTTTTAGAGCTGATCGATATTTGTTTGTTTACCACACATATACACATTTTATTTAAATCAATATACGTGAGAGTACTAAATGAAATTAAGAAACAATATTTAGATTTAACAATAAAAAAAAGTATGTGTAAATATAGACAGCAAATATTGTAGTATGCAATTTAAATTTAATTGAATATTCAATATAATAAATGAGCAATTCAAATGGGGAGCTACTCAATATGTCCAATGTAATTACCATGTTTCAAATTATTTAATTATTTTTATACTATAATGGTAAAATTAATTAATTTTATAAAATATTCTTATCTATTTTATCTCGATAATTAAACGATTCTTAAAATTATTTTTAATGCCACGTGGCACCAAATTTACCTACCTGTCCTGGTATTGGTCATTTTCACTTAAAACACATCATATGGGATTCAACAAATTGAGTCATCAATTCATTAGAGGACACCTCAAACCCCACTTCAAAGAAATTAAAATCTAAATTAACCAATTAAGTTATTAAAATTCTTCGATTTTTAAAAATCCAAACTCGCCTAATTTAGAGCTCATTAAAAAGGGAATCACTCTCTGTCAAAAAAAAGTTATTCTTAAAGTTCGAACAAAAAATTCATGAGAGAAAAAAAAAAGAACAAAAAAGGAAAACTATGTTTTTGAACAAATTCATTTGGTTATATTTTATATTAGATATTCTTTTATAGTGGAAAATATATAGAATAACTAGTACTTTTATGATATACAATTCAACAATTTAACATTCAATTAATTAAGATATGTATTTTTAGATTAAATATGTAGTAATCAAATATGACAATAACTAAAATTAGATTTTACTAATAACTGTGAAATCAAAAGTATTTTTAACTATTTTTATTTTTACTCTAAGTAACGTTAACCAAGATGTAATTAACTTTTTTTCAATATAATTAATATTATTTTTAAAAAAAATTAAGTCAAAGAATACCCTGTTCAATGGCAATCTAAACTAATTAAATTTCAACGCGAATATCATAAATCAGATTAAAAAAAAAAAGTTTAGTTGGCATTATTGGTGTTCTCTTTATCATTTATATTTTGTTAAAATCTCATTTTCATTACATTACACACTGATAGATATGCTATGCTAGTTTGTCTCATTCATTGATTATTTTTTCACAATTAAGCACCAAATGTTTTTTTTAATCATAAAGTTTAAAATAAATTACTAACTTAATTTCATAGTATATCAACAAAGTATTTTTTAAAAAAAATTATGACGGTGACAATGATAGTGACTTTCGACTAAGAGAAATGATGTTGGTAGATAGTGGTAATTGCAAATAACATCGGATAATAATAAAAAAAAATTTTAAGATATTAAAACTTTATAAACATTTAAAAAGGACTCTAAAATTAGATAAATATTTTTGTTAATTAAAATCATGAAAAGACATTTAATATCTCATGACGTGTATGTAAAGAAGATATCAATTTAAGTCAAAAAGGGTACCCCATTTAATGTTTGAAGTAAAACACGTTTGCTTAATCCCAAAGGCTAAACAAAATTAAGAATAATCACTTTCAAAATTAAAACTTGGACCAAGTAATAGTTTTAATAAGTTTATTTTCATTACGGTTGATAATTTGATATTAGGGTTGGCTTAATAAGAATGGTGACCTAGAGTTATTTTTAATGGAAGGACATATTTTTTTAAAAAATAATTAATTTATAAATTAAATTTATCATAAATAAATTTTAAGTCTGATCTTCTCTTAATTAGAGATCTTGATAGTAGTAATGATTAATAGAAGTGATTATGGGTACCGACTAGAGGTGGTAGTTAATATTGGTGGTCATGGACAATAGCTAGTGACTGATAGTAGTGATTAAATGTGATGATCTAATAATATATGATACTCAAAAGTGGTAGTGACTTACAATGATGGTTGGTGATATATAGTTATAACTGATCACGGTGATTGTCAATATGATCGATAATTGTTATGTAATTGGTGGTGATGATTGTATGTGATAATTATTATAGTGAGGACTAATGAAGATCATAAACTGATGAAACACTTATTTGTCTTGCATGAGACCAAGAGAATGTTATGCGAATGACTTTTAACACTAAGTACAAGATTTTACTAAAATTACTACTATAAATATTTATATGGAAGACAAAGTTATAAGAATTGCAAGTTTTTGCTACATTCCACAACCCCCAACCCCACCCCATTTTTCCAACTTGTGGAAATTTAGCATTGTTACAAATAGATATCTTAGTAATATTCAATCCATTTTAGTTTATGTAATGATATTTGAATGAGAATAAAATTAAAATTTAAGGTCTTAAACATAATGGGAGACTTCCATAGTCATAAAAGCATATTATTAGAGTATAATGAGAAGTTTAACGTTAAATTATTTTTATTAAATATAAAAATATACAACAATAACATATTCGGTGAAATCCCACAAGTGAAGTCCGAAGAGAGGCTATTTCTGTAAAACCCTCCTCTCGAGAAAATAATGTCATATAAAATGAAACAAAAAAGAATTGCATTTCAAAAAAATATGTAAGGGGAAAAAGTGGTGGGAGGTGTTGAATCAGAACTCTTCTCTCTTCTTATCTTTTTATATATTTGTTGCAGAGATTATCATTTTATCCTCCATAGCCATTTAAATCTTTTTCATCTACAGATATAGGATAGGATAAGATATCTATTCCTCATTCCAATAATGTTATTTATTAGGATTTTTGTTAAGATTCATTCATTTTTTTGAACTTTTTCATAAAAGAAATTAAAACTAAAACATCCATAAAAATTTATAAAGAAGAAGAGGGAGTAGCCATTAAGAGTATAAGAATTGATGTCATTTTCTTGGTATGTGTTTTTTTTTCTTTTAAATTGCCTCAAACAAGAAATTAGAAACTAAATAGGTATGGAGGACCAATAATATTGCCAAAAATTTTGTAATTATCTTAGTAAATAGTCCATAGCATGAGACAAATGAAGAAAAGTCCAATATTGACAAGGGAAAGTAAAGAAGGAGAATAGGAAAGCCCATTATATCCATTAGTGGAAATGTAGCATTTTTTTTTTCTTACTAATCTTGTTACATGTACTTTGCACGTAATCAAAGCGTATAGCTCATCTGGTAACAAACATTATAAGAAAAATTAAATTTAACCATGAAGTTATGAAAAGATAAATAATTCACTGCAAAAATAATTTTGAGAAATTATTTATTTATAAAGGTCCTATATATCATGGTAAATTATCTTAGCGGCGGTAGAGTATTTTTTTGATTCAAATAAGGAAAAAGTAGAAATCTATTAAATAAGGAAGATTTGGAAGTCTTACCACCGCTAGAAGACCTTATCTTATCATTTCTTTCCATATATTTTAAAAATCAATATTATGAATATAATTAAATAAGAATTTAAAGAAAAATGGTGAAAAAACGATTTTATCTAAAATATAGTCTTTTAATGAAAGGCAAAAAGTTCAATTAACATTTTTCTAAGGGTCTTAGACACTTTTAATATAGTATAGATAGATACATAGAAAGAGGTACCTTAAATGAAGTTATGCGCCCACAACAAAACCATCTATGTACGGCCATAACTACACCACCATGCAAGTACAATATAGGCCCTCACAGCCTAACCTGAGACAAACTATCAACAACATACCTGTTGAACGTCAACAGAAGTATTATGAACAATAAAATGCCAGATTCTAGAGTTACAAAGTTTGTGAATAGCCGTTTGAACCTATGTTAGTTTCTCCTCCTCTTCTTCTTCTCTTCCTTATCAGATGCATTCTTCAACTGGAAATATAAAAGATTAAAAGAAGAGAGTCAGAGTTGAGACGAAAATATAAAATGGGGGAGCTACGACATGTCTTGCGATACAACAATTGAAATACTAACTCACCATTATGACTAATATGCGCACAAAAACAGCAACAAAATCTGTAAAGAGAGTCAAAGCATGCTTTACATAGTCCAAATCCCCAAAGTGTGCCTTCTCAATTATATCCTGGGTATCGACAACAATATAGCCCACAAACACCAAGAGCCCAAAGTATACCTGTGCCAGGAAACAGGCATTAAGAACGAAAATAGTCTCCTATAAAGTTAGTTCTAAGCTCAGAATGCTATGAGACGACACATAGAAAGTAGCGTTCATACCTCAAACTTGAAAAGGGCCATGGAACCACCAAAAATGGAGGATGCAAAGTGCAACCAGAACAGGATGGAGAGACCAGATGAAAGAAGGCCTCCAAGATACAAGTACTCTCTGCGCCTTGCCACCATGGCAGCAGCTGAGAAGCAACCAAATGCCACAGCACATCCAACAAAAGCACCAAGCACAATGCTGCAATACAAGAAATGTAAGCATCAAAGGCACTTCAACAATCAAGACTGAAGCATTAACTAGTCAGTCTCGAGAAATAATAATTCTCAACAACCAGATACACAAGCATGAATGCAAAAGCTATCCGGAATTGAGATAGAGAATTATTAAGTGGAAGAACAGATAGACATGGTAACTTGGCTATACATCTCAAAACAGCAGTCAGCTCCAGGATGACACAGCAGCCACAACTTGATTAATTTCAAACATTGTTTTTCATCCAATTATTGTTACTTGATAGGAACAAATGTATTTAGGAGGGGTGGGGATCCTCCTAATTAGTTTGTTCTATTACATATCTAATCACCTACCCTTCTGTATTAGATTACGCATGATCAGTCTTCAGAAGGATTTGGTAGCATGGCATAGCCCTCCTCCTATGTACATTTTCTTTTTATGTTAATTCACAAGGTAGAGGTCAATGACAAAAACTCCATGAACACGGGCAAGTATAGGCCGTGGAATAGGCTTATTTCTTGTTAATTGCCTGTAAAGTTGCACTCTTTCAACAATGATGGGAATAACCTTATTGTGCTATTATGTTCCCTTTAAGCAAAAAATAAAATCAGAAAGATTTTTTTAGTAGTTTAAGATATAATCAAAACCAGCAAGCTTAAAGTACCAAAATAATGAAGTTCAAAGTAGTCATTCCAAATTTAGAGGCCATATCCAATACCTAAGGGCAAATGATATAGGTCCCACTTGCAATTACAAACCAAATGTGGAAGAGCTTTTATTACAAAATGAAATAATTAGCTTTAACTATAACACGAAAAGACTAAGGCTTCAAACTAGAAGCAGTGGCAATCGACATGAACTATCTAAATAGACAAAATAATGAAGAACCAACAAACCTTGGGTCAAAGTCAATGGACAATTCGATCAGAGGACCAATAGATGCTCCTTTAAATAGGGCAGCTGCCATCAGAAGTGCCATCCTTTTTTGCTATTCACCACAATTGACAAATATATCCAGTTAACAACAATCAAACAGATAAGCTAGAGAACTACACAACTGAAGGACACGTCAGGAACAAATGAGATCTATCAGGACAAAATAATGAAGAGTACCTCTTCATACAGAGAAGTTGACATCAGCCATGCTATACTTCCCACACATCCTAGTGTCGTAAGGAGACCACCAACGTTCCAAAGAATGTGAAGGTACACTCCAGCAGCTGATGCTACTAAAGCACAGCATAATGAAAGGTAGACCTACAATCAACACAGAAATGATGTTCAGCATAATATCTGAACCCATACTAAAACCCCCATGGTCCAATTCTACACCGGAAGAAGCTGGGAAAATAGAAATGGGGAAATTTGGCCAAATTAAGCCACATTGCAACAATTCAATTCCATAGTACAATCCTTTCCTAAATTAGCATCAAAAGTTCTTGACAAACATATAAGTTCTAGTATTGAGACAAAATGAAACATCTAGCTCTAACTTTAACTATTCTCGTGAAACAAGAAGAATGGTTGTTGCAAACATTACAAATGAATATAATAAAGCGTCTAACAGAAGGTTTTACCTGAGGCAGTTCACAAAATTGGGAGTACCAGACAGGCATACATCCGGGGGTCCAACTCTCACTCATCCTCTCAAAAACAACAACATACCTAGTGTAATTCCACAAAGTAGGATATACATAGACCTTACCCCTACCTTTGCAAGGTAGAGAAGCTGTCTCTGATAAGACCCTCGGCTCAAAGGAAGTGTAATCAAAGCAGGAACGAGAGGGAAATAACAACAACAATGCAAGATAAACAAAGCAACTAGTAGTAAACAATGAAAAATAAGATATTATGCAAATACTAAGTAATACCACCAAATACAAAGAAGATCAGAATAGGAGACTGGCCACCTTCCTCTCACACACAGTGTGTCAACTCTCACCCACAGCTTCAACAACAAAAAAAACATTTTTATGTACTTTACCAATATAATGAATTTCTCATCTCTGCACAACTTTTCAGCTGAGGCCTATCAATAACGACAAAACTTCTACACAAAACCCTCCTACTTTCACAGAATTTGCTAATTTTCAAGGCAAAAAAAGCCATAATTCTAGCGATTCTCGACAAAGAATTAAACAGAGAAAAACTCAGAGCAGATTAGTTGAATACGTATTCATCAAATAGATTCAACATTCAACGAATTTAACATAACGCAAACTCTCAAAGGATAAAACAATTCAACCTTAACAACTCTCAGATCTCAATTCCTAAAACAAACAGTCCTTTCACAAAACAAACAGATAAAACAAATTCCTTCCAATTTCTACATTCCGCAAAGCTAAAAACAACAAGTCAACATTATTGCAAAAATAAATATATACATAGTGTAATTACGACGAAATTTTACTGATATTATACTTCACAGAACAGAATAATCCTATACCAAACGAAATTTCTTTAAAAGAATAGCATAATTACGACAAAATTTTACATATATTATACTTCAGCGAACAGATTAATCCTATAACCAACGATTTTTTTTATAAAAAATATGGACCTTCTTTAGATGAGTTTGAACGACGGGAGAGATCTGCCGGAAGTTCTTCAATGAATCGTAACTCCAGCGATTGCGAGACGACGACGACGACGATTGCGAACCGAAAGACGATATGAAGGACTCCATTTTCTCTCCTTCTTCAATACGCCAAACAGTTTTCTCAATTATCAGTAACTAATATTTTCTAATGCGTTGAACATCTGCCTATATACCACACGTGCAAATTTTTCAAACTTGAAATTCATTTTCAATTAAAAAAAATTTTAAAACAAAGGGAAAAGTTGCATAGACAAAAAAGGCTATGGAAAAAGTTATCTATTATATTTTTATACAAATCATATCATATCATATCATATCATATATTATATTATATAATATATAATATTATATAATATATATATGAAGGCGTGGCGCCCACAGAGTCCACCAATTCCTTTTTATTTTTAGGTTTCCAACTTTACCTTCCCTTTCCTTCCATGGTGTTGCGCTTCCATACCTTTTATAGTGAACGCGTCCTCTACTCCACTTCCTTCTATCCCCAACTCGCGTCCCAGAGCTCTCCACTGCCGCCGGTGAATTTTTTGATCGTCGTTGCTCACTTACCAGGTATGCTGCTTACCCACCCCCCTCTGTTTTTCTTTCCGTTATTACCAATTCACTCCGTAGGATTCTCCACCTCCGCCAATGAATTTTTGTCGTCACTGCACCCACACGCCGTTTACCAGGTATGTTGATTATTCATCCTCTTCCCTTAATTATGTTGTGTTTTCTCTTCCATCTGCCATCTGGTGCTTCCCTTTGTCGTTCTTATATACATCCCTTATCTGGGACTTCTTTGTTTATTTCACTTGATCTATTTATCAAAAGTGTTCAATAACTTCTTAGGGAATAAACCGTTTTTAATGCATTTGCCTTAAAAAAATGATGATTAATTAGCGTACTGTTACCAAAACTACGACAAAGTAGGTGGAAAAGATACACCTTGATCATTCATTTACTTGGACAATGGTAGGTGTTGATTTGTATAGTATACTAACCTATGTTCCAAATTATGCTTCAGCCATAATAAACATAGAGGCTTTGTTTTAGGTTAGTTATACCTCGGCGAAAGAGGGCAAAAAAGGTGTGTGGGCTAAAAAGAATGCAAAAAGGAGAGGTAAAAGCCTTAGAAGTAGCAAACTAGTATCAATTGGTCGATATCCATGTCATCTATCTGGTTTTTATACTTGAGCTTTTTGGCCAACTGATCGAAGGTTCCAACTGATCATATATCTGCTTTTCATACTTTAGCTTTTTGGCCAACTTCTTTTACTTTGCACCAGTCCTAATAGTCATGTATCTGATCTTGTAATTAATTTAGTTCCAGCTTCAAGTCTTCGATTCTCTTTAATATTTCCACTTCCTTAGGTGAGAGGGGCAATTGTCTTTCCAGACAGATGACGGAAAATAGAATGTATGGTTCCTTGAAGAAAAATAAAGGCAAACGTTAATCGTTTAAGAGGTATGGATATCGTGCAAAATCTACTTATCTCTATGAGAAACAATAAATAATAGAGAAGAAGGCAAAAGAATGTACATACTCAGATCCAATAGATAGAGATACAACTTCATTTTCTCTCATTATTCCACCATCCAAGGAAGCCACACCATTTTCTATATAGGAACTTGCCATGCAAAGGTGTTCTTAGACTTGTAGACTTGAAGCTTACCAGTAGAGGATAAAATAATGCCTCCCGGAGAAAATACCTAAAGTAATTCTAAACTGCAAATGTTACGCAGGGGAATATCATATTAACCACATAGCCCAAAAGGCCTGGGGGAGTCTCTCTATTAAAGTAGGGTGCAAAAAAATCAGTTCCCTTTAGAGATCACTGTAGACACCTTGCATAAACGGCCTGAAATAATCAGCAAGGACCTTACACTTTTTTTTTTCCAGAGAGCAATGACCAAAAATAGCTGAAATGTGTAAGGTCCTTGCTTTTTTATTTTAAGCCATTTATGCAAGGAGTGCAGTGATGCAAGGGTTTTCCGCACCCTACTTTATCAAACAGGAAAACTCCCTCAGGCCTTGTGGGTTATGTGGTCAATATGATATTCTTTCCTGCCTAACATTTGCAGTTTAGAACTACTTCAGGTGTCGTCTCCAGGAGGCATTATTTTATCATCTACCGATTTGCTTTAAGTATACAAGTCTAGAGAGCACATTTGCATGGCAAGTTCCTGTATAGAAGATGGTGTGGCTTCCTTGGATGGTGGAATGATGAGAGAAAATGGAGTTGTATCTCTACCTATTGGATCTAAGTTTTACTTTCTTTTCCCTTCTTTTCTACTATTTATTTGTTTCTCGCAGAGATAAGTAGATTTTGCACGACATTTATGGCTCTTAAATGATTAACGTCTGCTTTTATTTTTCTTCAAGGAACCATACATTCTATTTCCAGTCATCTATTTGGAAAGACAATTGTCACTCTCACCTAAGGAAGTGGAAAGATTGAGGAGAATTGAAGCTGGAACTAAAAGATCAAATCAGCACTATTAAGACTGGTGCAAAGTACAAGAAGTTGGCCAAAAAACTTAAGTATGAAAAGCAGATATATGATCAATTGGCCAAAAAGCTCCTGTATAAAAAACGAGATAAAATGTGATTTTTTTTTTTAATTACCTAAAGCCTTGATGAAAGGTAAGAAATACTCCCGTGGACTCTCCTATCTAAGCCTAGTTTGCTTTATTTACATGATTTTCTTCTCCTAGAGGCGAGATTATCCAATAAACAAGTCGAATTACGTGGAAGTTGATTCAAATACCACCGTTATAATAAAAAATTTGCAGTAACATTAGTCTGAACTTTTGTAATAGAACATCTCTATCTCCAGCAAAAGAGATGGTATTATATACAAAACATATGATGGGAAAGGATTATAAGAAAATTATAAATTAATCAATTTACAACAAAATTAACAGAGCTAAGCAAGCTCTCTTCTCCTCAGGCTTCATCAAAACAATAAAATTATACAGTTAAATCCGAGAATGGAGAAACTTGAGCTATTCTAATTAAGGTAAAAAAAGGGCAGCCCGGTGCATAAAGCATCCTATATTAGCAGGCACTGCACCCCAAGGGGTGTGATGTAGCCTACCGTAATGTAAGCTATTCTACTGATGGTAGAGACAACAATTTCAGCAGAAAGCCAACCATTAGGCCAATGACTCCCACAACAATTGCAAACCTTAGAGAGAAGCCTGGATCATTCCGATTTCTTCGTCTCTTCATCATTTCCTGCAAGTTAGAGCAAAGTAGAAGAAATCAGAAAGGTAGGCCAAAGATTCATGTGTAGAAGTCGATATAACAACAACGACTATGCCTCAACCCAAGCGAATTTGGATAGACTTTATGAATCCTCACTGTTCACTGCTTCGTAATATTCTTCTCAAAGAGCTTATGTTCCAATTACCTTTACCCCTACGCCAACCTGACTCTCCAGGACTAGCTTCTTTATCTCATCCGTCCTAATGCAGGAATACTTTCCTATTTTGCACCATATCCGGACAATATGTCGAAGATGATGTGAGATTAAAATGGATGCACGTATTTATCAATTAAATCAAGTTCTCATCATTCTCATTCCCCGAGAGACGAGAAATATATAAATGGTAGATACTTGTTTACTGAGTATACCTATATAAACTAGTCACCAAGTTGATTTCCTATGAATAGGAATTTTCTTAGATACTTCTTGCTTTATTAGGGGCAGGCAGTAAGTATGTAAAAACGAAGCGCAATTTTGAGATTTTTTTTCTCCCAGAAACTACCATATCCTTTTTACCATTTGAAATCCTATCAACTGTAAAATAAGGTGGCTTACATGAACTATTACCGATTCAAATGTAGACTAGCATGTGCCCACATAAGAATAAAGTTGCAACTATACATATCAAAGGGAAAACATAAATAAGTAAACTAACCAATTCCTGTATCAGCTGTTGTGTTTGTCGGACAGCTGCATCCCTTTCATCTTTGATACGCTGCAACGCTTGATTCTACACCATCAAAGGGAAAATTCTAGCATTAATTGGCACTTAGCTCCTAGTCTATCCTCTATCTTCATGTACATAGTTGGAGTATATCATTGCAGAAACGAAAATAGCATACAAGCAGAACTTTTTCCAAGTCACACACACATGGCACTTAAAAATTATCCTCTTGTAGCAGTTTAGAATATGCAATTTTGATTAGAAAAGGTCAACAAGTGCAGACACGTGTGCAAATTAGAAATGCACAGAAGTTTTCATACCATCACAATCTAGATATTTTCTCAAGCCTGACAGAGTATTTGTTCACCGACTATAAATGGGAACTTTGAACGCCATGCCAGTACAGATAATCAGAACTTAAATTGAGAGCTTAAAGTTACCAGTTTCTAGGCTACGGTATTACATATTTGCCTTAAAAGTGGGAAGCAAAACCATCTGTTTTCAGAATCTTATCATTAAATCAGGATATTAAGTAATTACTGCTTTTTAGAAAAGTCACTTCAATGTAGTAAGCTTTTGTATTGCATAAGTAGGGAAATAAAGCAATTTGGTGTTTTTGAAGAATTATTCAAGAAGTACATTCTCTATGCATTCGGCCAGACTTCAGAGAGGATAAATGGCTTGTTGCAAATGAGGCAGAAAGAGAGTAACAAAGTTGAGTACATTGGGACTTTCTAGTGACTTTGAACTGCTTAGATAAAGTCCTCAAAACAATCCTGCTTAAAACATGGGCCTTCTAGTACTTCTTTTGCTACCTGATGTGTTTTATATGGACATCTCAAATGGGTATTAAAGGAAGTGTTCTAGATTGTAAATTTAGATTTTACCTAGAAATCAGAGGTGCAGTAAGATAAAAGCATAAATCCACAAGAAGGAAAGGAAGAAAATTGCTCATAATCGGTCAATTGAGAACAAGGAAGACAACCTTACAGGAAGTTTGCCATCAATATTCTTTAGAGGTCCTTGGCACCCAATTAGATAATTCAAAATACACTACTCTATTTGCACAATATGTTTCTAGATTACGTTCTCTTTTGATTCTTATTCTTATGATTGGAAGGTATAAAAGAATTGAACACCTAAACCTAAGGAGATAACAGGAATCTAATTAGATATCGTTCATAAACCTAAGGAAATAACAGGAATCTAATTAGATATCTTGTTCTTGAGTTAGAAATGTCCCTTAGAAATTATTATTACCAAGAAGATAAGCATGACTGAGGACAAATTGCCCCATCGGATGAATTATTTAGTTTGCTTATGTTCCTTATAATCATGTCACATGGTACATATCTACTCTTCCAAAAGAACCAAAACTGTATTCCCATCACACTCTTAGAGAAAAGATGAAATCCTAGTTTCTTCTCACTGCTCTATTTGCAATTCATTGTTATTTTTAAAATCCCCAATAAGAAATAACTTAACTACTTATGAACACCTTATCAATTCCCAAACAGTGACATCCAACTAAAAGCACAAATCATATCACAAAAGCGAGCAATCTCTGGCTTTTCAAATTTAGGATGAAACAAAGTAGAAAGGCAAAATATGAGAAGTTTATCAGTGAATACAAAATAAGTCAAGTTTGCCAGAACTAAGAGAATATTAGCTGCAAATTCATAAATATCCACTAACCATCATCTACCAAGAAATTAAGCATTATGACAACTGGGAAGAAATATCTATCCCTCATGAAAAACATGAGGTTCAAATAAGCACTTGAAGTGGTAGACAAAAATGAGAGCTGAAGTTAGAACTTACAGAGGTGAGATCAGAACTTTGTCTAAATACATCTTCATAAGGTCCAGGAGATGAATGAGAAGACACGTAAACAACCCTAAGCTTGCACTCTTCCACAGTTCTTCCACCATCCTTATTAAACTGATAAATTGATAGAAGTATAGAACATTAATCAAATAATAATAATAATATCAGCGAATAGGAAGAAGATTGTTCTCTCTGTAAACATATTACACAGATTCTCTCCGCATAAGATTCTTACAGTATCTGGAGGAAGTTCATCAGTATCACTATTCACAATTGTGCTCTGTAGGAGGAATTTGTCCTTGCATTGCATATCCGGTGGGTACTCCTTTTGTGCTTGAAGGGTGACTACAGACGCATCAAAAACTTAACATAAATATAAAATGCCAACTGGCCTTACTGAAAAGATAACGATCTCAGGATTACAATAACAGATGATTGCCGAAGCAATTTTGATGTAACAAACAACAACAATATACCCAATAGAATCCCAAAGTGGGTCTGGGGAGGGTAGAATGTACGCAGACCTTACAACAACAACATATCGTGTTGATGTAACCAACAACACGATAAATAATTTTGAGCCTGTATTTTCTTTTAAAAACAGGTCCTCTGCACTATTTGGTTTTGTGACTCACTTTTTTGGTAATAAATTATTACTTTACCAACAAAAAAAAACACACCATAAAAGGACATAGATAGTGAAAGAAGGTCTGTCTAGTTGACGTCCGTTATTGACCAACTTCAGTGATCCGGTCAAAGTGAAAAGGGATATCATATAATGTTTCCCAATTTACATATAACTTCAAAATGCACAAAATGCATGTGAAATAGTCCTTGATTCCTTCCCTTTTTATTGGTTAAGTATAGTGATCCCCATAATGGTAACATTTCTGAGAAAATCAATATTTTATAAAAGAAAATTTGTGCAGTGTGACACTTTAAGCCATTGAAGCATCTCCTCGTCGCAATCCTGAAAGAGAAAGGTTTGTATTCTACCTAAGTCAGAGACAATCAACAACTTGCGTAAATCAATCCAGGCCACCGCTCAACATTTGTGCATATCTCTAGACTCTAACTATATATAATCTAATGCAATAATCCTACTTTACTTTCAGGCTCGTGGTATACTTTGATTCGGTTTCTGTAAAAGTTTTGGCCAACAGTGTCTTCATATTCTGCTACAACAAATAAGACTATTTGTAATGCAGAAAAATTTATATTATATAAAAAGACATTCAAGCTCAAGAATAGCACCTCGAATAAAACCTGAATCCCAAGGCTGTATAATACCAGTGTTTGGTCGGACAAAGTACTTCTTTGGAGAAGTAGTTTTCACCTATCAAATAAAACAAGCAGTATAGATAGAGTGAATACATGGAAATGAGTTAAGATGGTCCTTAAAGAAGAAACGAAGAATCAGAGGAATTTCTTCCAATTGGGGTGAAACAGACCTTAAAAGCAACACATTGATCTGTGCTGTTTGTAACTTTAAGATCACAGTAGCTTTGTTTGTCCAACTCAACTGAGACAGGAAATGCCAGAACCAAAACCAAACATGAGTGTGCATGACAAGTAAAAATATTCAAAAAGTATTTGATAAAATTGTAGGCAAAGACAAAGATGCTTGATTATCTGAATAGTAACACTGCCATATAGAATGAAACAGGATAAAGAATATGATTTTAAACAGTTCCTTCACCATATCCACTTCTCAAACATATTCGTAATCTTGTAGAATGATATTATTTCACAATGTCTATTAGCTCTTAATCGCCATGAGTATCAGAGAGTCATCCAACTTCTCAAGCAATAGGCAGTCTTCAATCAAATGAATTACACGTTTCCACATCACAGGAAATCCTATAATTGAGAATCAAAAAAATAGCACCAGAGGTGGCTACTAGGTAGCATTTTTCCACCGGAAAGTTTTTGAAATCATACAAAAATCTTGCAAAAGCGTGGTTGCTTAAGGATTTTTCAAAAACTTTTCTTATTGTCATAAACAAAATAGTTTGAGATTATTTTCCCACTCAAAATCTTCGCACAAAAGAAGTACTATTATCTAATAATGTTTTGTAAAAACCATGTTTGGAAAGATTTTCTCATAAGTTGTCCAAAGCGCTCATTTTTGGTCAATGTTGAAAAATATCAATCGAAAGCAAAATTATTTCTCCCTTTTCTAAGCATCCTAAATTGTAAACCCACACAATAAGATTCTTAAACAGAAATTCTCGTACAGTGAAATCATCGTAGCTACAAATCAACAATGAAGAAAGAGAGAGAGAGGTTACATTGGAATTTGAGCTCCGGAGGACTAACAGATATCAACTGGTTGGTAGCACCAGCACTCATGGTGAAAGCTGAAACCTGATCAATCCCTCAAATCAAATCAATTACTACAAAAAACCTATAACCAAATCACACCCCTATGTTAATCGCAAAAATGCAGCTCAAAATGAACAAACAGATCTCAATCATGATAACAAAACACGGACACACACACAAAACAAAAATAAGAGGATAAAATGGATCATGATTAAACAAAAAAATGATGATCTTGCAAGGGGAAAAACTCAACTTAAACTCGTGGAATTTTTTCTAGTGAAATTAGGAGGTGAAAATGTATTACCGCAAAACTCCCTTAGCTATTCCGTGCAAAGAAAAAAAAGTGAAATTTCCTGTGAAACCAATACCTGATCAATTACTCAATCAAATCAAATCACTACAATATAGTCACTCAAATCAATCACAAAAACTCTAGCGCCTACGTTATTCACAACAATGCATCTCGAAACAAACAAAACATATATCAATTGCAACTAAAAGTGACCTTAATTAAACAAAAACTCAGTATCAGCGAATGGCGGACAGAAGCCAAAAGAAAAACTCAAAATCAAACTCATTGAATTTTTTTAAATTGAAATTTAGAGGTCAAAATACATTACCTCAAAAAACTCACCTAGCTACACGCAAAAAAAAAAAAGTAAAAATTTTCCATTCTAACACCAAAATCCGATCAATCACTCAAATCAATTACTATAAAAAATCAATAACCAAATCACAAACCCTAGCATCTACGTTAATCACAACAATGCATCTCAAAACCAAAAAAACATACATCAATCGCAACGAACAAAAAGAAATTAGAAAATCAGACATTAATTTTAAAAAAACTAATAATCAGAGAATAGCCTAATTCAAAAAAAAAAAAACACAAATCAAACTCACAGAACTTTTTACTAAAACTTCATCGGTGAAATACATTACCTCACCTTCAATATTCCGAGCAAAAACAGAGATTTTATTTTATTTTTTGAAATTTTCCGTAGTGAAACAGAAATCGATCAATCACTGAATCAAATCAAATCACTACAAAAATCTATAACCAAATCACAACAAATACATCTCAGAACGTACAAAACAGATATCAATTGCAAAAAAAAAAAAAACACGCACCTTAATTGAACGAAACTTAAGGAATCAGAGAAATGGCGAACGGGAAAAAAAAGCTGAAAATCAAACTTTACAGAGAAATGAGAATGAAATTCGGAAGGGAGAAAACTGCATTTACCTCGAATTTTTCCGAGCAGAGAGCGAAAAAATGAAATTTTCAGTTGTGAAGATATTTTTATAGAGGTGACACGTGGCGGAGAGAGAAAGAAGTCCGAGTCAAAAGGGGAAGTTAGGAGGGAGTGGGCTGATCTGGATGTGGGGAAGAGCTCATCTGTCAACACAACTAGCTTATTCAATTTATGCAACACTTTTCAAATTTTGAGGTTCAAATTTTAAATTATTTTATATATTTTAAAAAAAATTTAATATATTAGTTATCGTAATTTATAATATTTTCTCAATAATTTATAAATATATGAATTATATTTTTAAAAATTTAAGAAACTATATTAGGGTAGTAGGTTAATAGGCTAATAGAGATAGGATGATGTTTGGTCTTGTAATAGTAGATTAGTAGGATTTGTCGTATTTTTATATCTTGTGTTGTCATCGCTTTATATTTGTTACTTTATGGTATTAATATATTATCATTTGTTTTCCACTTTAGTCATTTTTTTCTCTTTTTCCTGTGTGTTCTGCTTATGGGACTTGATATCTTTGAGAGGAGGGTCTTTCGGGAACAGTCTCTCTATCTCATGTTAACGTTGCGTACATTTTATCCTCCCTATACTTTCACTTGTGATATTACACTGGATATGTTATTGTTGTTGAAGATAGCAAATTCTCGATTAAACTTAAATTGTTTAACTCTTAAAAATAAAAAGTATAATATAAATTGGACAAAGTGAGTAATAAGTATAAAAAAAATGAAAATGTTTAATGATTAATTCCTACTATCATTATTAACTACCATCATTACTAACAAAGAAAAGACATGCATAAAGTTTTTCTTTCAACTTATGAGATTTGGCACAACTCAAATTGACATCAATGACATAACTCTATCAAAAGACAAAAATGTCCTTTTTGGCTTCAAAACTATCCAACCTTTCCCTCCAAAAGTAAAACCATCTTTGACTATTTAGTACTTTCTCGGTATCATTTTTTATGCGATACCTTTTAACTTATAATGATGTTATGAAAGTACGGAAAATTTTTAAAATTTTTTGTCTAAAATCATGATATTTATATGATTGAAAATCATTTCATTAAGGTTAAAAAAAATTAAAATTAAATTATTTTCAATTAGAGTTAAGATGACGTTCTTTGAGGATAGACCAAAAGAAAAAAGATGACACATAAAATGAAATCAAGAAAGTATTTCTTTTCTTTTAATATATTTACTTTCTTTACCCATACTAGCTCTCATTCTAATTTTAAAAATATGAACTTTGAAAACCATCAAGTAAAAATTGATGTCAACAACATATTTTGAATTCGGATATTGTATTAGAATATGCTTTATGTTTATGATAACAAGTTTTGAGGAATTTCTTTATTTGTATCTTGTGTTTTTTTTCATTTATAATCTAATTCCATTCTAGGAGTCTCGTATGCAATGTGATTTTCCTCTTTCAGAAATAGTTGAGTTATTTCTTAATTAGAAAGTTAGATTTACATATCAGATTGAGCTTAAAATATGTGCTATCATGACCTTAAATTTTAAATCCTACCAATATGTTGAATACCCTCAATCGAAAGGTCAAGAAGATTTTAGTTCCCCATAGTATGAAGAGCTGCTCGGGGGAAAGCAAGGAAGGGCCTCTTTCCATCCATGCTAGCACTTTTTGCTATCTTTCTTAACCTGCTTCTATCGAAGCAGCTTGTAAACTCCGACTATCGTCTCAGTGAAGTAGCCTAGTACGGGTACAACTATTATTTGAACGAAGTGAACTCATTCGGATTAGTAGCTTGAAGGTCGAGTATTTCGTTTCGACCATAAATTATAAAAAAAGTTATTATTATTATGAAATGAATCATAAAAAAAGTCTAAAATTTTCTCTAAAAAAACATATTCTTTATTTAAATCAACAAATAATTGAATCATGTTAGAAATTTAACAAAATGAAGATTAGAATCAATTAAGAATTAGTATTATCAAATGCCTTTAATTGTTCACCTCCCATCAGTATTCATCTTGCCAAGACATCAAATTCTTTTTTGAAATTCATATACAATCAAATGAATATCTAGATCTCATGAATGATTAGAAGAACATCAAATATAAGAATTATTAGGGTGTCAAATAAACAGATTTGATTAAATATGAAAAAGTCAAATATAACATACTAATAAATAAATCGATTATTGATTCATTTAAAAATTACTTAATTGAAATAGACTAAGTCATATGTATTCAAAATTCAAAATCTTAAAAGAAACTTTTACTTTTATGCACCAATTTAGATCCATAAAATCTTATAAATTAAAAAATGAACAAAAGCTAGTTATCATTTCCAAAAATAGAAATATATATATAATAAAATAGTACAACAATTCCCTTAAACAACTATTATTTAATGCACGAAATATTTTGCGTTCACACAAAAATTAAAGGACATCCACCTCAAGAATTCTCTTTTTTTTTTCTTGGTAGGGTGGTTGGGAAAATGAGTACAAATTTAATTTGTCAATTAACCTTAATCTCAAGAATCTAATTAGAGATTGTAATAATAATGTTTTGTTCAGAGCTGTCTTCATTAGAATTTGGAGTAATCATCACAAGATCTTGATTAGTTTCTCCATTAATAATCCAACATGAAATATGAATAGCCTTATTTCCTTCAATAAACCTTACTTTATCAGCTCCCAAATCATCCCAATTTGCTGAAATTATAGATAATAATCCACTTTCCTTCTCCTTAATTATCTCCTCTCTTGAACAATTTTCCACCTTCATATTTTCAAAATTTTCCTTCACTAAAAAAGTGAAATTTGAAGATATTTTTTTACCAATTTTTTCCTCTGATTCTACAATACATTTTGATGCAAGATTCTTGAGGAATTCATTCTTATTTATTTTCAAAGGGGTTTTGGGATTCTTGAAAATTAGAGTTTTGGTGATTTGATTTTTTGTTTTTGGTGTAGTAGTGGATAGAGTTGAAGAGCCAATTTTTGTGAAATGTGGAGTGTAAAATGCTGGTATTTTTGGTGAGTCAATTTGTGAGACAAGGTTGTGGTGGATTTTGGACCAAGATTTCAAGAAATCTGTCATGGCAAAAGGGTCTGCTAGAAGTAGGCTACAACTTATTCCAATTGAGTATCCTCCACACTTGAAATTTGTCACCTGTCCAAAGAGTAGTTCAGTGACTGAGTCAGAATTTTCACCAACAAAATCTCATGTATATAACAACAACACACTCAGTGGACTCTCACAAGCTGGATCTGGGAAGGATAGAATGTACACAGACCTTATCACTACTTCATAGTATATGTATGCTATATGTTGAAACTGACTTCTTCATGTGTTTACTTCTTATAGTTTAAATTGTATTAGTGAGAAATTCTAACTGAAACACTAAACTCCGATTGATTTATCTATGCAATATAATTTTTGAAAAACTATTGATTGAAGGGTGCTTGTTATCATATATATATGTGATGTGCCCTATTGATCTAACTCTTAACATGTGTGTGGTGCATCCTATTGGCCTAAATCGAGAATACAATAACGTATCTAGTAAAATTTCACAAGTGGGTTTTGAGGAGAGTAGAATGTATGCAGACCTTACCACTACCTCACAAAAGTAGAAAGACTGTTTCATGGGAACCCTCGTCTCAACAACCCATAAGCAGAATAAATTAGATATGACAAAAAAGAAAGGAAAGGAAAGGGATAGGGATAGGAAGAGTGACTACTAAATGAAAAATACATGATCTTATGTAAATACGATAAATTTAACACATATTATGTATACCCTTGATATACAGACTCGACAACACCTACTAACCTACAATACCCCACGACTATCGATCTGTTTTAATTTTTTTTTATAATCCTCTAATATATTTTTTCACACATGTTTATGATATGGAAAATCAAAAACATTTTGATATATTCTATCTATATTTTTATGCGATATATTTAAGATTAAGAGAATAAAAAGAATTTTTATACATTATGTTTTTAGTTTAAAATCACGAAATTCAAAAGTCTTTACTTTCTTAAAATTTTATAGCAAGTCAAAATCAAACAAACAAATTAAAACATAGAGAGTATTTCTTCTTAAAATTTAGTATATTTAATTTATGTAGCACCGTTCAGATTTTAAGAGTCAAACAGTTTAATTTTGACTGTAGCTTTGAGCATGGATCTTTAAGTCTTTTGAAATAAAATTTACATAAGATAATATTTGAATCTTGAAAAATGAAACAAAGGGAGTATTAAATTTATTTTTGTATTTACCTGAACTAAGAAAAGCGGAGAAAATTGAGGAGTTGTTTCATGAATACCCTCCCAATAAACAAGGTCATTTTCAAGATTTTCCTTCTTGTTGAGCTCAATAAAATCATCCATATTCATTGCATAATTAGCCTCAAGCATTCTAACACCAGAATCATTTGAAACTAATTCAAAATCATCATCTAATATTCTTAATCTTCCAGCAAATATTGGATTTTCAACTATTGCACTTCCCAATGACTCCTTAAACCAACCTGCAGCTATCCATCCTGAATCCGTCTCTGATGCTTTGTTATAGTACAAAACCATGTGAAATCGCCTACGCAGATTGTCTGAGTCGAAATTCTCAGGTAAAACGATTCGCCTCGATAACCGTGGATCAGTTATCTTAACTGGTATCACAGTTTGGATAGCTTCAACTTGCAATTTGGAAGAACACATTGGAGCTCCATTTCTTGCCATTTTCAAAATACTTGAAGATTGTTGTGTAAAGTTACTAGGCTTTATATAGGCAAATTGGACTATCACCCCCACCCCCACCCCCACCCCCAAATCTAAAAGTAATATAATTATTTCCAATCATTCTAATTCATGTGACACTATTTGATTTGACATAAAATTACAAGGACAAATCTTAAATATTTACGTAATTGTAAACTATTTTATTAAAGTAAAGTAATGATTTTAGAATTAATTTTTCTTTTAATAAAATAAAGAAAAAAATATTTCATAATAATTAAGATAGAAAAAATAAATGGTTAGTCTGGTTTTTTTTTAATTATGGTTACAAGAAAAACTAAAAAAAATAATTATGGTAGTAGAATGTACTTTTCTATCATGTTGATTTAAAAAGATTATAATTTATAATTTTTTTGTATAATTTTAAATAGTTAAATTTTTATTTTAAAATATTAAATTAATATAATTTAATTTAATTTTAAAATTAATCAAATTAATTTTAAAAAAAATGCAACATTACAACCAAAAAAAGTCGAGGAATACATTTTTCTCCATTTTATTGGTGGTATATTTGGTTTGGTTAAATCTTTTTCCTTTTTTTTGAAAAATATTTTTTTAGTCTAACATTAATATTGTGTCTTTATCTTCTATTGACTAATTAATTTCTTGTTCCATTTTATTTGAACAAGCCAACTACTCTTATAACATTTAATATACGTAATTTATTGAGCCTACAAAGAATAATCTTAGGCATTCGAATAATAAATAATTACCCCGTTTCTTTTTAATTGTCAATCAAACTAATTTAATATTTTAAAATAAAAGTTAATTATTAAAAAATATAAGAAAAGTATTAATTCTGCAACTTTTTTCATATCAATATAATGAAAAAACATATGTTAAAATGTTAGTCAAAACTTATATAGTTTGATTCTAAAATGAAAACTATGACAACTAAAAAGGAATGAGGGAATATTAATTCCTCCGAATCACTTTACTTATTATATTTTATTTTAAAAATTCAATTAAAGGGATAATTTGATAAGATTATTCTTGATTTTTTTCGATTTTTATACTTTTTTCTTTTGACATAATTTTTACTACGAGTAAAGGTGGATATTGTACTACAGCTAATATCTTGATTTAAGGAAAGTTGATTAGTAAAATATTATGAATAATACCTTTAACACGACTCAATTTTTTGTAAATTGTCATACCTAATATTATTAATTAGTAAAATGTACAATTTCTGGATTTTTATGAAACTAAGTGGGAAAGAAAACACAAAAGAAGAAAAAAAATTAAAATAAATGATAATAATAATAATGTAGGTGATATGTCGCTTTTGTGTCATTAATTAAATCTTATATAAGTTTTAGATAAAATATTACTATTTTTTCACACCTAACATCATTTAAGAAGTTGGGCTGGAAATTAAAAGTAAAAAATATGTCCCTTTTTCTTTTTATACCAAAATATTATTGGGACCGACAGGAATTATATGTCATGCGGAAGCTAGCAAAGCAACCTCGAAAAATCATAAGTATGAAGATAAGCGAGAAATATGCTATAAAGAGACATAATAATTTAACGTGGTACAGTCAACCGGCCTACATTCACGAGAGAATATGAGCAATCCACTATATAAAAGAGAGCACACAACATTGAGAGAAATAACAACACCAATTCACTCGAAATACAAAGAGGTTCACACACACTTATGTTTCACACTTTCTGTCCCTACACACAACTCTCAAGTGCCTATGGTTGCGTTGTGAATGCTACCAAGTTAGAAGGAATGAGCCTCTATTTATAAAGTGATAAATTTTTTCTACTAGAAAAAAGTTTCGCGAAATATGGATAATCTGTTTTCGTTTTCTAAAAAGAAAACCCCAATTATAATAAGAAACTCAGGGCAAAAACCCGACAAATATAACCAGATTAAATTATTTTTTGTTTTTACTGGTAATATTAAAGAATGTCAAATGGTCAGATTGAATTCAATTTGAATGGGTTAAAATAAATTTGATAAATAAATGAGTTGGTTAAAATGAGATGGAGAAAAAATCTACAATTATTTTTTAGTATACCTAATAATTAAAATAGAACGGAAAAATATGAAGATAGTTTTAAATGAAAAGTATAATAAAAGATCATTTTGTCTCTTCACAATTGAGCAATTGTCACATTTATTTAATACAATGTTTCTCAATTACAACTATTATAATTTTCATTAATTGTATATTTCATCTGTTTTTATATTATTTGAGCTTTACTGAAAAGTTTTAATTGAAGATATGTTTATTATATTAATCTTATTATTGATATTTTGAAACTCAAAAATTTGATTATTATAAATTTATATAGTTATTTTATATTAAAATTAACATTAATTTATTAAAATAGACAAGTAAAATGAAACGAAGGAAAAAATAACTTCGAAATAAACTATAAAGATAATTTATCTCATCTTTTGGTTGAATTTTTTTTATTCTAGCATTAGCAATCTCACAATTAATTATATCATAATTATAATGTCATATTTATCCCGCACTTAACGATGAAATAACAATCTCAAAATAGCTAATCCAACCAAGCAACTTGTTAGAATCAAAGTTTTGGTTGACGCAATCTTATTTAAAATCCACCATACTTTGTACTAAGCGGGACCAATTGACAATCAATAAGCCAATTATGAAAAAATGATATGAATAAAGATTTTAGTGGGATGAATCGAATTTCGTTGTCTTTAAATTGAATTGTTGGCACTTTTTTCATATTTCAAAATAAGTGATTTTTTTAAAATTCGAAGGAATTATTGAGACCTTTTTTTCTTCATATTTACTCTTTCTTTTATGAGGATTTTAACTACTTTACATTTTTTAGAAAAATAATTTATGAATAATCAAAAGGATTATAGAGAATAAATAGCTTTTGATTTTTGTCCTTAAATATTATTCTTAAAAAGTTCGTCATTACCCTAATAACTCACCTAATTTGACGGCCACATGAAACTCCCTTCATTGTTTTTTTAGTTGTCACAATTTCCTTTTTGAGAGACAAACAATACTATTTCTGGTCCCTTTTATATGTCGTCATTACTATAAACAGTCAGTCCTTAATATATGTCATTTCACAAAATCAATGCATAGATGACACTATTCTTATTTTATCCTTGATAGTTAATGAGCTTTAAACAGATACATTTGGCCTATTATAAGAACTAAAAAAAACAATTAATGTACATTTTAACTTAAACAAGGATAAAATAGTAAAATTATTTTTATAATTTTTATTTAAAATATTAAATAACTTTAAAAATTAACTTTCAAAAAATATATTTCTGGCTATAAAGGAACAGAAGAAATCATAATTAAGTTGATAGTTGGAGACAGGTGAATGTTGAGGTTAGCTGCAATAATGAATGCTCATGAAAATTAGTTGACAATATTAATTATTCATTAAATTGGAACAGAGGAAAAAGAAAAAGAAAAGAAAAAAAAGAAGCAATAAATAGGAGTTGCACAAAACCAATTATATGGCAGCTACCAAAAATGTTTTGACCAATTGTGCAATTATGTTGATGGGAAAATATAATTGTCCTCATAATATTATTTGTATTTGTATGTATTAAATGAGCGAGTTGAGTGGAATTGAAACAGTACCAATTTAATAAATATAGCCATGTATTTTATGAGCTAATTTTATCATTCGTTCAAATATTTTGTGAAAAAGATGCTTCTAGTTCATGTTATCTGTTGATAGATACATTGAAAATTTTAAATTACATATTGGCGTATTATGTATATATAAAAAAGAATTGCAAATTCAATATTTAACATAAATAATTATGAGTTTTATGATAAATGAAAGAAGCATGTGAATTATAAACTTCAATTTTATTTTTTTTGGAGATTATAGTAATTATTATCTTTTTGGGGGTCAAATAAAGAATTATACCTATGGAGTCCTCTCAACTGTACATACTAATGGAGAAACCTATCAACATAAAGAGTGGTTGCTACTCAACTTGAGAGGATAAAACTTATTAGTTTTCCCACACATTTATGGTGGATTTAACTTGAGAGGAACTGACGGGTCGTTTGGTTAGGAATAACTTATATCAGGACTAATTATTTTGAGATAAGTTATTCTACCATGTAGTATAAATACTGAGTTAAGATATCCCAAACTTGGCAACCAAACAAGATATCGAAATTTTATCTTTTTATCCCATGACTGTTTATTTTTATTCCAAATGACCGTTAAGTTCTATCTCAGCCCTATATACAATTTTAATTAGTAAGATTAAAATAAAAAAAATTGATCTCAAAGCTTAGAATTTTTTAATCCTCCCGATTAGTATTGTTGATTCTTGATTTCATTATGACAATTCACGCTATTGTAAATCTTTGATTTATGTTTCATGTTTTTATATCACATGGACCTTTTCTAATCAAAGTTATTCAAGAATTTTGCGATATGCATTATTTCCATGAATGAATTAAGTTCAAAAAAGTATTTATTATATTTTATATGCAAGAGTTTCAAGAATTTCAAAGATTAAGTATTTTGAGATATGATTTGAAAAGAGGAACGTGAATGTCCCAAATACATATATATTTTTTGAGTCCAAGCATGCATTTGATGAATTAGTATTTTCATGAATAATTATATTTGAGAATTAGTTTTGAGGAAATAGGAAGAGTATATCTTATGCACTATTTTGCATAAATGATATTTTTGAAAAGAGTTTTGACGATATACGAAAAAGTAATTTAGCTATATATTACCCCTAATTATTGTATGGATAGAGGGAGCTCTAGTATATGAAATCCTCATTATTGATTTGGATTAGTGTCACTTCAATGTCAAATATTGAGTCTCAGCAATACTCGACATAAAATGAATTAGGCGTCAACAACCGCACCTCACCCCTGCCTCTGCCTCGTGGAAGTCGAGAGACTGTTCGACATCGAAACATAATTGTCTTCCAACCAAAATTGATTTGATAAGTAAAAATAAGTATAAGAAAAGAGCCTCACAACTAAATATGAAGGGTAAGGGTTTTAATGCATGTAAACAAGTCGAACAAAAACCCAAGGCATACAAGTTCAGAAAACATCTAAATTTACACTCTAAACAACAATTATAAAGTTTCCAAAAACAAAATCTAATACAGGAATGCCAAAGGTTCTGGGAAATATTCTGTCATCATTAAAACCCAAATATCATAAATGACGGAAAAAGGAAGACGGATCAGACGGCAAAAGTTGCTCCCTTTTTTACCTAATCCATGCAGGACATGGTCTCTTACTTGGCAGCCAAGGAGGGGAATTGACCAACATCTTCTATCGATGGGGCTGAAACGTTGTTGTTTCCACCATATCCACCGCCATTACCTCTTCCGCGGCCACGGCCCCTACCACGACCACCAGGGCGATAGTAACTTTCTCCCTCAGCAGGCTTCAGAAACTCGTTTATGCTTTTTGTCTGCAAGAAATAGAATGTATCAAGCCTCACAGTTGAAACAGTAGAGTTAAATCAATTGAACTCAACCCATCCATGGATCAATGTCTTGTCTTCAGAATATTAGACAAGATGGGGTCCTATTCAAGTGTAAACTTTCATCCTTTTCAAGTGAAAAGGAAAACCAGCATGCAATACTAGATAGAGAGGTGGTTTCTGGTGGACTATGTTGCTCGGACTCATCAAAATTGTCATCGAATCCTTCCGAAGTGATGCATTTTTCGAGTGTCTGAGCAACTTAGCCGATAGACACTCAGCTCAATAAAATAACAAGAGTGAAGAAACCACTGTAAAATATTGAACAAGGCATGAAAAAGCATTCTAAAAAAGGAACAGTACAATACTGACAACACCACACCAACTCAACTGCATCCGTGATTATTACTAAAAACAATCGAGGGAAGCAGAAGGTTTCTCTACAACTGTGAAGTATGAGGGACGGTTCCTGAAGTCGGACCTCTTTCACAAGTAAAAGTTGGGGCTGTGGTAGAAAGGAATAAGCGACTAACCCGTCCCGTAGTGCAAATTCTAAACCAACTGTTCCTATGTCCGTTTGGATGGAATTCAAATAGAAAGCAAAAAAGAGTACCTCTAGCGTCTGGAGATTGACCTTCTGGTCAAAAAAGAGCACTTACCGGAATTATTTTCCAAGAATTCTGAAGGCCAAAAACAAATCACCTCTCTCTATTGAGAGAGGCTAGAAAATGCATAAAGAAATGATGGCACAATACCCAATATAATCACTTGAAAAAAAGCTAAGGTACCTTTTTGTTTTTTTCCACTGCCTCCTTTTTCTTATCTTTCTCAGCACCCTGCCCAGATACAAAATTTCAAGCATGGTGAATATACGAGCATACAACATAATCAAATTACTAATACAGCAATCAAAACATAATAGCAGCAAGCACTAAATAACTCACCAATTTGATGAAGATCTCATCATCATTCTTCTTGTTTGAGAGAAGTTGCATGGATTCAAGTTCTTTGTCCAAATCAACCTTTCGTTCCTCTTGCTTTAGAGCCACTAAAGCCTTTCTCTTCTCTTCCATTACCTTCTCATACTCCTCAAGGGTCATCTCCTACAATACAAGCAGAGATGAGTAATTAATAGTTCTGGATAGTGATCAATACATATGAATTTTTTTTTTTTAAAAAAAAAAAGGAATCATGCAACAGTAGTACCGTGAATTTACATCTCCCCACCACCCCACCCAAGAGGATGATAGTACTGTGACACATATTAATGTGCAATAGTAGAATCACGGCAGGTAGGCAAGCAAAACAAATAATGGTCTTCCCCATAAAATGACAGTTACCTTCTCCTCAGGTTCCTTCTCTTCTGGCTCAACAGCAGTCGAATCCTTATTGGCGTCTCCAGCATCTTCCTGTCCAGCTTGTTTCTCAGCCTCCACAATCTTCTCACCATCATTAACAGGTTCTTCAGTCACCCTGAATTCGAATTAAAACCCAACATTAAACTATAAGAAAAAATCAATACGTAAAGCGAAGTGCAATTAGGAAACAAAATATTGAGATGATAGTCTCACGGTGCAATATCATCTGCCGCAGTTCCCCAGTTCCCACGACCAGAGCCATCCCGTTTAACAAACTCATGCCTATAAAATAAAACAGATTTAATAAAGATACACATCATATGCACAAGAAACAACGTCAACCACAATAAACAAGACTTACAGCTATTGAACAACCCAACAAAGGGAATAATGAAATGCATTGTGTGAACTTCAAAGCAGAAACACTTACCCACGGCCAGTTCCACTTCGCCGATCAAACACTCTCCTTGGGCGTTCCCCTTCTCCTTCTGCAGCATCCCCATTATTGAAACCACCACGACGGCCTCCACGGAACCCCCCACGAGATCCACCGTATCCGCCTCTCCTTTCAGAGACCTTTCCTGATTCTCCATCTTCTGGCGCACTGTACCGCCCAGAGAATCCATTGTTGCTGCCAAAAGCATTCTCATCTTCAGCAAATTCTTGGTTAAACCCGCGTCCACGGCCACGGCCACGAGCTCCTCCACGTGGACCCCCGCGGCCTCCTTCTCGCTGACCATCACTCCTGGCTTCCCTCACTGCTCAAAAATTAATACACAAATAAGCAACGGGTAAATTTATAGTACTCCCTCTGTCCCATTTTATGTGACACCCTTTCCTTTTAAGTCCATCCAAATAGAATTGCACTTTACTATAATGAGAAACATTTTAACTTTAAAATTACTCTTTTATCCTTAATGAAATGATTTACAACCACACAAAATATCTAAGAATTGTTTTAGACCACAAGTATCAAAAGTCTTCTTTTTAAAAGAAAAACAATGTGCCAAGTCAAACAGTGCCTCATAAGATGAGATGGAGGGAGCACTATTTATGAAAGCATCTGTAGTACAACACAGGAATCAGGTAAAGAGAAACTCGATACGTGACCTAGAAATTAATTCACAACAGGGGAATACAGGAATACAATGAATGAAAACTAAAGAGCGGCAAACCCAAATGAGTTCACTTGCCTGTTAGAGAGATATGGTCTTACTGAACACGAGCAACAACACCAAATATGGAACACCAGAGAGGGGACAATCAGGAAACTCAATAATGACATTTTCTATATAAAAGGTTTATATAAATTGTCACACAATTTTCGGCCAATCAAACCCCCATATCCATAACCTAACTTTAATCTCACATTCACAGAGGAAATTATCTTCCAATCCATTTGCTCGGGATCATATTTACTAAATAACGGACAGAAAATAATTGCTTAAACATTGAGAAACCTACCATTAATTCCACATATTTGTATAGCCTAAAAGTTTGATTCAGACTCCCACAATCCTGGATTGATACATAATTGATTAACTGATTTTTATAGCCTAAAGGTTTAAGCATGGAACTTAAATTAATTACATATATTTCTATGGCCTAACAGTGTCATATCGGGAAGAGAAAACCAACATTTCCAAGATAATTTCTTCATACAACAAGAGAATTGATAATGAAAGAGAAGATGGAGACGAGTGTCACCTTGCAAATAGCACATATTCTCATTTACGGCAAAAAAAAAATTTAATTCACTACACGCTCGATCTCTTTCCTCACCAAACATATAATAACCAATACCATACAGAAAAAAAACTTGTTAAAATTGCCACATTCATTCACTATTACAACAACAAAAATAAGAACTACATCTCAATCCAAACTAACCGGGTCAGCTCCCCATTTGTGTTGGTTTCATACAGAATATGAACCCAAAAATACAAAGCAGAAGTACGAAGGATTATACATGAAACCAAGCACAAAATGTCTTAGGATAATTAGAAATGGAATATTACTAAACAAACTCAATTTTCTACACTTGGCTCGTTTCCCCGCCAATCATATGATACCCAATACCTTATAGCATAACTTGCTATAAAAGTCATATTCATTCACCACTACAACAAAAAACAAAGGAATATCTTATACATCTAAATCCAGAATAATTGGGTCGGCCATATGAACCATCTACACTTGCTTAGCTCCATTCGTGTCGGTTTTAATGTAAACCCAAAAATACAATAAAGTTATGAGCGAATATACACGAACCTAATAAAGCAAAATATTTTAAAATGGTATATTACCATTACTACTATAGCAATGGCAATAATAATGAGAACTCTAGGGGTGTACAAAAATCGAACCGACCAATAAACCGAACCGATAAAACGTTATTGGTTTATTGTTATTGGGTTATTAGGTTATCGGGTTTTTAATGATTATTGAAAAAAAAATTATTGGGTTATCGGTTTTTACTATTGGTTGTTGGGTAAACCGATAACCCAATAAGATTATAATAATTTACTATTTTAGCCCTTCATAAATATTAAATATTAGTAATTTAATAGTAATAGGACACTATAGCAGTACTTTACCTATTTTAATCTTTGGACTAGTTACCCACTTTAGCATTTTAGTTTGTAATTAACTAATTAAAGCTTTTGCAGGTTGGTAAACGTAATCTTCATACTCCATTTGCTTTTATTAATGCAAATTCTCATGAAAAATCATTCTTATCGGGTAAACCAAAAAACCGAACAATTAAGGACTTAAAACCGATAAACCGAAGATTGATAAAAATTATTTTATTGGTTTAGCATATTTAAAAACTGAAAACCGATAAACCGAACCCATAATGTATAAAACCAAACCGAACCAACCGATGCACACACCCCTAAGAACTACTACATCTCAATCCAATTAGCTTAATCCAGACTAACTAGGACACCTATATGAACTGTCTACATTAGTTCAGCCCCATTTGTGCTGGTTCTAATATGAACCCAATAACACACAAAAAAAAAAAAAAACTACGCACAAAATTGTCTATACACTTGATTTTTTTGTCATATAGTATATAATACCTTACACAAAACACCCAAAAATACAAAAACGTACAAACAAATATGCATCAACTCAAAACAAAAAAAATGTCTAAAAATAAATAGAGCTGGTATAATACCATTATTACTACTATTACACCAATAATTATAACGACAACAAAAATAAGAACTTTTACATATCAATCCAAACTAATTGGGTCAGCTAAAGAAATCTTCTAAATTCGTTCAGCTCCATTCTTGGCAGTTTCACATGAAATATAAACCCAAACAGCAAAAAGTATAAAGTCAGAATAGAAAATTGTTTTAAAATGATTAGAAATGGCATATTCTCATTACTGCTACTATATGGCAACAAAACTAAGAACTACTACATCTCAATCCAAACTAATTGGGTCAGCTATATGAGCCATCTACACTAGCTCAACTCCATTCATGCCGGTTTCAATATAAACCTAAAACACAAAAAGTAATCTTGAATATCCATGAACCCAAAACAAAATATGTTTAAAAATGATTAGAAAGGGTATATTGGCATTACTGCTACAACAGCGGCAATCAAAATAAGAACTACTACATCTCAATCCAATTAGCTCAACCCAAACTAATTGGGTCAGCTGTAAAAGACATCTACCCTAGCTCAACTCCATTCATTCCGGTTTCTATATAAACCCAAAAATTATCAAGGAGTATCCATGATTTAAAAAAATGTTTAAAAATGATTAAAAATGGATCATTATTATTACTAGAACAACAACATCAACAAAAATAAGAACTACTACACATCAATCCAACTAGCTCAATCTAACCTAATTGGGTCAGCTATATGAACCATCTACATTAGATCACCATCACAAAGTTACATGGTATCTTTCATTAACAACAACAAGAACATACCCAGTATAATCTAGTTTATTTCCCGACAGACACTTAGCTCAAATAAAGCATGAAAACAAGTGTTTATATGAATGAATACACGTGAACCGAAAACACAAAAATGTTCAAAAATGATAGAAATGGATTATTTACCAGCTTGAGAAGGAGGAACCGGCTTCGAGGGCAACTTAGCAGCAGGCTTAGCAGGCTGAGCTTGAGCCTTAACTGCACCCTTCTTGGTTGGTGCAGATGCAACAGGAGCCACGGGCTTCAGCTGTTGAGCTGCAATGAACAAAATTGGGTCCTCAGCATCATCATTCAAAAGGTCAAATGGGTTCATAGTAGCCATTTTTTCCCACTCTTTTTTGAGTTCCTAAACAGATATAGATAGAAAGAGACACAAAGAACCGATATTTTCAAGGAATCAAGAAAAACCCTATAGATTAAAATCCATTTGAAGATGAATTTCTGGGTATTTGGAGAGAAAATAAACTTGTGGGTATTGTCGAAAAACCTAGCCAAAGCGGCTGATAATGGAAGGAGTGAAGTGAACCGAAGCTTAAAAACCCTAGTGATGGTGGGGTGAGGTGCGTGGGTGGTGGGGGTGTTATGGGCCGGGCTGTGTAGTTTGTTGGGCTTTTATGATTTGTTGCTATTTTTGGATCTTGGTTTGGAAATAGTCCGGAAACAATTTTTCTATCTTTATGATATAATGATAAGATTTGTGTTTGCTTTATCTTTTTCATACCCCATTTTGTATAATTTATTAAGTATAATATTATTGTTATTGCTATTTTAGGTTTTAACATTGTAAAGTTTTAAGTTTTTGCATGGACTATCTATCCCTCTTATGAAAAGTCGTCTATTAAATCTATGATCTTTAATTTTTATTTTTAGTAAAATTATGGGTCAGTCTCTCTACTCTATGAGGTAGTAGTAAGGTCTGCTTACATTTTACTCTTCTCCATACTTCACTTGTTGGATTTCACTGGATATGTTATTATTGTTGTAGTAAAATTATGGGTCAACCAAACTTTATACTTTGTGTCTGGATTAATTCACAAGATAGTTAAGCAACCGAAATACGACAATTGGAATGAAAACATATAGACTTTTGTGTGAAAGACAAAATAGTACACAATAGGTAGTCAAAATTTACAAAAAATATATGCATTGTTTGTACAATATAACTTGTCAAAAGTCATAGAAAATATACACTAAATATACAATATAGATTACTTATACATGAGGTATACACATTATGATATACTCAAACATTAAATATAACTTGATTATACATGAATATACATTGATCATACATGCCTATACAAAGAATGATATTTTTCTTTGGTAATCACTTTGGCTGAATGGTCATTTAATGCAATTATCCCTTCTAAATTCATGCTCCTTGATAGAGTGTAAGATCTTTCATTTAAACCACAAATTCTAAAAAATGTCTTTCTATTTTTATAGATTTCATGCACAATTAGTAATGTCACGTAAATTGAGATTGATGAATTATTATTAATATCACTGATTTTAAATATTTATAATTATGTATAATGATTTCTTATATTGGACGATTCGTTTTTATTTACTTAAAATTTGAAAAAATAAAATTACGTGAAATATATTCTAATGGAAGATAGTCGATATTGGTGCAATCCATTACATGTCTAACATCCTTTTACCTACTACATGATATGACTTTTTTTTTCTAACATCCTTTGACTATTGTTTTGTGTGCAAAAACAAATTGCAAAAGAATTTTAATTTGTTCACATTGGATGTTGGAGAAAGGGAAATAGATAGTGAAAGTTGAACTCATGCATTAGGAGGAAAACATTTTTAGAATTTTTCTTTTTTCAAATTTTCTATCTCTGATTCTAGGAAAATAAGTTATTGAAAAAAATTGGACTTCTCGATAGAACTCGGGAAAACAAGTTTGATATGTAGTATTTCATATTGATTGTGTCTTCTCCATGCTTCGACACACCTCACCTTCACTAATATTGCCACCACCTTTGTCCCATCACATATTATTTGCCTACATAATAAAGATAACATATCCATCGTAATCCATAAGAGGGGTTTGGAGAAAATAAGATGTACATAGACTTTATCAGTATATTTTTAGGGTTGATAGATTATTTTTGATAGACCTTTATCTCAAAAGAATTATTCGCCTACATTATGTTTAAATATTTTTGAGATATTATTTACAACATACAAACGAAAACTAGTCGAATAAGTAAGAAAATCATCTATTTTTCAGGATATTTCCCTTCATACCAAATACACCCGAAAACTCTCACTATCAAGGGTGAGCATAGGCAAGGACTTACAAGTTTATCTGAATTCAATATCTTTAGCTCGAACCTCATATATGTGTTAAAAGATTCACTAGATAATTTAAACATATACTTCTTATTACTTATTTGTACTAGAAGTATACATCCTCTAATTAAAGTAACATCAAGAAGATGGACTAGGCAAACAACTAGGTCAAGAGAAACTATGTTCTCTTTCAAGATTTAGGTTCAATCCTTTTGCTTTATTAGTGTAAAGCCTTTTGATATTAGACCTTTGTTCATTTAGCAACTTTGCTAGACTTCTTTTGGCATTTGCTCTAAAAGGACAATTTGATGCCAAGTATCCATCTACCAAATGTAAATATGCCTCCAAATCATGGCAACAAGCAACATCAGCATCAGGCTTCAAGAATGGTGACATTCTTGTGTCAACTCTCAGCTCAGTGCCAACATGCGCGTATGCCCATGGCATACTTTGGTCGAGCACATTTAGCACCCCGCTTACAATTCCCGACTCCCTTAGCTTCTTGTCAAGTTCTTCACTCACAAACATCCCCGGGACTCTAGTTATAACATCTTGATTGTTAACTATACGTAGTACTTTAACGTTTCTTGAGTTTAATCTATCTGCAAAGCTTCGATTCCCCACTCGTGGACCTCCAAAGGAGAAAACAGCCACGGGTGGTGCATCTGGTGCACATGTACTCACTTCATCTGCAACTAACAAAGCCAAGGCCGCTCCAAGACTATGCCCTGTCACAGTAATGCTTAAAGGCTCGCCTTTGTATTGTTCGATGAGTCTTTGCACTTCATTAACAACTGATTCAGCTAAGCTAGGAACGTTAACACCAACTGTTTGAAACAAACTCAAGAATCCACATTCCACTTTAGCTTGTCCTTCAACCGACTCTGACTCAGTCGTCTCTGTTGGGATTTGAACCAGTAAGTCGCGAAAATTCTCCCCCCATTCTAAACAAGTAGCAGTGCCCCTAAGAGCAATGACAATATCCCTCCTTCCCATACGTTGAATCTCTGATCGATCATCACAAACCGCGACATAACCAATCCAACTCGATCTTTGTGTCATCCATCCAAGATCAGGTGCTACATCATCCACCCATGTTGGCAATCCAATTGATGACGTAGCATACAAGCTCTTCGTAACCTTATAAGACTTATCAGGCAACGCCACTTTTCTCGATGCCTCCTCATTACACGTTGTAGCAGGATTCGAATGGAAACAATGATAAGCTGCCTGGATGAACTCTCCATATCGAATCAATTCTCGTCGTAAATTCTCATCCAAAGGATCAATTAGGCCTAACCAATCATTACTACCATGATATTCTTTCCATTTACTACAACCAAGATTGTTTCTTGGAGAGTATTCCATGTTATTAGATGATAAAAGCTTTTTTAGCTTATTTAAATGTCTTGGAGACATTTCTTCAGCAACCTTGTGTTCAGGCCAAATTCTAGACAAATTCAACCCTTTTATCAAGTTTCTTCCCCTGTTTTCTTTTGACTCATTACTCCTTGCTTCGCGGGGATGAGCTTGTTTCCATCCCCCCGAATCATCTTCGAGTAATTGGGGTTTACGTGGTTGATTTTGCAAGAGCTTTTCAAGATTCGAAAGATGTTTTTTTGTCATCTCTGTTTTTACAGTATTTCGTGATGATGGGTTTAATGGGGATCCATTGCATCTGAAGCTAGCTCTTCTTGCCTGAAAAAAATGGAGATTGGTCGCCGGTAGTGTAGCTCCGATCAGCATGGTTTTTAGAGAGAGAAAGTGAAGAAAAAAAGTGATTTTTTTCGAAGAGAGAGAGAGGAAGAGAAGAAGGAGGAGGAGGAGGCAGCTTAGACGAATTTGATCCAAAATCAAATCAAGTAGGATGAAGGGGATTAGTTAAGATTTATATAGAAAAAATATTTAAGTGAAAAGACTAAAATGTACATCACTCTTTTCTTTCTTTTCTTTTTTTGTGAAATTTATGGTCGTCAGCCCGTCAAAAGTCCAAGGTGACCCGGGGCATCAGACGACGCCTGATAGCATTTTCTGGTTCAAGGAACAGGAAACAGGCGATTTCAGTAGTTTTTCGTGGATATTAGCTCGCGGATTCTGGGGCTCCAGGCTCATTTTTCCTGAAAATTATCCTTCGAGTAAAACATACTTGGGAAATTCGCTCGTGTGCAAGTATATCACACAGGAGATGTAAATCAAGTTCGTCTAGGTAAATCCCTTATTGTGCAGACAAATCACATAGTAAACAACACTAAACAAGTCTTGTGTGACGAGCTCAACGGGAAAATAGACCAAATGAAAAACATTCCCTAACACTTGTTTAGAAGCCAAACGAGAAACAACCCTTAAAGCCTATAAGCTTGAATCGAAAACAGACCAAATGAGAAGCATCCCTCGATACTTTTTTCCGGGGAATGTCACATTTGTTACATCAAATTCAACTGACTGTACCGACTAGGAAAGGATGAAATCCAATTTTTGATCTTTCTTATAAAATATCGTGTATACTAACTCAACCATCGAAATTATTACGTTTTGTTTTATTTACATACCATACAAAATTAGTTGGAATTATGGAAAAAGTTAAGGGTATTTATGTGAAAATGGTTCATTGATTGACTTTTGATTAATGAGGCTGGAATTCATATTCAAAAAGTCTGCTTACTCGGTCCCATTGAACGGCCCATTACTTCAAATGTTAGTTTTTCTATTTAAATTTTTTATTAGAGTTTTATGTTTCGTCGTATGTCGAAAAAGACTAAAATTATTAAAAGATATGGTATAATGATTATAGCTGCTAATTTTTGAATTAGAGATTTTGAGTTTAAGCTCTAAGCATAAAAAATTCTTTGATAGGAAACACTTTTTCTTCAAATAAGACTCTACGTGGCATGAATTCGAAATAATCGAGCTCAAATAATGCCACTAGAATGGGAAAAAGAAGAAAAAGGCTAAACAAGTTAGATAAAATACTTATTCGTATTAGATATTTACATTAAAATTATATTAAAAGGAGTACTATAATTTAGTGATTTGATGAGATGAAAATGCATATTAATTAATTATGATTGAGCGTTAAGAATCTATGTATAAATACGTGTTACTCATCTATTGAATTGGTGTAAACACTATGTTCAGATAAATTTTTAGAATATGATACACATCTAGAGTCCCTCGTCCCTTTTTAGTTGTCTGTTCTATTTTCAAAAGTTAATTTGACTAATTTTTCAAGTTAAATTGCATTAAATTAATTTGATATTTTAAAATAAAAATTTAGATATTTAAATATAAGCATTGTTGATTTCAACTTTTTCATATTAATATGATGCAAAAATATATCTAATGCTAGTCAAATTTTATACAGTTTGACTCTCAAAAAAAAATTGTGACAACAAAAATTGAACGGGGGAGAATAAACATTCTAACGAAAGTCACATGTATACATGACGAAGGTCATTTACTCTCTCCGTCTTATTTTACGTCACACCGTTTGACTAGGCACAATGTTTAAGAAAAAAGTAAGACATTTGAAACTTGTGGTTTAAATCAATTCTTAGATATTTGTTTGATTATATTGATTTTATTAAGGATAAAAAGAAAATTTTCAAAATTAAATTATTTATATCACAGTAAAATAACATTATTTTTTAGACGGATTCAAACAAAAATGGTCAAATATGCTCCCTCAACATTTCATATTCATTTATTTTTATTTTATTTTTTTAATTTTTTGTAAATCATACATCATGTTTTATGTTTTTCAATTTCCCACCGTGTGGTTGACAAATACTGAGTTGAAAATCTTATTTTATTTTTGTCTAACTAAATTAGTCTACATAGTTGTTCACAACTACTATGTTAAACATGACTGGTTATTCCTCGATTTTATTTTATATGATGATATTAATAATATTACATCCATAATAATTTTATAAATGAGGTTTAATATAAAGATAAAAATAAATTATTTTTGATAAACCCTTGAATTAAATAATAAAATCCTACTAATAAAGTCCAAATTTTACTAATTAGTGGTTTTTTATTTAACTTTTCTAATTTTAGAATAAAGTTTGAAGTTGACTCTAATTTTTAGAAAATCAAAATGTCAAAAATAATCAAAGGAGAAAATATAATATTGAAATTGGTCATAGATAGAAGCATTTGATATAGTAAAACGTTGAATTGAATTTTGAATAAAGGAAAAAAAAAATCAACAAAAAGGGACATAGTATATTTATTTTCTTTTTGTTGTTGTTGTCACTATTTTTCCGTCTTCAATATTTGCATTATAATTTTTTTTGTTGTTAGTATTTTATTTTATTTTTCATTTTTCATCAAAATATGTTCAAAAAATTATTTTGTTGAATCGAAAGTCTATCGAAAATGATTTGTGTACTATATATTATACAAATGTGAAACTATTAATTGATAAATAAAATTCAATATGTTCCCTTAAATTATGGTAATTAATCAACTTGATTATTGAAAATAGTTTGGGATAAATTGATCTTGTGAAATACATGTTTATAGTCTTATTAGCATACCATGAATTACACATGGTAAAGACAAATTTAAAAATGTGTATTTAATTGTAAAATATATTTAGACAACTCACTTCTTTTTATTTGGGAAAAAGTTCTTTTTTAATTCAATAGTTTATTATCTGATTAATTCAAATTTTGTCTCACTTATAGCTCATATAACGAGAAGCACTCCCTATATATATATATAAAAAAGTGGATGGTTGGACACAAATATAATTGATTATACTATGATATATATTGACGATAAAAACAAAAAATATTGTCACATAAAAAATGTCAAAGAAAAATTGTCATATAAAAACATATCAATAATTAAGTAACTTATCATTATAAACGAAACTAATTACTTGAAAAAGAAGACAAACAATATACTAAAGCTAAGAAAGTGTATATAAAAATAAAAGAAATATAGAATAAAAAATTTAAGGAATATAAGTAACTAGTTTTATTTTTTTTGTTTTTCCGTGTGTCTGATGTCTGTTTCAAGCCAACTAACTTAGATTTATATTGAAAAATCATGTTTTCAGAATAACGTGTTTCCTATCAAAGACTGCCGATTCTATATTCCAACTTTGAATTAAAAATCTTTGTTTAAAAATAAAAAATTACTCATCGCTCTATCATAACTTTTGCAAGCAACTCTATTGAATAAATATTGACTAAAAATTTAAAATAAATAATAATAATAAGTGATGTTATCTGTCTTAAAATTCTTCAAACTTCATTGTCTTACTGGTTATTACCAACCCAATATAGTCCTAGACCTAATTGTCTAACTTCTTTTTAAAAAAAAAATAAAAAAAATTGGTGTCTCATATATACTTATGTATTTAGACAAAATTAATTGAGATTTACATCAAAATTCAGAGAGAGTTTGGAGTAAAAACACTCTTGTTGAATACGATTTTATTCTCGAAATTCGACGAGAATTCTAGTTAAAGATGGAGAAATGATTTTCATTCGGATCTGAGACTTCTGGCTAATGCCCTCCGAATTATGATACCAACCAGTACAATATCAACCTCCTCTTTGAGGTCGTTTTTTGATCTGTGTTGCCCAAAAAACTAGCCTCCAAAGAAGATCAATTTTTTATTTGATTTTGTCTATTATTTTAGTAGTATTACATATACGATTGTCAAAGATAAAACTTTGTTCAACTAGTTAAGAGTCCCATTTGAATTAGTTGAATTTAAGTATCTAAATAATATTTCTCACAGAAAGATAACGAGTTCATCTAAACCAGTATTTTTGACATGAATATAATTTTATACATCTATGGTTGTTATAGATAAAGTTTTTGAAGTATTTGTTGAACTTTGAGTTGCTAAAGTTGATTCCAATATATTCCATAGACTTATTATTTATTAATTAATTATATAATATTCACATTACTGAAGTTGACTCTATAGATTTTATATTCCTATGAAAAATTTAAGAATGATAATAATATATAATTGACAAATGGTGATTTACTCAAGACTTTTGTGTGTCACATCTCACACGGTTACAAAGAAATTTAATTAGAAATTTAAACAGACTTTAATATATATATATTCTTACTACAACTAATATTAGTATGGATATCAACAATTTTTGCCATATAGTGTGGCAGTTGGCTAAAATGGTCCAAGTCAAAATTAAATAAAGGTCATTTTTATCATTTTTATAAAATATCTGATATTCACATTGAAGTTTCAACTAATTTGTTGCGATACATCACGCTACTTAAATGTTTGGTATCTATATATATTGAGGAGGGGGGCAAACTAATCAATCGTGAACAACACATAATTTGATATTTGGATTGAGCTTAAGAGCTAGATAATTTATCGTTTGCCCCATATCTAGAGTACGAACTTGAAACATTTAATTAAGAATGGAGAAATTTCATTCATCCCATCACAATCGTGATTATTTTGACCCATAATACTATGTTGAACTTTGTGTCCCACATGCTTCCTAAACCCTAGCAAGACCAAAGGATAAAGTTTTATGATAATTATTAATTAAATATTTTTTGAAAAAATAGATTAAAACTCAATTTTTGCAAACTTGAAAACAAACTCTATTTTAAGTATTGAAAGTTTTCCTCTCTTTTATATAATTTTGAAGTTATTATATATTAAAATGAAATTTATCTTAAGCTTAACACGTATCATAAAAATAACAATCGCGAATTTTCTTGTCATTAAAAAAAATATTGAAAGTTCTTGGTCATTACTTGTCGATGCTCATATTCAATTCCACAGTTGTAACATTTTAGTTAAATTTCTAACTACTAATTTTCATGGAGACTTTAGGTCAATAATAATAATAAATAAATAAATCAACTAGCTACGTAGTTTTCCTAGCTAATTTTAGCTATATCGAAGACTATCGAAATATCGAATCCCATGTGAGATATTTGATCAAAAGATCTTTATTATGTTTATCAAATTAGTTCATACAGATTTTCGTTATCTTAACACAAAAGGTTATTGTGGAATGATAAGTAAATGAATTATTTTAATGTAAATTCTAATGTACAAGATATTTATTTCTATAAAAGTTATTTCTTTTTTTAATTGATTACTAGTCGACATGAATTATCGTAGAGTAGATGAATTTTTCTAAGCTTTCACAACCTAGATACCATAGTTTTTATATGGCTAATAACTAGCACCCTTTTGTGGGATGAAAATTTTAAAAGACAATTTGTTTTTTTTGAAATTTTTGAATATATCTCACTTTAACTATACAATATTTGAAGTTAAAATTATAAAATTGAATTTTAGAAATTACATATAAGTGAAATTCATTTATATCTGAGGTTCAGATAAAACTGATGATTGAATTTTCAGTCATTTTTTCTGAACTTCTTTTTATTTATACTTTAGTCATATGTGTATGAACTTCAGCAAAAATGACTGAAATCAAGCAAAATTGATTGATTTTATTCATGTGAAACTTCATACATTGTCTATCAGAAGTTATCTTGAAATGAATATACGTAAAAAAAAAAAGGGGGGGAGGGGGAGGGGGAGGGTGGGGGGTTAAAAATGATCATAAGATAAATGACGACATCAAAATCGGAATACATGCACTTCACCCCTACCCAATCAAATTGTATTTTCAAATAGTTCCTCCATTTTTAATCAGAGGTATCAATTTGAAATAATAAAATATAACTATCTTAATAAAAATTACTTTTTATTCAAACTTTTCAACATAAATCTCGATTACACGACATTAAAACAAACATTAAAAAGTTTCTCCATCTAACTTCTATTGTATAAAGGTTGGTTTGGGAAAAAAAAATATGAGTAAATAATACATAGGAAGGTTTCTTGGATGTTGCTTGCTGATCAAAATGAGTCAAATACTATGAATTTTATTAAAATAAAACATAGAATGATCAATCTTGAATTTCCAACAAATTAAATTAAAAAAGTTCTTTTTAGGAAAATATACTATATATCTTACATCATATTTTTTTTCGTAATCAATTATCAAAGCATGACATATATTATGGAAAAAAGGAAAGTGAGAATTATTCTCAAAATTGTCAATATTTACTATTAATTTTATCATTTGAATATTTTTTCTAAAAAAAGATCATTCAATATGTCATCCCTTTTTTTTTTCTCACTAAACTAAAGTCAATCATTCTATTTGCATGTCTTAGTTATTTTGTGCATGTAACATCAAATACAAGTAGTTAATAATATGCGTAGAAAAAAGGAACAATTGATAATTGACTTAATCAACTTAAAATACGATGCATGATATTATTAGTAGAATAGAAAGATTTGTCAAGATTTTCACCCCAGAAATTTCTTTATTTGTAGTTTTGAAATCATGGTATTCATCAAACTTTTGCTTAATTAATTGTATCAAACATTTGTTGACTTTCATCATTTAGGAAGTTAGCTTCTTTGAAAAATAATATGGCAACATTTATAAATTACCCACTTATGAAAAGAAAAAAAAACACAATCAAGCTGATGAACAAATATTTTTTTTAACATATGATCTTGTTCTAGAATTAAGCATTTGAGATGAATTTTCATAAATCGCATTCGTCTAATGTGATTTATGAATCTTTGACAAATCAATAAATCACAAACTCAATTTGAAACTGAAATATTTAAAGATATATGAACTTTTTAAATATTCAATAAAGTTCTTGACATAATAATAATAATAATAATAATAAAATAACGAGGATTTCACAATAAGATTCTAGAATTTCTCCATAAGATCATCATAGGAATGAAATCGACTTGACTCTTGACTAGAATTCTTGATAAGGAGTAAGATTATGCATGAAAATAGGATTTTAGGTGGTCTTACATTGGGCACGGATTCTCTGAAGAATTTGGGAGGTTTCTCAAGCTCTAGCTCTTCCCTTTTCTCTCTAATTGCTTTTCTTCGAATGTTGTAAGTGAAAAGTGAATGAGAATGAGCGTAGGTTACAAATTTTAGGGTAAAAATGGCCTTAAAATGACGGAGTTTTTAGTCTACGATGGGTGGGAAGGACTAGAATGCCCTTTCTTTTTAAAACTAAATATCAAGTATCGTAATGGAGCAAGTCCGTTCTATTTCAGTTCATTTTTTGACAGAAAACTTAAAACGCTTTCAGAAATTGTTATCCTATAAAATAACACATAAATCGAATTTGTTAAATACGTTTTATGTGTATTTTATGTAAATCCCACTTGTCCAGTGCATTTTATGAATAAAACACAAAAATGAACTATGGTGAAGTAGGTACTCTTCTGGTTTTGTAATTTTGCTCGGAAAAATTATCTTTTGATCCGATTGGTCTAAAATTCAAACCAAGACCAATTTCCCATATAATTTTTCGCCCTGATTGATATTCCAGCCTTAGATTTTATTTGTCAAAAAAGTTTGGGATAATGCGTTGTCGAACAATCTTTTATCTAAGAGTATTTTGATAATTTCTAGAATGTAACTGTCACTACATAAATGGATTTTAGTTTCACATGATAATTGAACTTGCAAGTTGTGCTTGAGAACTTAGATCGTATAATTATCAAAGTCTCTTCATACAATTGTAACACTTAGATAGTCATGAAGAAATTATGCATATCATGTAAAAAGAATAAGTACTAACTGTTAGTGTTGATTAGTAGATTCTTATAAAATTATGCGTATTTAAAAGTTTGTGATCATAAATAATTTTCTCGAGCTGAGAGTCTTATCGAAAATAATTTCTGTAACCCCACAAAAGATCGAGACAAAATCTGCATATACCCTACCCTCCTAACTCCTCAAATCCCACTTATTCAACTATACTGATATGTCGTTGCATATATAGTTTATAATTTATAGATTGTACGAACGAGGATGAAAAAGATCTACACACACCCAATAACATGTTAACCTGAAGTGCCACTTAAACTGAAACACAGTCTAATGTAAATCGGTGCACAAAGCATCTCGCGTTCACGTAAAATTTAGAGAAGGGCTGCATAGCCTAATGCAAGTATTTCCGTTGCTTTTACAAACGATCAAACTCGTGATCTATAAGACACAGACAATTTTACTATTGCTCCAATATTAATTCCATATAATTATGATTTGATGGTAAAATTTCACAATTATCACTGTTTAAGTAAAGAAGAATAATTCTGATGAACAAAGGGAAGAAGAAATAAAACATTTTATTTTTCCAGCCCATATCCATCAAGGCCCAATTTAATTTGGATTTGTGCTTGTAGAAAGTTCAGCAAAAAAAAGGGATTAGTTTCAAATATATAAAATAAAGTAATTAATTAAATATAACAATATTTTATTTATATTAAAAATAGTCAAAATTCATAAAAAGTATACACTAGCTATACATTATATATCGCTTCAAAAAGTTATAAAAAGTATACATTAACGACACAATATAGCGTATCTATATACCTGAGCTACACACTAACTATACATTATGGTACACCCAAAAAATCGAATATAGCTTAATTATACATGTAATATACAATTTAATGGATATTTTATCTAATTTATCAAAAAAAAAATAATCAAAAGCTTGAGTCCAAATTGAGTAATCCTGAACATACCATTACAATTCATGTTGATTGAACACCTTATAGTATTGGGTCCTTTATCACTTGTGCTCTTATTTAATTTTATGTTGGTTTTTTTTCTCATCCTAATAATTAAACTCATAAATCAAATTCCAATTGTCTCGTATATGCTAAGTCTTGTATTTATTTGTTATTGTGCTTTTCGTTATTAATCGCTCTTTCTGTTCACTTTCCCTTTCTCTTCCTTTTCTGTTTTCCATATCTAGCTTATTCTGCTTATGAGTTTTTGTGACGAGGATCCCCAGGAAACAACCTCTCTACCTCTATGAGATAGTGATAAGGTCTGCGTACATTCTACCCTCCCCCAGACCCCACTTGTGAGATTTCACTGGATATATTGTTATTGTCAACAACAACAATATTTTTTATTAAATTGACATTCAAAAAAAGTTTCACGACTATATTATTTCATTAGAAACAAAATAATATTTTAATTTTTACAAAATATAAAAATATATTATTTTTTAAAAATTGATTATATAAAAATGAATCATATAAAATTTAGGACAGAGGCAGTAAATGTTTTATAAAAATGATTGAATATTTGACAAGTCAGCACTAATTATAAGGTTAATCATATCATGCAATGATATTAATGATTGGGAAGGTGACAACGACGTCACATGTTTGATTAAGTAAGTTATATTAAAGAATTTTGAAATTTATAATATTTGTATAATTATAAATTATTTTATTAAAATAATTAAAATTAATTAACAAATAAATATTAGCACATAAATTGAGTCGAAGAGAATATACTTCTTGTAATGATATATTTAAGTTTGGATTTGAATCGTGAGGTTTCTTGTTTTTTTTAAAATTTATTTAATATGATAAGATAAATATACTTAATGCACAAAATATAAACTTTTATTTAAGGACTCCGTTTCTTCGAGTTTTAACTTTTGAAAATTTGAATTAATATTAATATTATTGTACATTAGTAAAATAAAATTAGCATTCTTAGTACCATCAAACTTTTTGAGATTTATCAAAAAATAAAACAATAAAATATCAAACGCGAATTTGGCTAAAAATATCTCAAATTCCACATGCTAATGCATGTTCAAGTATAAATTTGAGAAACTTTCTTCATTTTCTTCGTCGTCATACACTCATTTTCTAATGACGAAGAAGAACTTTCCGAAGAGGCCGATAAGGACCTCTTGGAACCAACCCGAACGGGTTCGGGTTCACCCGAATTAATCCTCAAGGGAAAATTCAATAATGCACGTGAGCCCCGAATTCGATACGCAGCTTTATCATAAGCCAATGCAGCATCCTCCGCGGTCTCGTATGTCCCCAGCCACACCCTTGCCCCATTCTTGGCCGGATCCCTAATTTCCGCCGCAAATTTTCCCCACGGTCTCTTTCTTACTCCTCTGTAATGCATTGATTTCAACGCCGGCGCCGTTTTAACTTTCACTTCCGCCGGCCCCGGAGCTGCAAATCTGGTGAAATCATACATCTCCGGCGAGCTCAAGCTCAGTTGATTAGGCTCAATTTTGACGGGCGGCTGAAACTCAACTCTAACGGCGTCGTTTAGAGTATTTTCAGAAATTGTTGTAACAGGTGAATCCCAATCTTCAAGTAAATGCTGCCTAATCGATTCGAGAAGCTCGAAATCGTTCATAAATTCGTTGTTTTCGAATTTCATTTTTTCTTTAAAATGAGAAAAAAAAGAAGATAATAATTAAAATTTTTGACAAATTTGTGGTATTTTTGAGTGAATAATGAGGGAAACACTATATTTGTTTAGAGAAAACTGTGCTGAAAAATGAATATTTTGAGCTTTTTTTTGGGATGAAAATGGTGAAATGGTTTTTTGTATATATATGAGAAGAGATTCATGCACGTAGCTGAAACTGAAGAATAATTAAATTTTTGTATTTTTTTCTGGAAATTTTTTGGAGTTTCTATGAAGTTTCTATATAGGGAGGAAAGTTGAAAAAAGAAAAAAAAGAGTCTGCAACCACGTGCATTATTCAAGTTAAATGATAAACAATCAACTTTAAAACCTTATTTTTAAAATATTTGGATAGATTATATTATTTTTCATCGTTACACAATGTGAAATATTTAAAATTTGAATGATAAATTTGCAAGAAATTGTAGAGTATGAGGCGGTGGCGGAGCCAACATTTTCGTCAAAGGTGTTTATAATTTTAGAATATGGATGAATGATTTTTGTATCAAGGCCCAGGAAACAACCTCTCGACCTCTATGAGGTAGTGATAAGGTCTGCGTACATTCTACCCTCCCCAGACCCCACTTGTGGGATTCCACTGGATGAATGTAGCTCCGCCTTTGGTATGAGATAAAGTTACTATGAATAGGTAGGATAAATGATAAAATAGAATTATTAAAGAAGGAACTAAGATAGCGATGCGACCATACTAAATCGATAATTATGTAAAATGGGTCTTTTTATTATTTCGTAATAACTGATTTAAATGATAAGATATAAAAGAATTTAAGTAGCAATCAATATATATATTGTATTCGCACTAACAATACAATCATCAACAACCATCGAAACAAGGTGTAGCCCTTTTTAGAAATAGAAATAAAATTTACTTATACAAATATTATTTATGAAATTATATTGAACACATTACATATAATAATTTATTTTTATATTTATCCACTTAACGTTTCGTACTTACATTAGACGATAAATAAAATCTAAATTCACGTAGTATAGGGCCATTTTTGAGGAGCAACACTTTACTTTTTATTTTAAAAAGTTTCAAACTCAGACTCTCGTTAAGAATGTACCGTGAGAAAAGCCTAATTATATTTATATTTAGGGGTGTTCACGGGTTGATTATTGGTCAAAATCAAAATCAAATCAACTTAATTCGATTTTTAAATTATCAAAACTAACCCAACTCAATCATAATATATATTTATCGGTTTGATTCGATCATTTGGTTATTAATCATACACAAAAATAAAAATAATTTACCTTTAAACTAGAGAAAAAATGACAATGATCCATTCAGAATGATAAATAGTTAAAACGATTGATATTATGGAACTTTCAATCATTAATTTTACAGCGAGAAAAGTTTTAATATTCATCATTTTGGCCTAAAAGGAAGATATAGTGATATTCTAGTTTCACCAAGAATGGTCACCGATATTCATATATATGCAAATATGCAATCAAAAAGATAAATGTTCTCATCTTGAACATTTATGCTTTCATAAGTAGATTAAATAAAAAAAATTATTTTTATAAATAATATATTATGTATGTATGATTATAAAATATATGAATATAATTTATCGATTCGGTTTGGCTATTTCTTTGGTTTTTCCGAACAAACTCAAACTAAAATCAAACACTATCGGTTTTTGAAAAAGTAAAATCAAACCAAACCAAAACAAAACCAAATAAAATTGGTTTGGTTCGGTTCTTCAGTTTGAATCGATTTTTATCCAAACCATGAATACCCCTATTCACATCAATGACGATATTAGAAATATTGATTCGAATTTTTGAGGATACTTTGACGGCTTAATATGTATATATGAAAAATAATATTTGATCTATATATGCAGTAGTTTCTCAGTCTCGATTTAATTAGTATCATATTTTTTCTTTTGAGAGTATATTTCAAAAAAAAATAAAATTTATTCTATATTTAGTAAGTTTTTCATTTTCAATATTTTAAATGACAAGTTATAGACCACAACATTTAAAAGGCTGTATATATCTTTAAGTTAATATTATAAGATTCAAAAGTCTGTTTATAATTTTTAAAATTTGTACACATATATTCAAATTAAAATACTTATTAAGACGGAGGGAGTGTATTTTTATCAAAGAGATTATTCTTCGCGACATATATAGCTATGCTTTTGGCTTTTGCATAATCTGAGATCTCTAATTAATTATTCTAATATACTATTTTCTTTAGAAATAATCAATTTTTAATGTCATAATAATTGACAATTCAAAAAATTTAAAAAGTATATGAAGTATTTATGAAATATAAATTTGTTTAAATCTAGAAATTTAAAAGGTCTTTAAGTATCTTCTAGCTTTTATTGCTTCATTGATTACATGATTATGATGTTAATCATAAGTCATTAGTAATTGAAAGGGTCAATATTCAATGAATCTAGACAATTTTGTTGTAATTAGGCATTTGTTATTCTTGATTAACTTCATATAGAAACCAAGTCAATATTTAGCATACAATATTAATAATAATGTATGAGGTTGATATAAGATTGATATACTACATAAATTTAATATTTAATATAATAAAGATGAAAATTTTGACCTGTATACTTTAATTGAAATTATTTGAAGTGCAATGTTCACGTATTATAAAAAAAAAAAAAGAATTAAAAAATTTACAAGGGAGCATGACGTAACTAGGACACAATATTACTAGTTCTTAATTTATTTTTTTTAAAATATTTTGTTTGGAATATTTTTATAATCAATGAATATATTTGGTAATTCAAACTTGGTACATGTTGAATATTTTGACTTTTGACTCTTGAATTCTAGTAAAAATCAAACAGCAGAGCAGTAGCCAAAAAAAGTTTACACGTGCATTTCCTTTTTCGATTCTTCGGTGCACTCGAAGTTTCGAGGGGTCTAATTGAATAAAAAAATTAAATTTTTGAAAAAAGAACATCGATATTAAATTGAAAAAATCAAAACTAAAGAACCAAATTAATTTAATTCGATTTGATTTTTCAATTTTTCAACATTTATGCCCACCCTTACATGGACGACTCTTCAATCTAACAATAACTGTCTAATTGAAGTTTTATAAATATTTAACGAATTTTGAATATTGTCCAAAAGCTACTAAATTCACGCAAATGCTTAGATATTGTTCAAAATATTTAAATGGGCTTTTAAAAAAATAATAATAATATCGAAGTGTATTTAAGAGATATGAGCCATATTATATTCTCCCAAATTATATTTATGAAATTACAATGAATTAAAAAAAAAGGCAAAAGGGAACATAATCAAATACGAAGCTACATCTAAACTTCTTGTCTTTGAATTGAATTCCTAAGTGGATAATATATTAATTAATTAATTTTAGAATCTTGTACTTATTAGAAATAATAAAAAAAATTAATATAGATGCAAGTGGTCAAGTTGGATTAATAAAATAATGTGGCAGCATATTCTTTGCTTGTTTAAAAAATTATGCTTATAACCTAGTACATTAATTAACTATTAAAAACCTCTGAATTAAAATAATGTTGCAAGTTTTATTTTTAGATTAAATCTAAGATAATATAAGATTGCTTTGTTCTTAATTATAGGCTCCAAAGAAATGTGAGGGAGTTATTTTCAATTAATAATGTTGCATGATAAATTTGAATCAGTCGAGTCAATTGACAATTTTAATAGAGGATATAAAAAAGCTATACACCATCAACTAATTTTACTTCTCATAGTGAATAATTTAATGTTACTCTAAATTGTTGTGATTATATGAGTTATTGATTTATCAATTATTGATAGTTAACAATTTAATCATTGATTTAATCGTTATTTTTTTAAAATCAAAATATACACCGGAATCTAATAAAACTAGATACACTTGAGCCAATATGCATGTAGCATGTTCAAGGTTCAAGATTAACATTAAATTAAAGATATTTTGGTACATTTGATATAACTTTAATTTAGAACAATAAAATTATTATTTTTTTTATTTTCTTAAACTTCATGCTAAGTCAAAATAAGTCATTCTTTTTAAAACAAAAAATATATATAAACGGATTTATATATATGTGTGTGTATGCATGTATAGAGAGAGAAGAGATTCATGCAGGTAGGTAGCTGAGCTATGTATGTATGATTTACTAGTATAATGAAACTTCTCTATATTAATATCGTTTAGTTATCGAAATATTTCTTTGCATGAACTCCGGCCACAGATAGAGTAGCTCCGCCACTGATGTGAATGATGGGAAGTTATATCAGAAGATAACCTTCCCAATTAACCATTATGAATTTATACTGAATGAAAATTGATTACTTAACATAAAATATTACTATATATCAATGATATTAATTATTATAAGTAGCATTTTGGGCTGGATTTTATTTGTATTATTCTCATACAACATACGGAAACAGAAATAAAGCAAACAAAGACAACCAAACTTATAGATAATTGAAGATTCATGACACAATTTATTGAAACTCCAGCTTTAATTCTTCATACAGTGTCAACAAAAAAGGTCTATATTGACACACTGTTGGGAATTCCTCTGGCAGTAAGTCCAGGTTCACTTGATGGAACAAGCAATGTATATGGAGCCTTAATAGGCCCTGACCTGTTCCTCAATGTGTAATCACCATTCCTCTCTATAATTCCATTTTCTATCTCCTGCAACTTCTTTCCAAACCTGTCGAAGGCATCGAGGGGTTCTTGATCCTTTGTCCATTCAGGGGAGTCACGTTGTCCGAGGTAAATCTCATCTGAGCTATGCCTTGACAATATCTCTACGAGGGAAACACCGATCATCGTCTGCAGCTGAGCAGTGATTGTTCTCAGGAATGCCTTATCAGGATTTCTCTTCAGCTCTTCATACTCGGGAGTTCCAGGCTCAGGCATGAATCTTCGACTTAATGTAGGGCGATTTGGGATGTAGCCTGAATAAGGATATTGCCCGAAATTGACTGCTGCATGAAGTGCAGAAGCTATCCATATGATGATGGTGCAAGAATCTATTAGCTCTTGGCGCGTTTGCATTTTAGGCCACCAAGGTTCATTCTTTTTGTCAGCATGTCCCTCTTCACGGAGTTCCTTCCACCAAGCTTGGAGCTCAGTGTCTTCCCTGATCGTGTCATCCGATTTGTAGTAGAAGTTGCAGTATTCTGTCACCCAACTTTTGATTGCTGACCATATTTCCAAACCATCGACAGCAAATGGATAGTCTTGGATCAGTAGCCGAACGCCATGAGGGGAACTGGAATCCTCAACTGCCACTCCCCTGAAGGTGAATAATATAATGATCAATTGATCATATTGGCAAACATTTAAACTAACTATGTGAATGTTATAACTTTTTCATGTAAAGTTAGTACCTTTTAACAAGATCAGCCGGAAGTGCTTGGTCAGGGAAAATCCAGTTTTTGTAAACAACAGCTGACATTTCCATGGCGTATTTCGACTGAAAACATGTATTCTCAAGAACTCCCTCAGCATTGATTAGAATCTGTCTTGCATTAGCATTTATATTCATTGTGTCTCGAAAATGAGGATACAGAAGCTTATGAATGGGGTGAAGAACACTTAGTTGTCGATTTGTTGCAATCACAAATGGCTCAATCACTGCATGTGTATTCAACCTGCCAAGATAACCAAACATGTTTGATTAGTAACGCGTTAATGCATGTCATAAATCCTCATATACGTTATTTGAGAGGGAATTACCAATGACTAACTAGTTGATGAACACCTGCATCGACAACTGCAACATAAGCTTTGGCCAGTTGCCAGATGGAGCCATCGACACCTTGATCAGACGGAGTATACACTTTGCTAACAACACCAAATTGATCGCCATCTGGATGTGGCAAACTTAACTCAATTGCTAATGGCTTCAAAGATCCATTTTCTTGCAACAAGAGCAAAGTTCTTGAGGCATAAGTTTTGGTGGTTGTGGTGTTTATCCTCCTCAAATATGGTATAATCATATCATGGTGATTCAATATGAAAAGCTTATTAGTCTTGAGTGCCTGACGAATAACATACCAAAAATCTTTTTTTAGAGTTTGTCAAAAGGAATCTATGTTGAATAATATATGGATTTACCTCATCAATTGTCAGCCCATCCAACTTATCCTCTATGTGTTGTAGAGTAATTGTACTATCTTGATTTCCATATACATTGGGATCCAGCTTGCTTTTTGGAGGAAATTCCTGCAAATTAAACAACAAAGGAAAGAACGATGATATTCTTTATCCACGGAAAGTTTGAAATTTGAAGTTTTAGTCCGCAGTGTATTTGAAGAACCAGCGTACTTGAAGTCCACTAATTATGACAGGATTAACTCCAGCTAGCATTTCTCTTGCAAATTCTTCATCAGTCCTCCATGCAGTTTTATCTTCTGCTCAATCAATACATAACATGATTCAGACGCGTAAAATTTGTTTTTTTCAGAATGATGCTAAAGGTATATTCTGTACCTTTAATAACTAGAGGAATTGGAAACTTCATTATTCCTTCACCATCAGTTCGAAGGAATTCTCTTATCATCGGCAGAGGAATGAGTTTGGTGAGATTTTTGAATAAAGGGCCTTGAGGAATTTTGATCCCTTGTTCATATAGTCTAAGTATATCCTCAAAACTGTCAAACTCATTGGGGGTGAAATCAAGACTACCAAGTATTTCAGGGGTGAATTGAGACAATGATTTCAAAGCATAAGTGAGAAAGTCTGACATCTTCAAGTGACCAAAACGCTCATCTCTCGGTACATAGATGTCTAAGCTCTGAATAATTGAAAGCCTGCTTTCGATATTAGGATCTGTCCAAAGGAAAAAAAAAGAAAATTGAAGTTATAACTTTGCAAAAACTAGATGAAGTTTATTAAGTGGATGGATGGATCCTAATTAACCTCTTCGTGAAGGTGATCTGCTTGTTCTTCCTCTGCGTGGATATGGATACTCAACAGAACCTCCCAAGATAGGTCTGATTTGTTGTGCACCTTGATCTGGATTGCTCAAGTCATTGTACAAAGCGTAGTCGTAAACTCTATCCCATTCCTCAAGCTTTCCTTTTCCATTTCCTCTTAACTCTACTAATTCATTTTCTCTGTATTTTAGCAGAGGTTTTGGTGTCTCACTAGGAAGATATGCCTGCACCAACATCAAATATAAAGTCACAATAATAACCTGGCAGACTCTCAAAGACAAAACAAATTGAAACGTACGAATATATGTACCTGATTTGCAAAGAAAACGCGTTCTGCCTTGTATCTACCAGCAGGATAGACCCAAGAATTGCAAACAAAATGGACCTTGCCATGATTTGGAACATCTTCAAGTGTAACTGACTTGAGAAAGAACTCAGTGAGATGATTATTCCTTACGAGTAACGCGCCTGGGACTCCAAACTCATCGTCCCAATCAAATGTCACACTAAAGGTTGATTCAGCTGCTGCTATTGGGGTTATACTGGTGAGCCAGGACCCCAGGTTTGTTGTATTGCTGCGTTTCCCTAGTGAATTATTTGCTGCAAATGTTTGTCGTGTGAAAATTAGGAAACAACCTACTCTGAATGCAATGACATTAACGTCAACAAGAATTTTTTTTTTACCTGGATCAAGCTGATCAGAACTGACCAACTGTAAAGAAACTTTTCCTCCAAGAAGATCGACAAGTCTATTACCAACAGAACCAACAACATCAGTAAAGTCTAAAGCATTCTTGTCCATCATCACAACTTTTCCTTTAACTTGCTTTGAGCTATGATGCCCAAATATATCTCCTACAATATTCTTAATCATTTTGATGTATTTATGCAAAGGAAATATAAAAAGAGAGGTGGATTTTGTTGTGAAGTTTCAACACAATGAGTCTAGTATTTATAGCTAAAACTTACAAGCTAGCAAGCAAGAAAATAATAGCCAAATCCAATGTTTGTACTATTTATTATTGTGAGAAAACACGCCATAGGAGTTGTTTTCTTACTATACAATAACATAATGGGATCGAAATTCTCTATCACTTTCTTCAATTTTTTTCCGGTTTGGTTGATAGAATATTTTGAAAAGCATTTTCACCGAGAAAAAAATAAGTTCATTGAGATATTCTTTTTAAAATGAATTAAAAAGACAAGACAAATGACTTAAAACAAAGAGAGTACTTTTCAATAGACTTGCGGATTATCGTGAAAAAAAATATGAATTGTACATTTCACCCTTCCTAGACTCCACTTGTGGGATCACACTGAGTATGTTGTTGTTATTTATATTATCGTGAAAAAACAGGCCAGAGAAATCGTTTTCTTACTATACAATATACATCAAACAATCAGACAATACACATGATTAGGGAGGGTAAATAGACGGCTTAAGTTAATTTGGACGTATCAAAATGACACAGTGAATCCCCCTTTTTTTAATCTCTTTCATTTGACACATTCTTTTCTTTGTCTCGCAAAGAATATAATATTTAAAATATGTTTTAGACCGTAATCTTTATTTTTTTTAAAAAAATTCTTTGAATTTTATATTTCATAAATATAGCTAGACCATCATCTATAATCTAACACAACTCACGTGAAATATATGAATTGTTTGCTAAATTTGGGCCCCAATTTTAACTTTTCATTCTTCATATATTAGTTTTGTCATTTCAATATTCATTATGATTATGATTTGTCTTTGATAATTAACGGTGTAAAAAAATAAATAAATCTATTTTCAATTTTGTAATTTCTTTTCTCAATTTCTCTTTCTATCCTTATTTTGTTTGTGTGTGTTGGGGGGAGACCTTTCGGTTTAGTTCAAATATAAAATATAAAATTTAATATAAATATCAGTTGATTTCAAGTTATGAAATACGCTTTATATATTATAATTTAAAAAATCTCAAGTTTAATGAAATAAGTTATAATATCAAAAAATAAATTTATTTATATTTAATTAACAATATAATTTAAATTTTAAAATATCTCATTTTATCCGAGTATTTACATTAGTGACAAGCAAATAGAATGCATTCTAGAAGTGCAATTAATTTCATAAAGATGTGAATATTCGAAACCTCAGCCATTATTGATTTTGAAATACAATTAAATTTATTGTGACTTATGGTATTTTTATACAATTTAGAATATGTAAATTTTGTTTCTAAAAATTTCATGTCCAAAGTTACAATCAAAATTTAATTATTTAAACTATATGACATAAATTAAAATAGAGAAGATACTATTTTACTAATAATCATATATTAGTCTATTAAAATCAATATCAAGATCTAACGATAACATTTTTACTCTCCCGAAAGCAAGGGCCAGAGAAGCTCGGGTACAGGTTCGGCCTAACCTAGTAACCTTTTCTCAAATAATGTACTTTTTATTAAGGAGTTGATTAAGCATGTATAAATATTAAATTAGGGCCCAATTATTGATACATAAAATCATCTTGTAAAATTCAGATTTACAAATTAAAATTTTGATTTCGCCTCTTGACAGGAATCTTTCAATATGTTTACGTAGATTTGATCATTTTTTTAAAAAAAAAAGCTAAATTGACAATTTTGTAATTTTTAAACTCGTTTAATTTATTTAACTACTTAGAGTTAAAAGAGTTCTATACATTATCTATATCAAACTTACACACTTCCACTATATTATATTAAATAATCAAAGTTGTTAAATAAAATATTCAAAGAATAGTAGAAAAGTGCTTTAGTTTGACAGATGAAAATTATATAAAACTCTTAACTCAATTAAAAATTAAAAACTGTCAGTTCCATTTTTTTTTAAAAATAAAATAAGTGATTAAGACAGATAACATCTTGCTTTTCATTCTTAAATATAGTTTGGAGAGAGTAAAATGTTATCGTTAGATTTAATTATTGATTTTAATAGACGAACATATAATTCTAACAAATAATTATTAGTAAAGTAAATTTTTTTATCCCAATTTATATGGTACAATTCAATTTTGAGAGTTTAAATAGTTTAATTTGGAACGTACATTCGGACATAAAATTTTTAAAAATGAAAATTTGCATATTTATGTAAAAACATACTATAAGTTATAATCATCGCTAATTCAAGATCTTTTAAAAATTATGGTCAAAGAAAAACTTGTTTGAATCTCTAAATCTGAAAGATTTCACGTAAACTGGGATGGGGAAGTATCAATTATTTTGAACAACAAGAGAGAATTGCTCGAATGAACATTTGGGTAAAGAATACTTGTACCCTTAAAAGAAAAATTATTTACAAGCAACTATCCTCTTACTTTCATACCTTATGTTTTTAACGTATTCGGAGTGCCTATATATATATACATACATACATATATATACACACACACTCGGATGGTATCAAGAAGGAAGAAATAGTGCTTCAGTGAAACCACTACTAAAAAACTGTTTGATATCATATATATATATATATATACTCTGATTATATTAAAGGGGAAAATGCAATACTTCACTAAAACATTACTCAATTACTCCTTGATACCATCCAAGTATATATACTCTGATGGCATCAAGGAGACAACTAGCACTTCTTCATCCACGAAGGTATCATCATCGATAGTTAGACTTCAGCCACGCTTCTTCACCTACCAATCAATAAGACATTTATGTAACTATAAATCATTTCATAAACAGTTAAAGAGAATTTTTAACATTAAGTCACATCTCGAGATATACTAAAAAGAAAAATGTGCCAAGAAAGTTATAGAGAGAGAGAATTTCGATCCCCTATGTTATTGTATAGTAAGAAAACTACTCCCATGGCGTGTTTTCTCACAAAAATAAATCGTACAAACATTGGATTTGGCTATTATTTTCTTGCTTGCTAGCTTGTAAGTTTTAGCTATAAATACTAGACTCATTGTGTTGAAACTTCACAACAAAATCCACCTCTCTTTTTATATTTCCCTTGCATAAAATACATCAAAATGATTAAGAATATTGTAGGAGATATATTTGGGCATCATAGCTCAAAGCAAGTTAAAGGAAAAGTTGTGATGATGGACAAGAATGCTTTAGACTTTACTGATGTTGTTGGTTCTGTTGGTAATAGACTTGTCGATCTTCTTGGAGGAAAAGTTTCTTTACAGTTGGTCAGTTCTGATCAGCTTGATCCAGGTAAAAAAAAAATAAAATTCTTGTTGACGTTTATGTCATTGCATTCAGAGTAGGTCGTTTCCTAATTTTCACGCGACAAACATTTGCAGCAAATAATTCACTAGGGAAACGCAGCAATACAACAAACCTGGGGTCCTGGCTCACCAGTATAACCCCAATAGCAGCAGCTGAATCAATCTTTAGTGTGACATTTGATTGGGACGATGAGTTTGGAGTCCCAGGAGCGTTACTTGTAAGGAATAATCATCTCACTGAGTTCTTTCTCAAGTCAGTTACACTTGAAGATGTTCCAAATCATGGCAAGGTCCATTTTGTTTGCAATTCTTGGGTCTATCCTGCTGGTAGATACAAGGCAGAACGCGTTTTCTTTGCAAATCAGGTACATATATACGTATGTTTCAATTAGTTTTGTCTTTGAGAGTCTGCCAGCTTATTAATGTGACTTTATATTTGATGTTGGTGCAGGCATATCTTCCTAGTGAGACACCAAAACCTCTGCTAAAATACAGGGAAAATGAATTAGTAGAGTTAAGAGGAAATGGAAAAGGAAAGCTTGAGGAATGGGATAGAGTTTACGACTACGCTTTGTACAATGACTTGAGCAATCCAGATCAAGGTGAACAACAAATCAGACCTATCTTGGGAGGTTCTGTTGAGTACCCTTATCCACGCAGAGGAAGAACAAGCAGATCACCTTCACGAAGAGGTTAATTAGGATCAAGCCATCCAGTTAATAAACTTCATCTAGTTTTTGCAAAGTTATAACTTCAATTTTCTTTTTTTTTTCCTTTGGATAGATCCTAATATTGAAAGCAGGCTTTCAATTATTCAGAGCTTAGACATCTATGTACCGAGAGATGAGCGTTTTGGTCACTTGAAGATGTCAGACTTTCTCACTTATGCTTTGAAATCATTGTCTCAATTCACCCCTGAAATACTTGGTAGTCTTGATTTCACCCCCAATGAGTTTGACAGTTTTGAGGATATACTTAGACTATATGAACAAGGGATCAAAATTCCTCAAGGCCCTTTATTCAAAAATCTCACCAAACTCATTCCTCTGCCGATGATAAGAGAATTCCTTCGAACTGATGGTGAAGGAATAATGAAGTTTCCAATTCCTCTAGTTATTAAAGGTACAGATTATACCTTTAGCATCATTCTGAAAAAACAAATTTTACGCGTCTGAATCATTTTATGTATTGATTGAGCAGAAGATAAAACTGCATGGAGGACTGATGAAGAATTTGCAAGAGAAATGCTAGCTGGAGTTAATCCTGTCATAATTAGTGGACTTCAAGTATGCTGGTTCTTCAAATACACAGTGGATTAGAACTTCAAATTTCAAACTTTCCGTGGATAAAGAATATCATCGTTCTTCTGTTTGTTGTTTAATTTGCAGGAATTTCCTCCAAAAAGCACGCTGGATCCCAATGTATATGGAAATCAAGATAGTACAATTACTCTAAAACACATAGAGGATAAGTTGGATGGGCTGACAATTGATGAGGTAAATCCATATATTGTTCAACATAGATTCCTTTGACAAACTCTAAATAAAGATTTTTGGGATGTTATTTGTCAGGCACTCAAGACTAATAAGCTATTCATATTGAACCACCATGATATGATTATACCATATTTGAGGAGGATAAACACCACAACCACCAAAACTTATGCCTCAAGGACATTGCTCTTGTTGCAAGAAAACGGATCTTTGAAGCCATTAGCAATTGAATTAAGTTTGCCACATCCAGATGGCGATCAATTTGGTGTTGTTAGCAAAGTATACACTCCGTCTGATCAAGGTGTTGATAGCTCCATCTGGCAGTTGGCCAAAGCGTATGTTGCAGTTGTCGACTCAGGTGTTCATCAACTAATTAGTCACTGGTAATTCCCTCTCAAATGACGTCTAATTAAAGACACGATAAAATAGTACTATTAAGCTGAAACATTTGGTAATCTTGGCAGGTTGAATACACATGCAGTGATTGAGCCATTTGTGATTGCAACAAATCGACAACTAAGTGTTCTTCACCCCATTCATAAGCTTCTGTATCCACATTTTCGAGACACAATGAATATAAATGCTAATGCTAGACAGATTCTAATCAATGCTGAGGGAGTTCTTGAGAGTACAGTTTTTCCTTCGAAATATGCCATGGAAATATCGTCTGTGGTTTACAAAAGCTGGGTTTTTCCTGATCAAGCACTTCCGGCTGATCTTATCAAAAGGTACTAAACGATAAGTTTCATCAAAATGTTGTCTCCGCGCCTAATAAAGTTGACATAGTTTAGATGTTGCTTATATGTTCTTTACATTATTCTACTTCAGGGGCGTGGCAGTTGAGGATTCCAGTTCCCCTCATGGTGTTCGTCTACTGATAGAAGACTATCCATATGCTGTCGATGGTTTGGAAATATGGTCAGCAATCAAAAGTTGGGTGACAGAATACTGCGATTTCTATTACAAATCGGATGACACAATCATGAAAGACACTGAACTCCAAGCTTGGTGGAAGGAACTCCGTGAAGAGGGACATGGTGACAAAAAGAATGAACCTTGGTGGCCTAAAATGCAGACGCGCCAAGAGCTAATAGACTCTTGTACCATCATTATATGGATAGCATCTGCACTTCATGCAGCAGTCAATTTCGGGCAATATCCTTATGCAGGTTACCTCCCAAATCGCCCTACATTAAGTCGAAGATTCATGCCTGAGCCTGGAACTCCCGAGTATGAAGAGCTGAAGAGAAATCCTGATAAGGCATTCTTGAGAACAATCACTGCTCAGCTGCAAACGATGATCGGTGTTTCCCTTATAGAGATTTTGTCAAGGCATAGTTCAGATGAGATTTACCTCGGACAACGTGACTCTCCTGAATGGACAAAGGATCAAGAACCCCTCAATGCCTTCGATAGGTTTGGAAAGAAGCTGCATGAGATAGAAAATCAAATTATACAGAGGAATGGTGACGATAAATGGAAGAACAGGTCGGGGCCTGTTAAGGCTCCATATACATTGCTTGTTCCATCAAGTGAAGCTGGACTTACAGGCAGAGGAATTCCAAACAGTGTGTCAATATAGACCTTATTTATTGACACTGGATGAAGAATTAATGCTGGAGTTTCAATAAATTGTGTGATGAATTTTCATTAATTTTAAGTTTGGTTGCCTTTGTATGCTTTATCTGTACTTTTTGTTCCCTATATTATGAGAATAATGCAAATAATTCCAGCATAAAATGCAAGAGTTTATAAGTGATTTTTACTCAATACTGCTTAAGAAAACATTTATAGATTGATGTCTTCTCAATACTGTCTTCCATGATCAAGATATGTATACACATGCGCGCGCACACACACATGGTTCAACTATAATGTATCGTTACTCGAAATCATGACATTGACAATGAAGTTGTAAATCGATTCATAACTTTTTACGCACAACCATTCTCTGTTCGATTTCTCATTATTTGTAAGAGTACATCTTGAATTTGTCGATTATGTTATATATGAGGCCTACTCATGGCTACCTAATTGAATTAGGAGAAGTTGTACAGTATTCTTATTGGAGGAGTATACACTGGGGTAATTATTACTCAATAAAGTTACTCAGCGATCTTAAGTTCTATAAATATAGGGACTTTCTTAGATTTTGAACCTCCCTCTTATATTTAGTTAGAAATGACAAGTAAACGAGTCGAATGTAATGAGTCGTTGAAAATGAATTAAGTAAAAATAAATAAAATATTCGATCAAACATATCCGACGTGTTTCCACGTGGATTTCACAACAACCTTAATAATGTTAATTGTTTTTTTTCCGTTCATGTATTTAATTTCGTTCCATTTAAAAACAAAAACAAAAAGAATATCTCAAAAAGATCTTTTCAATTATTGAAGAGAGAGTAATAAGACAGCCCTATCCCTCTTAGCAAATTGATATTTTCTTATTTTCAAGAGAAAAATATATTGTTAAAAGATTTATCTAAAATTAAATCTAAATGTTTAATATTTTCAAATTTTGAATTCGCCTTTAATGATAAAGTGATAAGTATTACTTACTTTTAATCAGAAATTTCAGGTCCAAACATGTCATAATGAATTCGTTTTCAATAAAGAAACGCTTTACCTTTAGCGAGATTTTCACACTTAGTCAGAAATTTCAGGCTCTAAACATATGATAATATATTCATTCACCTTTAATAAAAAAATATTTTACCGCTATAGAGATATTTTCACACACAATTTGAATGATTCCAAATCTTAAATAAAGTGGATATCAAGTAAAAAAATCAGTATGTCAAATCATATATTATTCTTGTTAGGAGAAATCCCACCTAAAAAATTAATTATGTCTCCCATTTGTTAGAAGGATAAGATAATAGTGTTCTAACAACTAAAATAATTCATGATTAAGATAAACAAAAGAAAGCATGACCTACCTTCTTCTTTTATCATTTTTTTTAATCAACGAAATATATGAATACTACAAATTAATAATTTTCCCAAGTGTAATTAGTTGAAGTAAATAATATAAAATGAATGGCTAAGATAATTATCTCATGAAAATATCTGTAGTCCATAAGTGAGATTAATTTTTTTTTCCTTTTCAATAAAAAACAAACAAAATAAATATACACATAAAAATAAATAAACAAGTGGGACACATAATTTTTCCACATTTTAAATAAGTCACTCTTCTTTCCCTATTCACACTTATAATCGTACTTCGAAGAACAAAGTCTAATATTTATCGTAAATAATTTCATTATATTATAAATATAAAAATAAAGTTTACATACATTTTACGCTTGCTACACTCCTAAAATATCTTTCTTTTAGCTAACTTTTTCAAAATTTTTTTGTCATTTTCAATATTTCTTACTAGGTTCATTTTCAATCACATGCCTTGCTTTAACTTTATGCCCAAATTTTCCATGACATAATTATCTCCTTTTAATCTCAGATATTCTTTATCTTGATCTTTTTTAATTGCCAAAAACTATAGTACTATTTAATATCTTCACTACATGAGTTTGTTGGATTTTTTAAGTTTTCTCAAGAGAGAATAAAAATACCCAAGAAATTTTTTTGTTTTTAGCATTGTGACAAATAAATTTGCAATTTTTCTAATCTGGGGTTATTTATATAGAAGTCAAGATTTTGATTTTCATTGGACTGTGGAATTAGCTTTTATTAAATGGAGCTGAAATTTGTTAAGTTTAAGTCAATGTCCATGTGTAAATCAGTTGGTATGGAGGGGTTGATGAAGTTTTCTAGCTCATTTCTTGATTCAAAGCTCATGTTTGGTGTTAGTGTGGCTCCCAATTACTGTTCTTGCAGAGGTATGTTTCTCGTATTCCTTCCGTTTCAATTTATTTGTCTGATTTTGACTCGATATAGAATTTAAGAAGGTAAATACATAAGATTTTTGTATGTAGAATGTAATTCTGTTTTGCAGAGGTAATTTTCCTTCATTCAGTTTGTTTGTCTGTTTTTGAATTGGCATGACAGTTAGAAATTAAATAAACAAAATGTCTTTCTTGTTTAATCCTAGAGGCCTTTTAAGATGTTGTGGTCACAAATTCAACATGGCGTGAGGATTCAAGTCTTACGCCATCCATTAACAAAATATTTCTACGTCTTAGCCATGAAAATGTATCATGCCTGCAGTTAAGCATACCGTTGTCAAGTAAGTGTTCTTCATTAACATTTCCAGTCATTTTGTTTCGTTTTAAGACGAGCTTAAGTTTGTGTACTCAAGTAAGTCTGGCCTTGTCAAAACTTGCTCGTTTGAGGCGTTATTGTTATTTGTAGCCTTTTGATCTCTTAGCAAGGAAACATGAACTCGAAGTAGAACAATTGACAATGAGGCAATACAAAATGCATCATGAAGTCATTTTAGAAGATTATCAATCAATCTATGTGTTACTCTTATTAGATAACACTATCGCTGCTGTTAAATGAATATTAATGTGGTTGTTTGTATCTGTTTTCACCTTCAGGGCTTTTAATGAAGGCTGCTTATGATGCTACAACATCAGTCAGCAAGAAGAATTTCTTAGTGGACACTTTCTCTTACCAGATAAACGGTACAAACCATACAAGTTTGTATTTTAGCAATAAATGGTTGCTAGATGCCTCTGAAGATGAATATGGAGGAGTACTCGTCGACCCAGAAAGACTACCATCTGATCCCGAAAAATTTACCTTTGTGCTTCGTGCATCTCTCTCTCATTGGAAAGTGAAGGTACTTCATTTCTAAAAAGTACTATATACTAGTCTCGAATTTCAAGACTTGTTCTTGTCTGGTGTTGATTAATACACTAGTGATTTTTCTTATTATTTTACATGTGAATGTTTGTGAGACTTGCCATTTTTGTCGAGCATTATTAGGTAGACCTAAAATTACATGGAAGGAAGTTGACTCTGAAAAATCTATGGAAGGTTGATACCAACAGTTGAAAATATGCGTTAGTCATGTTAGTACGTTTACTTCTAGTCTTATGCTTGTAGGACTCTTATGCTGGTATTTCCTGTAGTACATTTCATAGCCAGATGAATTCGTATAGTTGGAACAATTTGTTCAGAAATGAGGCATAGTATGTTTTGCTAATTGATGGCTCCCGATGCAGGGGAAGAAGGGAGTTTGGCTTAAGCTACCACAGGAAAAATGTGATCTAGTTCCTGTTGCAATAAAGGTATTTCCTTTTCGTTGATGAATTGCAGTTAAGGTATTCCGTACAATCACTTTACCCAAATCGATACAGGAAGTTACTCTCTTGTACTAAATTTTGTTTTTACAATTGTTTAGCTTTTGTTGTTGTCTCTTCTAACGTTGAACTGTGACTAGTAGTGATTGTAATTCATAAGTTATGGAAAATAACTTACTTTTTCCATTACTCAAAGAATACAATGATATAAATGCGACTGTAATGATTGCAACAATCAAACTCTAAATTTTGTAGGAAGGATTTCAGTACCATCATGCGGAAAGAGGATATGTCATGATGACTTATTGGATTCCGGAGGAACCTTGCATGCTTCCTTCGAATGCATCGCATCAAGTTGGAGTTGGGGGTTTTGTGATCAATGACAAAAATGAGGTGCATGTTTTTTTGTTTGCAAGGCCCTCCTTATTAGTAGTAATATTTATAAGCTTCTGAATCCTTTGTGTAGTCCCTAAGGCTAATAAAATTACTGTTTTTAGGTGCTAGTCGTGCAAGAGAAACATTTTACGCCGTCTCTTTCAGGTCTATGGAAAATACCAACTGGTTTCATTCATGAGGTATGTTCCTGTATTGCAATTTGATCTTACCATTTTAGTACTGACTTAGGTAAATATCGAAACATGAAATTTATATGTTAATGCATCAAAATCAGTCCGAGGAGATCTTTACAGGGGTTGAGAGAGAAGTGAAGGAGGAAACTGGGGTAACAAATTCTCACTTAACGTATTTCCTTCCTTAGCAACCCATCACGAGCAATCGTTATCTAAATGATGTTTTTTTCTTTTCTCGTTATTTTTTTCCAGATTGACGCTGAATTTGTGGAGGTTATGGCTTTCAGGTAAGAAAATTCTTCCTCGTCAAAGAACCATGAGTTCATCATAATGGACATAGATTTATTGTACATCCTTCTAGAGCTATAGTAGAAACTGTATAAGAACACGAAATACTGATACCATAAGTATCCGAGCTACGTGGCTCAGACAAAAAGATGTGGAGTTGCTATTTGCTAGATTTTACTGTCCCCTTAAGGATATTTCAAGCTTGATTTTACAGTTTACAAACAAGAGACCATTATTTAAATTAACATTTATCGATGTCCTTCTTCAGGCATGCTCACAATGTGGCCTTTGAAAAGTCGGATTTGTTCTTCGTCTGCCTGTTAAGACCCCTGTCAAAACAGATCATGATTGATGATCAAGAAATTCAGGCTGCTAAGGTAAGCATATTGCAGAAATTAATAATCACATTTCATTCTTCTCATGTCTCACACACTAGTTGGATACTCATCTGATGAGCTAGCATTTGAGATTGAGTTAAGCTCGATATCCATTTTTCTTTAACATTATACGGATCCAGACTCGTTCTTATTCATGTGTGTCACATTTTTGGTCCCGTTTTGCATCAGCTGTTCAGTCCCAGAACACCCCATATATTTGTTTCCTTATATAATTTTGGACAATCGTTATATTCTGAGATAGCTTTGGGGGTTGAGTTAGACTTAAAGTCCGCAGCTTTATGCGACTTTGCATTTACTCAAGCTGCCTTTTTCTTTTCGCGATGCAGTGGATGCCGCTAGTTGAGTTTGTGGAGCAACCCCTAATCCAAGAAGACGACATGTTCAAGAAAATAATTGACATTTTTATCGCTCGACTAGGAAAGCGATACTGCGGATTGTCTGTCCATCAACTGGTTTCCAAATTTGATGACAAACTTTCAACATTGTACTTCAACACAGTTGATGATCCAGATATGAATTGTCAAGCCAGTTAGCATCACAATCAGTATTGTCTTGTGTATATGTCATAGGCTGTTTATGGACTGTGTAAATATGTGAAATACATATTACCAAGTCATATTAATTTCCAAAATGTTTTTCTTCCCTTAATGCCATACCAAATACACCTACAGATCCAATACAACTAGACAGCAGGCCAATCGTAACCAGGCTCTCTCAGTTTTACTAAATTTGTCATGAGAACACTATGGAAAATGAAGATCATGTGCTAAATTTTAAGAATGTTTGAACACAGACAGAAGCAATACCAGTTTATTACAAATAAACAAGATGATCACACAACACAACTGAAACAAGAAACAACTCACTGTACAATCAAGCAATCAAAATATCAGAACCAGAGAGAAAGAATTGTATAAAACAAGGAAATTAAGATATCCAACCAGGTGGAGTGGAGACTCTGTGTCGTTGGTTCAGGAAGTTCCTTCCTCTGTCTTTTCACGCCGCTATCCCTGAATGAGGCAACAAGAAGTCAAGATCAACACACTTGATAACTTCATATCATTACTTTAACCAACATTTGAGGGATGTAGAGAAAGAACTTAGAAAAATTCAACAACAACTTCCCCTCGATTCAAATGGGTTGTGGTTGGCTATATGAATTCCCACCTCTTAGCCCAGGACCAAATTGGTTGTATAGAAAAGGATGCAAGAGGACAAATAATCAAGTTTGGTATTAAAGGCATTTTCACCTGAAATGCAGGGGATGTAGTGTCAACTTTGATCCTTCTACCAGTTGGATTTCGTGAAACAATGCTCTAAATTTGTCTTGTAGTTGTCGTCATCCCACTCCAGTTGGCTCCACCATGCTGCGCTTCCTTCTATTAATCTATAAAAAGTGTTGTGCGCAATCAACTTCCTGATACCCTTGCACTGTTCCAAGTACATATCTGAAGCAAACTGCAACATGCCTGAGTGCTCTCCATTACTGAAAATTTCACAACTGAAGACTGTTATTATCCTTCTTGACTACTTGTGAAATCTTTTCAATCTTTTCATCCAGGTGTGATCTCTATGGAAAATTGCTGAGCTATCTAAAGGTATAAAAAGAGAAGTCAGATTGTGAGAGATGATATTTCATCAAAAGAAGTTGCTCCAAGAGCAGCCCCCCTTACGGAATAGAATGCTCCAAATATTTGATGAACTTTGTAATCCATCTTTAACATTTCAATGCTAGGAAATTTGAGGAAAAATCCTTCGCCGATGCTCTCCTTCAAATCACTGATTGGCAGATTTAATAGCCTCAGATTTGTCAACTTGTCCATTCCTTGCGGCAGACAAAGTAACCTTGTATTATCACAATCAAGCAATTGCAAAGTACAACGATTACCAATAGGTGGCAACTCTGTCAACCCATCGCAATTTTGCAGTATTAGAGCACGTAGTTTACATAAACTATTGATGGAAGAAGGCAGTGCTTCAATACCAGTTTGACTCATGTTCAGAACTCGTAGAGCTGGAAATGACAAAAAGAATTCCTGGGGAACTTCCGAAAGGGGTTCATTGTCTTGCAAAAGTAAAGATGTTGTCTCTGGGCATTTCGTGAAGCAATCAGGTAGACATTCAATTCTGTTACTTGCAAAAGATATCCTCTTGACAGAATCTGATACTTTAATATGTGATATATCAGTCAACCCAATTCCAGCCTGAAAAACAGAAGTGTGGTCATCCCCAAAGGTATTAGTTATCCATTTAGCAACATCATGAACCACATCGTGCATCTTCACAAAATCTGATATCTCATGTATTTCAGACATCTTGGTTATGAGGTTCAGACATTCCAAGTGATTTCAAAGCATCTTCCCAGAGCTCAACTGTTTCCTTCCCTCTCATAGATGTTCCAACAACAGTGATTGCTAAAGGTAAACCACCAATTCTCTTGCAATTTCCTTTGCCCATGGCTGAATACGCTCCAGATTGGCAACATCTCCCGCATTTTTGACAAACAGTTTCCAAGATTCATCCTCATCCAATGTGGAAACATTCAGTTCGGTGTCTGTTCTCGTTTTCATTTTCCTGCAAACATCCAAAGAATGAGAAGTTCTAATGACCTTGCTTCTTGCAGGATCTTCAGGTTGGGGCACACCTACATCATCCAAATCTATAGCTTCCCAAACATCATCCAGTATGAAAAGGAAACTCTTTTCTTGCTTGAGCCTTTGATAGATTTTGCTGGCAATGCTTATTACACTTCCCTCGTCATCTACCTTTAGGTTTAATCTGTTGGCAATTTCTGCTTGAACTTTTCTTATGTCTATTGGCTGTTTCGGAACTGTAACCCATATCACAACACCAAAAGACAGTTTAGAATTTGACACATCAATCTTTAGGAGCTCATTGTTCAAATTCTTCACAATGTTGTTATGTATACATAAAGGATTCAAGAAACAATTTACCCACAAGCACAAGATGCAACAATGGTCATACATATCATAAATATACTAATTTCAATTGAAAAGTTAAAATATCAAAATGTCCTTATAAAGTTGAACGCCGCTATTACCCTTCTAGTAACACTAATTTTACAATATTTTTGGACAACAATGTAAATACAATTAATAATATAAATACAATATCAGATATAAATACAATGCAATGAATGTTCTCCTGGATCAGGAGAACTATAGCCAGGTTGCACAATGTATGTAATCTGAAGGAGATTGGATAGATGGTTCAACTGTACACTAAAATATATTCTTTTAGAGGCAACTACCTGTGAAAATTAAATTTTAGCATTCTCAGTAAGTACCGCTAAAGTCTATAGCAACATTGGATCTAATGCCGGTAAAGGCTTTAGTACTCTTTGTTAATGTCCATATTTATTGCTGGTAAAAGTTGTTTTTGTCATAGTATGCACACTAGATGACATTTGAGGTGAGATACAAGATAACTTGAATACTGATTTTCTGTGATGCTCGATCAGTTGATAGATCAAGAACGAGAGACTATTAGTCAGACGCAGAAAGCGATCGACTCCAACTCAAAAATATTTCATGTCTGTTTGAGGTACTAAGTCCAACAGAAATTTTTTCCCAATAGCTGCTAAGGGAATCAAGCTCAGAACTGCTAAAACTGATTAACTACCACATGTACGACGTGTCCAATCATATTTTAGGTGAAATTTTCTATAAACTATCGACATCATATATTCATAATTTGAATTTTTTTCTGTTGACACGATATAAGGTTTCAACATGACACTCTGATAGTTTGCTGCCCTTGAGTTTTTAGGAAAAAATGAAGTATTTAAAAGATGGGAAAAGGTTCAAATATGCCATCGAACTTTGAGAAAAGGCTCATCTATGCCATCCGTCAAAAGTTTGGCTCATTTATGCTATTACTGTTTGAGAAAAGGCTCATATATGCCATTATTTTTTAACTCCAATTTTGCAAAACCACTTAAATAACTTTAAACATTTTTTAATTAGAGTTTTTGATCAAATGTAGTCTTTTTGGTCATTCTTCTTCAAGAATGCCAAGAACATATGAAAAAAGATTTTTTATGTAATATATAGTAGACATTGAACTCTTTTTGATTTCTTCGTGTACTTACTTTTTCATATTTTGAACGTTCTTAGTGATAATCTCAGCTCCTCCATTGGATCGCACAGCCTTCAATTCCCATTCTCAACAGACCTAACACTTTTGCTTTTTCTAGTTCTAATTGGATACCCCTCTAGACTTCTCCACTAAAATACCACGCTTTGTGTATGGCAGGGCTAGAACAATTATGAGAACTTCAACTGACACCAAAACGGAAGAAGTTTTTCTCTATAACCAAGAAATCGTCAAGCACAATGGTGCATGGTCCAAAACTCAGAGAACAATGCGTCTGCCCTTCTATCATTCTCCACTTAAATACTAGACTTTTGTTGCAACAGGACTCGAACAATTATAAGTACTTCAACTGACACCAGAGGGGTGGGGGTGGGGTAAACTATAACCAAGAAAAAGAAATCCTCGAGCATTATTGGCATACGGTTCACAACTTGATGGACAATGTGTCCACCCCTCTACCCTTCTCCACTTTTGTATGCGGCAAGGTTTGGACCCATGATATATGTCTAAATCCTCACTCACACATCATGAGTTGCGCTCTACCACTTCTCGGGAGGGAGACTAATTAGGAATCGGAGTATTCAATGGTGTTTTAGCTCATAAATTTTTTTATGCTTATTTATATGAACTTGTTATAGGGAGAAAAGAATTATCTTGACAACCAAATTAATTGCGACTCAAAGGGAAGTTTACCAGATGTCTCAGAAACCTACACCCAAACATAGTCAAAAGCCCAGTTTTAAATGGGTAAAGGTAGACAAATGTGTCTATTATCCACCAAGTTTTGAACCATACGCTATTGGCTCTTGTGGATTTTGCTGTTACATGTGTGTATGAACTTGATTTTAAAAGAAATACAATGATGGTAAGACATTGAGCTTAGTAATTTTTTTTTTTGAATAATTGGATATCACTTGCTTAAACTTTACATTTAAGGTCCTCCTCTCTAGTTCCCTCCATTTGCAACTTACTATACTAAAATTAAGTAAAAATTGACCACTAAATCCTCAATACAACCACCATATATTAGATCTATATTTTCACATACACGATGTCGTTGGATTTTCCAAAATTAGTGTAATAAGCTCATTTGACCGAATCACCCTTCCGTTTTTTTGTGAAATCACGACCTAGCTAGGGTGTAGGGCCTTGATGGGCCTGTGCGGGACCGGAGAGGCAGTCCAGAGATTAAATGGCACGGGTCGTTGTCGGTCTAAGACCATCTGGTTGGCCACGCTCGCGGGCCCTAATACAGACAAAGCAGGTGGGCCCGCGACGCGCTCGCAAGAAGGGCACATGGTGAGGGTGGTTGGAGGGGTCATTTGCATGTAGAATTGAGGTGATAGCTTTAGTGCCTTTAGCTCTTGAACTTCCTTTTGTAATCTCCTGTTTTCTTCAGTTAGATTCTCACAACATCTCTTCAACAACTCACGATCTACTTCAGTTTGCTTCAATTTTGTCCTGTTCACAAAACAATTACTTGATTATATTATTTTCGATTTGAACATAACATATATAAGTATTTTTTATGTTCTTAAATTTTGTATCAAGTCGAAACGGACCATCAACTCACCTTGCCCTCCTATTTTGAAACCAAACCTCCACTTGCCTAGGCCTCAATCCAAGTCTCTTTGCCAAAGCCTGCTTTTGCTTCTGTGCATAAAAAAGAACACAAAATAATATTAGCCAATATGTTAAGAGAAAAAACATCATAATAGACCAAAACACAGAATAAACCCCATATGAAAATAATTTAAAATGCATAAATATATTAAGATTTTTATTTATTCTGAACCATAAATGATATATTTTCACTCTTCAACCAAACACCTAGAGAAAAATATTTAAAATATTTTTAAAAATAACTTTTATCGTATCAAACATTCTAATCAGAAGGTAGAACTGTCGTATTGCGAAATTTAGTATAACTTAACAAATTTGACTTAAAATTTATATTAATTAACCTGAACTTTGATAAATAAAATAAATTGTGATCTAAAACTCATAAACAAAATTTCTCAATCTTACTATGATCTAAATGAATTATTTTGTTTAAAATATATATATATATATATATTTGACTCAAATGGCAAATAATTACCATTTCAACGACCTGTTTAGACACCTCAATTTGTTCCCAACTAATAATTAAACACCAACTCATTTTCACCGTATCACATGAATACAAATGCTAGTGTGACACATAATCATTTTGTAGGTTAGAATATTCAACTTATACAACATATTACATAATAAAAACGAGTTGAGATGTTTAAAAAAAAAAACTTACAGGATTGAGTGTGTTGTGTTCTTTGAAACTCTCTTCAAGAACAGTTGTCTGATCTTTAGTAAGTCTTAATTTCTTTCTAGAAGTTTCTCCATCTTCCTCATCACTAATACTTCTAGAACATTCTCTTTCAATTTCAATTTCCAATTCCTCACTACAATTAATTATTTCCCCCCTTTCATTTCTTTTATTTCCACTTAAACTTGAAATACTACTATTTGGGGAAGAAACTCCAATTTCTTCTTCTTCCTCCTCTGTAATTGTTGGTGCTATGTTCACATCTATTCCTTTAAAAAATGTTTTGCATTTCTCCAAATTCTTATCTGAAAAAAAAAAGAGAAAAAAAATGGATTATTAGAAAGTTTTTAGAGAAAAAACTTTCAATTTGTTTGCATTATTTTAATTTGACATAAAACTTTAAAAAAAATAAATTTTAGGAGTTTTAATTAATTAAGAATATATTAAACATACTACAGTATCTTTTTAATTTTGAGATTTAAATTAAAACATGTCACATGACATTCTTATGGACAAAAAAAAAAAAAATTAGAACAGGAAAAATATATTTAGATCTAGATCTCTTTTTCATTTTGCACACCCTTAAGAAAAACATACAAAAAAAAAACAATAATAAAAAAAATAACAATATAAAAATTGCTCACCTTTCTCTGAATTTTTTGTTCCACCACTAAATTTACTCCTATATTTATGAAATAGAATGACGATTTTCGATATACCCTTATTAGAAACTTTTTGATATTTAGCAATAATAATAATAATATACTCAATATAGTCTCATCATAAAATTTAAAAAGGACAATGAGTTTTTCTTCGTAGGGATAAAAAGATTATTTCTCATAAGTCGTTGACATAATTTTTTCTATAAGATTCAAATAAAAACCTTAAAGTAAGAATATCCGAATATTATTCATTCTACTATAATCTTTTTTTGCGAATAATAAATTTTAAATAAGACACATATAGATCAAGAAGAAAAAGAACAAACCTGAAGAAGGAAATGAGCCAATCCAAGAATTTAGATGCAATGGATTATTTGTTGTTTTGTTCTCTGGAAAATTGAGACTCAAACTCAATCTCAAATCTTGATTTTCCAACATCTTTTTTTTTCCCTCAAATATTATCTTCTATAGGGGTCTTGAAAATAAAATGAACAAAAAGACAAATTTTTTTTGGTACAATATGAAGAATTTAGGGGAATTAATTTCTTCTTAAAGAGGATAGGAAAATGATAATTAATATAACTTGATTTAGAAAGTTTAAAGACTGATGAATAGAGTTGCAAATGCAATGAAGGGGGTTATATAGAAAAAATATAAAGTTTTTTTTCCTATAGAAAATTTTAAAAAAATAAAAAGTAGGTCAACCATGACATGGAGTGAAGGTGTACTAATTATTGTATCATAAATCATGTATTTATTTTGTCTCCCCAAAAATATAATCACCATTCTCAATGGTCCTTTGGCTTTTTGGTCCCCCAAAATTTTATTGTTATTTATTTATTTATTTTAATTCTATATTGTTCAATTCATAGTGTCAAGAAAAAAATCTAAATTTATGATCCAAAATAATTTTTAGATATTTGTACGAAGAAAATCATATCACTAAGAATAAATGAAAATTTTAAAATTAAATTATTTCTAATTATTTAAGATGACAATCTTTTAGAATGGTCTAAAAAAAGTCATATAAAATGAGATCAGAGGAAGTATAAAACAAATAAATAATTTAAATCTTCGCAAATTACTCATTTTGTTATAGTGTTTCTCATTAGCTATTCTAAAGATAGATGTTTATTTTTACTTATTTAATTTAAAAATTAATAAAATATTTTATTTATTTTGTATCTATTTTATCATCATTAGTAAGGATTATAACTTTCTTTCTTATACAATGTCATAGTGAAAGAAAATAGACTGAATTATTAACGCCATATCTATTAATGCAATAGCTACGTTATGGCTAAACTATATAAAGTGACATTTAATTTTCTAGTTATTCAGGATCGACTTTAATTTGTTTTGCCAAAACTTTTGGAAGGATATATATGTAAAGTAATGTATTTAATTAAGTTTTTGTGAAAATGGATTTTTGAATAATAGTAGAAAATAGCTTTTCAGCTTTTCTTGACAAAAAATAATATTAATAATTAACAATAAATTTGCATAATTTTACAGATAGAATTCGAAGCAGATAAAATATATGCGGATCGTATATTTATCTTGAGAGTATGAAGATATTATTTGTGATAGACTCTCAATTGTATACTAAAGGATGTGGTGCAGTGGACGGAGCTACTCCTCTCTTAACCGGAAGTCTCAGATCCGAGTCCTGGGTATTAAAAAAATCCTTAGTAGGAATTGCTTCACCAAAACGAGACCGTATGCAGCACAAATTCGAATACAGGACACCGGATAAAAAATAAAAAAAATCTCAATTGAACAGAGACAACAATAACAAGTAAAAATAGCTACAACACAATAATAAGATATCGAGGTTAAAGAAACAATGGATAGTAATAAAATCTAAAAATGAGGGAGTAGAAAAAAGAATACTTATATTTTAAGGATGGCAAAGAAATAGGAAAGTACATCATATCCTGAAAAATCATCTCACTCCAACGTCTTAGGCATACCTCGACCCCTCATTATGTCCACTACGACGTACGTAATTAACCTCTCACACAGCTCATAACTAGGAAATTTGCACGTCTTCTCTTCACATGTCTGAATCATATTCTTAGTCTCGCTTTCGTATCTTGTCCTCTACGAAGAACATTTCTACCTTTTATCGAACAATTGCATTTTTAATCTTATCTCTCTTTATATACTCACACATTTACCTCAACATCCTCATCTATGTCATTCTCATCTTCTATTAAGCTTGAGAAAGGTATTTAAAAGAAATGTTTTTTTTTATTTTTTTTCTAGTACAAAATTAATTATATTAAATTTTTATCGTGTCATTAAGTTAATTAGTGGTAGTAATTTATTTTCATAATTGATACTTAAAGCACATTCTAAAAACATTAACTAGATACAAGTTACTAATAAAAGCACTTCTCAAATGATAGTTAAACACAATTTAATTCTTGCAAAGTTTTCTTCTTTTTTTTTTAAAGCACATTTTGATAAAAAGTTTTCTTCAGGATAATTGATTTCCACAATTTGGCCAAACATGCTTTTTAGTGGCTTAGAAATCACTAATTGGAACCAGCTTTAGTGAAACATTTTATATCAATTAATGTGCACTTTAGAGATGTCCTTAGCTTGTAATGGTAAAAACTATATATATTCAACATTTATATCAAATTAATAAATACAAAATATAACTACAATTATCACATAATAATTAATTTGATGTATATAATATTTACCTATCTATCCTTATTTGATAAGCTGTTTGTTTTATAAAAAATTTACATTAGAAATAAATAAGATTTAAATTAATTATTTTTTGGCAAAACTATAGCTCTCAACTTCAATGCTATAATTGAGACATATATTAGGCAACCATCAAATCATATCATACATGATTGAAACAAACACTTGAGTTTTTCTCCATATTTGCCCACTTGAATAATATTGGCCCCTCTTATCTTTCTACAAAAATAAATGAGGATTTAATGGAATAGACAACAAGTCATATTCATAGACTTTAGTGTTTGTGCATTACAATCACATTTTAAAGGTTTTGTTTCAATTCACGAGCAACAACAACATAAACAATAAAATTTCACGAGTGAAATTTGATTAGGATAAAATGTAAGCAGATCTTACCACTATCTCATAGAGATAGAGATGTTGTTTCCGAAAAACCCTCATCTCAAAGATATCATCCCAAAAGCAGAAAATACAAGATATGAAACCAAATGACTAGAGTGTAAAGCAAAAGATAATTTGTAAAGACGATAATAGTAACGAAATGAATGAGGAAAGTAATAACATAGTATATAAAGACACGATTACCTCTACTAACTTACTAAATCACAAAATCAACATCATCCTACCCCTGCGTTTAAAAGGTCTTGTTTCAATTTGATTTTTATTATTACTATTATTCTCATTATTATCTTAGTCTTTAATAGTATTAATTCCCTTGCTATATGATTATCATATTATTTCTTGTTATTATTATTCTTTTTTTTCCTTATTTTTAGGATAGCTTTTCTATTATTATATTTTCTTTTTAGACTATTTAATATGTTTTATATGTTTCAATGGAGGATCTATCATAAATAACTTTTTTATCTTCACGAGATATATAAGATTAAGGCTCTGTGCGTACTCATCAAACAGTCATCATCTTCTTCAAATCTCACTTATAAAATTACATCGAATATATTATTATTATTATTATCATCTCTAAGTTTTCTAAAAAAACAATTTTAGTGTGGGTGGGGATAGGGGGAATGTGTTTGGATTAATTTGTTATAGTACTTTACTTTCTTAAATACACCACCTTAGATAATTTTGTCAAATGACATGGTCAACATAACATAACAGTTTGCATTTTCCTTGAAAATTTATGGATGTCTTTCTATAAACATATCCAATACGTTAAACGTTTATCATTTTAGTTGCTCCTCCAATTTTATCTTATAAAACATTAATTATTAATATTCAAGAAGTAAAACAAGTTTATCTTTCACAATTATAATATTTTATTCATAATTTTCAAATTATTTTAGACTTTTAAAAAGAATTTACACTTGCATTTACTTCAAAACTTAGATATTTTAGTGCTCATATATGCCTGAAAATTTTTCACATAAAATAAATAAAGGAAGAATAATGTTATATATATATATATATATATATATATATGTACAAGCCATTAAAATTTTGAGTTAATTTTTCTCTCATATACTTTTGTTGACAAATTTTGATCAAAATTATTCTTTTCCCATCATAATTATATTCTTTTGGATGAAAGTCATTATTCATTGAAATTGATGAGTGAATGAGGAAAGTTGAATAATGGAGACAAGCTAGCTAGTGTGATGAGAGTCACCAATAATTATTGTGTACCTAGACTTGAAGAAAGAGCCACTATTTTTTTTCTTATTTGGTCTTCGATATTAATAATATAATTTAATTTGATTTAATTAAATTTATATCGCATAAAAATTTATTAAAATAAAAGCAATTCTTGATTATTAGAATATTTTTCAATTTATTTTAGAAGACTCGAAAAGGCATACAATAAGAAGAAAAAACTACACATCGATCAATTTATGTTCAACTACGTTGGATACATATTGCATAAGTAAGCCTATAACACAAAGACATTTATAACATACAAAAATACTGTGATTAAAGTTAAATTAAAACTTCTGATTAAGAATAAAGATGATATCTATTTTATCACAAAGCTACAATAACAAATAAGTTGTACATCAAATATGATGGAACCATGTACCTCTATGTTCCCAAAGTCTATTTTAAATAATTACATTCTTGATCAATTGAGTTAATCTTTAATGTAGGACCAATGGGACAAGAGGACCACTATAGACCAATTGAACCTAGACAAAAAATGTCTATTCAAGATGTACACTTACTTTTGGCTCAATGAATGCATCAATTTGTTGCCCTAAAATCAAATTAGTGGATACTTATGGTGATAGTCAAATCTATAGTGGATATATAAAGGTGGTGATTCTTTCAAGAAAGTGTGAATACATTTATGTTTAAATTCTTAACATGTCATTGCATATTTAGAGGTGGATATACAACACTCTTTGTGTTTACAAAATACATAATAAATATAAATAATAGATTTTTGAACGTAAGAAATCCAACATGTTATGAGAGAATTTTAATTATCTGTATTCGTAAAATAAAAGTAAAGTCTATGTATAATTTTACTTTTTTATATTTTATGTCGTGAAATTGCATTGTGTATGATAGATCCTTAATGTTCAAACAAAAATAATCTCTTTATTTATTTTTTTTAATTTTATTTGTAAAATTATATTTGAATATGTTGATTTTAAAGTAGATATTAAAAAAAAGAGAGAAATAAATTACTGTGTTGCTCGTGCGGGTGGGTCCCACAAACGTAAGTGCACGTGGGTGTTGTGTCCTATTGTCTCATCTTTTTCCGACATGACATATTTATACAATCATTTGAACTCTTCTCGCAACTATTGCATGTCTTTCTCCGCGCAATTGCTCCGTCGGGCTTTCGCTCATTATAAAAAATATAATTTTTGATAGACTTTCGCTCATTATAAAAAATATAATTTTCTAAATTATTGATTTCCGAGTTATTGAATATAAGTTATTTGATTATTAATTTTAAATCATTAAGAGTGAGATATTAAATGATGTAAAGTTTAAATTTATTTTAATTTTTTCATTTATTTTTTATTTATTTAATTTAAATTTTATAGGTCTTTTTAAGAATAGTGATTGAGATAAATATTTATCATAATGTAAATTGATGTTTAGATTTATTTTTAAAAATAAATAATTAAAAAATTTTGAATACAAAAAAAGTATTTTTAATATATTTCAGACTCAAATAAAATATATAAAAGTTAATAAGAAAAGAAACACAATATTATAAAGTCAAATTAATTCTTGCTATTAACAAAAATTTTCACAATAATAATAATAACATACAATGTGAAATTCTACAAATAGAGTTTGGAGACAATAAAATATACGCAGATCTTATCACTATCTTATAAAAATAGAGAGACTATTTTCGAAAAATTTTCACAATGGTTTTTTTTTTCAAGAATAATTGAGAGTTGATTTTATTTTTTTTAGAAAGGTCTATGATGTTTCCCTCTTCTTTTTCTTTTTTCCTTTAAAAAAATTATGTTGTCTGAGGACTGTCTACGAGAAGTTAAACAAAGAGCCGATTAACACGACCTAATCATTTTTTTTTAAAGTTCCACAACTAATTATTTAATATGATTATGATTTCTAATCATAGAAATAAGCCCAAATTATAAAATACAAGTGTCTTTTTTATTTCAAACTTAATTTAGCCATTCGTGGATACCCAATAATGAAAAGTTCATACATAATAACAAAATTAAAGAATAAAATAGTAAAAGAACATTAATAATAACATTGATAAATATTGTTCATCGTTCTTTTCGATAGATTTAATTTTATGCGACATAAATGTAAATGAATAAATAATAGAATAATAAAATACTTCTAACAAAAGAGAATTAGTAGATCCTAATTACTCCATTACAGATTTTGTTTTGTTAATTATTCAACACGTCTTTAATTGTGGCTCATCATTGTGATTAGGTGTCTTACAACTCCATCATTAATTCCTCAACTTGGCTAACCTTTTTCAAGCAATAATTATCATTTCAAGGGACCATCTAATTAAGTTTCCAAAACTAAAACATAATGATTCAAAATTACTTAATCATTACTATTAATATTTAAAAAATTTAATAACTCAATTAATTAAATTTTTTATTTAATTAATAGGAGTTCAATTCCTTACCTCAAAATTAACCTTCTTCGGTTTTCATTTCCAATAGTCAATTTTATTTTATTTTATTTTTTTTTAAAAAAACATGACCAATATCATATGCTTCTCACGTGGCACACGTAAGTACAGTACAGCAAGACACACGTGTAGCCGCACGTGGATCTCCTCAATCAAAATAGCTTTGTTCAATATGCTAGATTCGTTCAACGACCAACCAAAATATTGAATTTAATACAAAGTATATATACTTGGATGACATCGAGGAGTAGTGGACGGTCAGTGGCGGAGCTACGTACATTCGAGAAATGTCAATCAATATCTTTTTATCGTAAAATTATATTTTTAATTTTAGTTAGGTTTAAATAGTTTATTTCATAAAAATATTACGTATTGACACCTTTTGACTTCTACGTGATTTAACCTTTAAGAATTCTGACATCTTTTGGTCGAAATTCTGGCTCCACCTCTACAAATAGGATGACATCAAGGAATTGAGTATTTAGATACTCTAATGACATCAGTAAAAATACTACTTAGTTACTCTTTAATATTAGAGTATATATACTCGGAAGACGCGGAGGATGTTTCAATGAAAAATCTGTTCAATTACGACTTAATACCATCATAATATATCTACTCTGATGGCATTAAAGATGCAAAAATAATGATTCAATAATGATATACTCAATTAAATAATTTAAATTGTGTATCTAATCAAAATAAATATATTGAATTAGATCTAAATTTGAGTAAATATTTTGCCTAATAAACGCAATTATACGAAAATTAATCATTTGGAAGATTCCGACACGTGCAAGCGTGCATGTGCAACAGTTGCCAAGAAAAAGAGTTAGTGGACAGTTTCATGGGCCAGCTTTGCATGGATATTCGTGCTACTAGTGGGCCTTACATATCTGGCCCATGTGATTAGCTTAGCTGTTAAACATGTGATTAACTCACTAATCAAATCCCTATAGAACTTCAAAATCTTGTTGATAATATTGATTAAATCAATTGAGGGTTGCACGTGTGAGTCAAAGGAAGAATATTTGTGAGATATGCATTCTTCTTAAATTACAAATTTGTCCTCATCAATAATTTAATTTATATTTTGTTTCTATTAAAAAAAAAAAGAGCTATTTGATTTAAGAATATGGAGATTATTATAGATGGATAAATTCCCTTTTAGCTTCATCTCATTTTTCATGTTAAATTTAGATTCAAGAATATGGATAAAAAAATAATTAATTTGTCATGTCAAATTTAATTTAATTATAGGTTTAATTGAATGATTTTTTTTATGATAAAAAGAGTTAAATTGAATAATTTTATGGATACAAAACAAATTTTTTTGGGGCTTATTATTCTATGACCTAACTTTTTAATTGTCAATTTCTACTTTTCTCATATCACAATTATATAATTCAACTCAAATTCTTCCATTTCAATCCACATAAAGTTGATGATGAAATATGATAGTGACAAATCCATCAATCAATATTACTACTTTTTGCCTTTGCAAATAGTATAGTGGAAAGAAGTAAGTTCCAATTAAATGATACTTTCTCAATTCATTTTTATCCAATTAACATGTATCTAATTTTTGAAATTCTTTTGCATGTTTACTTGTTGTACAACTTCAAACATCACATTTTGAAAATTAGGCTAGACAAAATGTTGGAAAGTTTCGTATAATTAATTGTATTTGAGTCTGAGGTTTAGACGAAAAGAATTTAATTCAGTCACATATGATTAATTGACTAAACTTCAACTCATGAAACTTCATTTCTCAGTACTTTAACTTCATTCATATAAAATTTCAAAACATACATACATATATATATATACACACACGTCTGAACTTCAATCATATAACTTTAAATAATTTATCTAAAATCAAACTTCAGATCTTACATTTTAACATAAATAAATTTATAAATTTTTATATTCTACATTAATATGTGTGTGTCATAAATGATGATATATATATATATATATATATATATATATATATATATATATATATATATATATATATATATATATGTGTGTGTGTGTGTCATAAATGATGATCTCAAAAATAGAAGAGCCAATAAAAAAATAGAAAGGAGATTAACAAGTTGTTACTTAAAAGCATGAAAGACTTTTGGAGGATCTTTAATCAATGTTCCATTATAACACTATATCCCTTGGTATTCTTTTATCTACTTTAACATCTTTAATTTGTAGCCACAATAATTGATTATGTTAGAATAAGACCATATATATTATGGTTTTGATGATGCTTATAATAATGCTTTACTTTAAATGGCAATTTTATAACTTTGATTGTGACAATTCTTCAATCCTATGACAAATTATTGGATGACGAGGGCAAAATTTTCATTTTTCTGGATATTTTTTCAGTTAAAATTTATCTTAACTCTCCAAATGTAAGTATTTTTATTTTTAAATTAAAAAGAAACGCTTGTAACTTATTCAAATTTCCACAAGATATGCTCCGCACTCTTAAAGAACTAATGCTCCGCTAGGCATAAGTTATATTGCTAAGAACAAAAAGTAAAAATCAACCCATTCGAATAGTAAAAAATTTAAAACACTTTCATTTGAAAGGCAAACCATGCAATTAAAGATATAATTATAGTACATGGTCATTCGGTCAAAATAATTATCAGAAAAAGATCATTAGTTGTATAGGCGTGTATAGTCAATATATATTTCATGTATAGTCGAGCTATGTTCAATTTTGTTTGCATGTATTATAAAGTATATTTAGTATTATAGCTCATGTATAAGTAATCTATATTGTATAGTCAGTGTATAATTTCTATGACTTTTGGCAAGTTATTTGTATAATCATATATATTTTCTATAATTTTGACTATTTTTTATGTAAATAAAATATGACTATATTTGTTGTAAATTAATTAGTGTATTATATATATTTGAAATTATTCTGCAATTAAATGCTCAATTAACGGGCCAAAATTTATAGGTCTCTTTTGTATTAGGCCCAATGAAGGCCTGGATAGTTTGGAGCCCATATTTCTAACCCGAAAATAAGACATTTGTTTCCCCAATCAGATTTCCAAATTCCAAATCCCTAATTTCTTTACCAAGTTTTTCAGTACTTTAAACTGAGAATTCACAAATCAACTACGTTTGGATTTTCGCATTTCTGGCCAGTGATTTTGACTTTCAGGTTTGATAAATTTGGTAAAATTTGTTAGTAATTTTTCCTTTTTTTGTTTTAAATTTTTTTGATTTTAGGAATTGCTTCAATCGCTATTAAGCTTTAGCTATTCATAATGGTGTTCGATTCAGCTTGCGGTGTTGCTAATGTGGGAAACTGCATTTTTTTATAGAGGAGAACACTCCACTAAGCTTAGATAGATGATGAGAAATTACCTAAATGTTTTTGTCTTTGTTGGTATTTGAACTTGTTTCTCATGGCATTAGTTCTAATTTTACAACATTAGTGTAGCACCCGAGGCGTAGCTTAGTAATTAACGAAGTGAATTGAGAGTCATAAGGTCTCAGTTTCAAATCCTAATAGAGACAAAAGTAGTAGGTGATTTCTTCTCATTTGTCAGGGATGATTATATTTCTAGGTATAGAAAGAGAATTTTGAAATTATATGTATTGCTGTGTGTCCCGAGGAGGTTAAGAGAAGGTCTTTTTGATGATATATTAGTTTTGCATAGATTGATTCTAATCTTTAAATCAGAAAATGTCAAATAATTTAGGTGGTAGATCTGGTGCATATCTTATTACAGGTAGATCTAAAGAATGGTGAAGTTTGTTTATTTGGAATTATTCACTTATGAAAAAAATGTTAGCGACTTCCAAGCCAAGGTCTCAAAGTAGAGAGTAATTTGAAGCAGTAAGGGTTTACTTTGGTGCTTTGGGTTTGGATAGTTCTATTTTCTCTTTAAGGCCACAGATACTTTTGCCTCTGTTGATGTTAGATTTATCTTTTGAAGTTATAATGTCATACTTTACTCAAGTAGCCATCTTAATTTGGGGACTGAGAGTGTTTTTCACTATATAAATGTTAGATTTAATATTTTTGGGGTTCAAACATAAAATAAGAAACTACCAAAGTTGAGGACTTCAGTCATTTAACTGTTCTTTGGTTACTTTCAATAATCTTGCAGAAGCTTTTTCTTGAATACTGTAGTTTATTGAGGGTTGCTTTTACTTTCTAGTGAATTGGGTGAAATATGAAACAACTACATACCCGGTGTACTCCCACCAGTTAGCATGGGGAGAATGGTGTATATACAACCTTACCCCTACCTTATGAAGGTAGAAAGGATGTTTTCGAATAGACCCTTGGCTAAGTAATTCATATCAAAATTAGTAAGAAAGGAAATGCAATAGATACAATAGTGAAAATAATGAAGAAAAGAAATAGTAGCAAAAAGAAACAACATGTAATAATAAGATCAAAGCATAAAATAGTAGGAGAGTACTAATACTACTATTAATATGAAAAACTAGCTCTCGACTAACGATTAATCTTCTACCCTAGTCATCGACTCCATATACTCCTATTTAAGATCATAGCCTCTAATTCTCCTAAGGCTCACCGTAGCCAACTTCTCACATCTCCTTATTGGATGTGCATCTCCTTTGCATGTCTAAACCATCTCAACCTTGCCTCTGTTAGGGTGAAATATGAAACAAAAGTAAGTAAATTACAAGTAGGTTGGTCATAATTTGTAGGTGTCTTATTCCTTATGGTAATCTCTGCAGGGGGTTGTGGTGTACATAGTGGTATAAATTGAATTGCGGAAATTAAACAAAACAAATAAAAGATAGAATTTATAAAGTCTTTTTAGAGATTTGAAAGAACACTTGCAATGTAAATACTTGACCAGATTGAAACTTAAGTCAACCTAAGCTGTAGAAATGATCCCCAAGGGGAAGCAATCTCCTTAAAAAGCCACTTTAACAAGTGTCTCGAATCAACAAAGGATTCATCCTTAATACTCCCTCCATCGCAATTTACGCAAATTACTTTAACTTAGCATGAAGTTTAAGAAAGTAAGAAAGACTTTTGAAATTTGTGGTCTAAAATAAGTCATAGATATTTACGTGGCTAGAAATCATTTCGTTAAGGGCAAAATGGTCATTTTAAAGTTAAATTGTTACTAAATATAGAAATTTGTCATTCTTTTTGGGACTGACTTAAAACGAAAATAAGTCATATAAAGTGGGACGGAAGGAGAATACTATTAAAGGAATCCATACACAATATAAAAGACAAGCTCAAATGAAAGTAAACTGTAACTTATCTATTTAGACATAAGTAGCTCTTCAAGGACTTGATGTCTACTTGTATGAGCTCTAAATTCTGTGTGCTAATCCACGTCACTGTCGCTTAACCTTATGTTTTCTCTATTTTTCCCTTTTGCAGAGAACCCATTTTTGGCGCATTGCAAGAGCACACATAGGTGGCATTTTCCTAAAGAGGCATGGTCCAAGGAGATGAGAAGGTTGATATGCTGACGAAGTTGGAGAAGAAATCCAAGAAAAAGAAAAAGAATGCTGCCACCGATTATTCAAAAGTGACAAAGGGCGATGCTAAAGCTGTTGAGCATGATTCAAGTTTCAAGGAAGAGAAGCTCTGGATCAGGAAAGAAAGGGACAAGGCAAAGATGAAAACTAAAGCACCTGGAGAAGGTGAAGACAGTGACATCAAGAGAAAGACAGAAAGAGGTGGTGGAAAACAGCGGGGCAAATCCAGTAAAGATGGGTGCGGGGATGCTGTTACAAATGTTTTAAAAAAGAAAAAGAAGTTAAAAAATGAGCAGGAGGCACTGATAATGCACAATGCTAGTTTAGACACCAAAACAATTGCTCATGAAAGTGCTGGCGAAACAGAGGAAACTAAGGCAGTTGAGACGCTCAGCGAAGGCTCTGGTGGAAATCTTACAGATAAGGTGAGGAGGAAGAAAAAGAAAAAGGATAAGAGGGATAAAGAGGATGGACAGGTAGAAATCGTGGCGGGTGTAATTCAAGGTGATGTTTCAGCTGAAGAGGTGAAGAGGAAGAAAAGGAAAAAGGATAAGAAGAGAAGAGAGGATGGACAGGTAGATATCGTGGCGGGTGTCATTCAAGGTGATGTTTCAGCTGCAGAGGTGAAGAGGAAGAAAAGAAAAAAGGATAAGAAGAAAAGAGAGGATGGACAGGTAGATATCGTGGCTGGCGTTATTCAAGGTGATGTTTCAGCTATAGATGAGATGAAGAGGAAGAAAAGGAAAAAGGATAAGAGGAATAAAGAGGATGGGCTGGTAGATATCGTGGCTGGTGTCATTCAAGGTGATATAAAAATAGATGATGGTAATATGAGAAAGAGGAAAAAGACAAAATTAGTACACAATTCTAAAGATCTTACAAGTGGAAAGACTGAAAAAAGAGTGAGATTTTCTGATCATGTACAGTTTTTCCATCCAGTCAGTGATCCAAGCAATGAGAAGCATGAAAATAACAAACAAAAATTACTGTTTGGCAAATATTTCACTAAGGAAGAAGATGAAATCGTCAAAGATGCTGTTTATAGATACATAGAGGTAAATAATTTGGGCGATCAAGGGTTGCAAAAGATTTTGAAATCGGTATCTTATCCTGAAGTAAAGGGCTGCTGGAAAGAGATAGGAAAGGCTATACCATACAGGCCTTACAGAGCAGTTTATTCTCGTGCACAACGTATGTTTCGAATGGGGGAGAAACGTAAATGGACTGAAGAAGAGTATGAGATGATACGGAAGTTCCAGGTAAAACATGGGAACAACTGGACCGTCTTGGCTGATGAACTTGGGAAACATCCAATTCATGTTGGAAATGCATGGGGTAGGATAAAACTGGAAAACCGAAAGAGGGGACAGTGGGATCAGGAGGAAATCCAGAAATTATTTGATTTAGTAAATGCTGATCTGCAATTGAAGCTCTCTGAAGAAAGGAAATCTAGGCATGGGATGTTACGGGATAATATTTGCTGGAGTTCAATTAGTGACAATTTGTCTACCAGGATTTCCGGACATTGCTGCAATAAATGGTACAGACAATTAACATCCTCGATGGTAGCTGCAGGTGAATGGGCAGATACTGATGACTATCGCTTAATTGATGCCCTTTTTGAACTGGACGCAAGCTGCATAGAGGACGTGGATTGGGACAATCTGCTCTCCCACAGGCATGGAGATTTATGTCGAAAAAGATGGAAAGAGATGTTGCGTCAAATTAGGCAACATGAAAGCAAGTCCTTTGCTGCACAAGTAGAAGTGTTAGCTATGAGATACCGCCCTGATTTGGTTGGAGCAAGGGAGGCCTGGGATAGTAAACCACTTGTTCCATGACATGTTCAACATTCACATGGATGTTTCTGTGGAGAGAGATGCTCAAGGAACTAGTATGCACTGTTGTCTACAAAACTAGTGCGCCACTTCTTTACTTTACTTCTTTGTTTCATTGCTCTTTAATTTTTGAGAGGTTTATGAAAACATCTACAAATATTATTCACTTGGTACCTATGCTTGTAGGACGTATTAGGTACTTGTGAAATAGTAGAGGTGCTTGTTCACTTGGACATCAACATTATCCAGGAAAAAAAAAGTTCACAGATGTTATGGAAGAGATCTTTTCTTGTCTGGTGGAAAGAAAAGGAAAAGAGCTTTCACAATTCTATGTTGCAAAGGATGGGAAACAGATGGCTCCGGGTCTGTCGATCCAAAAGGCAAACCCCTTGCTTTTGCTGGCAAGGGGTTGGAGGTTTCAAGCCCAAACCACTGGGCCACTCCAAAGAGACACTAGCATAAGTGGTTTATCATTCAAATGTTATCATGATCCAAGGTTATTGCATGCGACTGTTTTCTCCAATTTCAAAAATGATTACATGCCTGAGACAATTGAATACAAGTTATGTTGCTTTTCTTTTACTTATCACAGGTCTTATCCAGTCTGTTGAGCTTGACTTCTTGTTGCCTAAAAGCAGAGGAAGGAACTTGCCGCACCAGAGACACAGAGTTTCGAGCTAACGTTAATCAGTGAATTTGCTGTGATGTATTTCCATTCAAACATCTTTGGTGTTCTGTGCCGATAAGTGTTCCTTGTTCCAGTTGTTTGTACTAACTTTTGCTGTCTGGTTCTCATCTTTTGATTGCTTCACTGCACACCAAGTAATTTCTTGTTTTGGTTGGTGTTGTGTGATCATCTTGTTAATTTGTAATGAATTGTTGCTACTTCTGTGTATAAACATTTCCTTACATCATTACAGATGTTTCTATAAAGGTTTCACAGAAAAATTGATCAAAAATCATACCACCGAAAAATCCATGGGCTAACACACGAAAAATAGAGAATTGTCTAATTCCTGTTAAGTGGTCCATAAATACTAAAAAAAAATAGAGACTGTTGAAATTCTTCTCTTACATCATTGCGGACGATTTTGTGAAGGTTTTGCAAAAATATTGATCAAAATCCATACCACCAAAAAATCAATGAGCTAACACACAAAAAATGGATAAAATTGCCTAATTTCTATTAAGTGATCCTCAAATGCTAAAAAACACAGCCGATCAAGCCAAGTCTACTGGAATTCTTTCCGACGTTACAAACGATTTTGTAAAGGTTTCTCGGAACGCTTACCACCAAAAAATACATGGTCTACACATGAGAAATTGAGAAAAATCACCCAATTTTTGTTGAGTGGCCCCTAAATGCTAAAAATCGCAGCATAGATTAGGCCGAGGCTGTTGAAATTCTTTTTGATGTCATTATGGATGGTTTTGTAAAAGTTTCACAAAAAAATTGATCGAAAAAAATTACTTAATTCTTGTTGAGTGGCCCCTCTATGCTAAAAAAAGTAGCATGGATCAGGTCGAGGCTATTGGAATTCTTTCCCACATCATTACAGACAATTTCATAAAGTTTTCACGAAAAATTGACCGAAATGGGCTAATACACACGAAAAATGAAGAAAATAGTCTAATATATGTTGAGTAGCCCCTAAATGCCAAAAAAATCGCATAGATTAGCCAAAGGCTGTAGGAATCCTTCTTTTGGTCAGATGTAATTGTTTTTTAAAAATATTGACCAAAAGTCATGTCATAAAAAAATTCATGCGCTAACATACATAAAAGACAAAGAAAATTATCTAATTTTGTTGAGTAGGCCCTAAATACTAAAAAAAAGTCGTGTGAATTTAGGCAGGCTATAGGAACTCTTTCCCATGCCTTTACGAACGATTCTGCAAAAAGTTGCAGAAAAAATGATCGTAAGTCATACCATCAAATAATTCATGGACTAACACACGAAAAATGAAGAAAATCATCTAATTCTTGTTGAGTGGCCCCTAAATGTTATAAAAGTCGTGTGGCTCAGGACAAGACTATAAGAATTCTTCCCTAGGCTATTACGGACTTCTCTGTAAATGTTCTGCGAAAAACTTGACCGAAAATCATGCAACCAAAAAATTCATGAGCTAACACATACAAGAAACAAAGATAATAAGGTATTAATTGGAATTAAATCAAGATTAGGAATCCTAAATTGTTTAGAATTTAGTAATTACTAATATTTTTCATGTGAATATTATTTAACAGTATATTTGAGTCACAAAAATGTAATACCCTATACTAAAACAAGTACATATATATGCCATTATCGTTTGTTTTCACATTGAGTGATTTCAAGGTATTTATTCTAGTGATTTCACACCAGCAGAACAAGTGGACAGTTTGAGTGTTTGACCCTCTGCATAAATAACTTAATGAGTGTTTCTGATTTCAGTCTAAAGATTTTCCAAATTACACCAACTGTATATATACTTTTGTTCAAGTTTAACATGTCTTTTCAATGTTGGTGGCACTTTTTCTGTACCCAAGCAGTTGAAAGAAATCAAAATTCTCTGCTGCTTAGAGCTGGTAGAGTTGTTTGTGCAATGCAGCTCAAGTCGGACAACAGTTGTCAACTCAAAAATGCGGAAGTTAGTGTTGGAAGACTTACCAAAATTAGAAACGTTTGGGGAGCCACAGACTGCAAAAGATGCCAGACTGCAAAATAAGAACACGAGATCAAGAACTATGTTAAAACATCTGAAGAAGTACTATGTACGTGCCTTGGTAGAATTATCTCCATGGGAGCGAGGAATCGAATATTGATGGGAGTAAGAGATGAGATGATACCCCCTCCAGTATGCTTTGGTCCTGTATCTGTCAATACACATATAGATGCAAGCCATATACTCAACATACGTCAATCTGGACTAGTCAGGCCAGTAAGCTTTGTGATGCCAGAAAAAGCAAAAAAAGAACAATAATTTTCCCCTTATTGACTGATAATACATTCTACATATGCCAGTATAGAAGAAAATCAGAAATCTTCTCTGAAATGCAAGTATATTCAAATGTTATCTAAGGCGCATATGATAACCTATGTGAGAGTATTCTATACAGCTTTGGTGATATACATGATACATGAATGAGCTTTACTAGAACAACCACCTAATCTCCGAGAACAAACACTCTTCTAGGGCAAGTTTTATGAGCTCAACTGAACCTGCTGCTTTTGACTCGAACTATGTGTACCTACGCAAAGAGAGCAAATTGATGCATCCACAAGTAATATCTTTCTCATTCTCTGGCTCTACAATTTCGCCTCTGCTCACACGCAGAAAGTTAGCGTGTACCTCGGTATCAACTGTCAAAGCTCAGTTAACTCTCAGTCACAACTCATTTATGGAGACATAACATCCATGACAAAGGAGTGTTGTTGAATATGGAAAATGTTCCATTATCTTGGTCAGAGTGAAGTATTACTCTGGTCATCTCCATTCTCTCTCCCTCACTCTTCTTTCTTTCTCAAAGTAATCTTGTACCTTGCAAAAATATCATATATACAAATGTCTGAGTGACCATGTGAGCATCAGCATCGCTTAGTTACACTTCCTTCCTTGCAGTTCATTCCCCTCGAATCATTATAATGGTTATTGTCTTCTGTTGTTCTGCAAACTTAAGCAGAAAGTAGTTCAATATGCAGGATATCTGTAAAATGTTAGCCATGATGTTTGGACGAAAGTTTAAACCACCATACTTTTTGCCTTCCAACTATAAATAACATAGGCTTTTGACTTGGTACATGAACAACAATATCCGAGTTAGTGTTCTGCAGGCAACTATTTCTGTCAACGTACAAAAGCAGTTTCTGCTAGCAGAAATTGCTTCATCGATTCAGGTAATGGAGGTAATCTCTCTGACTAAATTCCATTATAGAATAACAGCCTTCTACAGCCAGCTAGTTTTGCTTTTCTAGCACAGTAGCAGAACCATTCGATGAGATCATTCCAAGTGCACAAGTTAAGAGAACCGAACCAGCTGCAGCTCTTGAAAAGTTTTGCATGTCAACATTCAAGTTGAAACAACTAGAACTCGAGGAATTATGATATCTGTGATACTTGAAGTTGGTTGAGCCTGCTAACCCAAATTGAATGCAAAATCATATGGAACAGATCGTATCTAGTCGGTGTTGAGTTCCAAACAAAATGCTTCTGCAACATCTTGACATTATTTTGCATAGCCTGGTAACGTTTCAGAGGTATACTTAATAAAATCTCCTTTAGCCTAGGAATATCTTTCTCAGAAACAACCACAGAAAAAGCAGTCCAGTTAAGTACTTCGCTAAACGGAAGGGCAAAATTATCAGCAATGATAACCGGAACACACTCATAATATATTGCCTCGACAATCCTCGGGCTGTTTACTTCATAACCCATCGGACAAAGGCAGTACTTGCTTGATTTCATGTGTTCGGGATAAGACATAACTTTTGAGATTCTATGGGGTAGAGGGCCGTAAATTCTTATGGATTCATCTTTGTCACTCCAATATTTGAGGAGTTTGGGACGAACCGGACCATGCATATTTCCAGCGAAGAAAGCAAGAATTGGGCGTTGCGACACTCTTTTTCCACCAAGGTTTCTAAGAGGCCTCCTGGGATTCCTTATAGTGGTCTCAGGAAGGGAAACGTCTTTCCCAGCAACAAATATTCCTTCAGATATATCTGCATTGCAGAGAGCTTTTATAGTGTTTCTCCTCAACTCTTCATGATCCTTCAGAGTATAAGGTCCCTGTAAGAATTTGTTAAAACATAGAGTAGTAAGAAAATGTAAAATACTCATCAATTGAAAACGCATAACCAGAAAAGAGTTCAACACACAATAATTGCCAAAAAGGTTCTCTTATTTGTATCATCCTCCATTCCATTTTCTATGTGGTTTTATTTGATTGACACGAAGTTTAAGGGAAAAAATGACTTGAAACTTGTGGTCTAAAACTAGCCATAGATATTTGTATGGCTATATAAATCATCTCACTAAGGGTTAAAAAAAAAAATATTTAACATTAAATTATTAATTATAGAACGATGAAATTCTTTTGGGGACAGACTAAAGTGGAAAGAGTTATCACATAAATTGGGACTAAGAGAATAGTTTCTTATGCTGGAAAAGAACTCTTCTTTTATAACCGAACCCACCCACCCACCCACCCACTCAATCCCCCAAGGTCATTGGTGCACAGTTTGAAACTCGATGCATAATCCGCTTCTTTAGCCTTCTCCACTTAAATACCAGGTTTTTGTCTGTGACTGGGCTCAATCCCTTAACATGTGTCTAATCCATACATCACATGTTGTGCTCTTACTACTAGATCAGTGTACTCTTTTCTTGTATTAAAGTAAGTCCAACTCCCCAGGCATAAAAAGCAAATTTAAAAGTTTATGTCCAAAGAAGAATGCTCGTGAAAGAAATAACTAATTCAGCAGACAATATTGATATAGATGCATACCCAATCATGGCAAGCAACAAGAAAGTGATCTGACCCACGTGTGCGGTTCCAGAAAGGATACTTTGCAGCTAGCATGTTCACGTAGTTCCGCAGGAACAGTGACAACGGCTTAAGATTATGTGAGTTTGGCACATATCGTGCCCTTTGTAACTGACGTGCACTATACGGAAGATAGAACAAATGAGCCTTTTGTGGATCCCTTGTCACGAACTGGCGACTATCCTCCATCAGCTTCATGAACCATCCCTCGGATGAATAAATTCCTCTAAGATAAGGCTGATGAAAAATAGGCCTTTTCCCTTCTTTGTAGATGTAAACTTTGAGTATAAGTTCCATCAACTCATAGCTCCTGGAATGTCAACCTAATTGCGTTTAAAGAAAGAGGCTAATTTTGAAACAAAATGACAAATATACGCAAAAAAAAAATACTACAGCTTTAATAGCAAATGGTTGCTGAGAGATGAAAAGGCAAATAAGAACATTAGATGCAATTGTTTTGACAACGAAATCATCATCAGAGTAATGAAAGAATCTTCATAAGACACAAAAACCTGGGATAAGCTAACCAGAGAGGCAAATTTCCCCTATACACACACATCATTTTTATTAAAGAAAAGACAATCTATATCACCCTTCTGAACTAGGAATTTCATTTTCTACTAATTACTCAATTTTAAATTACTACCACAACAACATACCAAGTGTAATCTCATAAGTGGAGTTTGTGGAAGGTAGCATGTACGCAGACGTTACCCCTACCTTGTAAGGTAGAGAGGTTGTTTTCATAGGCCCGCGGTTCAAGTAAAAGCATTCCAAAGCAGTTCGAAAAAGGAAAATAACAAAAGAGAAGAAGCCAAGACAAAATGCTAAAGAAAGCATACTAAAAGAAGGACTAGTCACTATAACAAAATGATTACTCAATTTTAAATTAACGAGCAGAAACTTGTAACATCTTTTATACAGTTCAATAAGAAACCAAAGCACAATTTCTTTGATGAGAGAAAGCAAAGCACAACGTCAGTAACATCATGTTACCGGACATCATTTAAACCATCAGAAAAATGAGCTTCTAAGCAACTACAACCAAGTACCTCTTGAAGACGGAAATATTCCTGAATAGTGGAGTATACAACTCCTGGTCATGTGTAACTAATGGGGCATTCTCAATCTCTCTTTTGGCAAATGCAAGTGCCTCATCTGGAGTCAAAGATGCTATGTATCTCTGGAGTATCAATTACAGTGAAAAACAGGTTAGTAAGAAGCCAAAAAAAATTGGTAATATTTGTAAGAAAAATATAAGCACAATGAAAAACTTACCAGCATGTGGCTGGACATGTTTCTAACAGGTGAAGGAAGGGATATAACTTTATCTACTGCATTCACATGCTTCCTACGATCTCGCTGCCTAGGAACTTGCTCTCGTCTTTCCAATACTTGCATTCTCTGATTCAGTCCATCTGTAGAGTTGAGTGGAACAACTAGGGGGGCATGCTGATTAATGCTAAACATGTTATCTGGACTCACTGGAAGTTCCCTTAAGTTCTTTTCGCGATTTGAATGTCGGGAAGATGAAATCTCCAATGGTGGGAAGAGCATCCATTCAGTCAGAGGATAAGGAAGTGCAGGAATTTGAAATACAACTCTAAACACTGTCAGAATTGCACCAATGAAAAACAGCTTCTTCCAGTCAATTCTGAATAGCAGAATAACAATAATTTGCCATAACAGCTTTCTCATCTTCTACAGCAGACAGACTCTTGCCTGTGTGACAAAATCTGATATTGTAGCTAAAAGAAGTGATATATTTGCATATCCATTTTCAGTACCTTAACCAGCCTAAAGCAGCCATCTCATCATACCTCCAACATGTTCCAGGCCCAAACAGGAGAGATCTGTGAAAGAAATTAAGTTTACACAAAATGTCAGGGTACTGTACTACGTAGAAGGTGAAGTACTATACACTCAACTACGGACAAAGGCAATACTGTAGGAAACCAACCTTTCACGAATGCCAAAAAAAAACTAATTTAAGCTAAAACATCCAAGTCAATGGGTATATCGGAATACATTGTAAAATCCAGAGAGTTTTGTAGTACACTTGAAGTATTTATCTCAACCCAAAAAAGAAAGTTATTACGCTCTTATTAACAATCTATAAATTGGATTGAACCCCCTATATCACATATTGCCAATAAATAACTTTTTACGAAGGAAAAAGAAAAAAGAAGAAAGAAAGCAAATAGACAGCCAGACAAGATAAATAGTAAGTAAGAATCATTGTTGAGAACCAACTCTAAGACGGGAATTAATCATCCAATGATGAAACAGGTATACAGAAAACAAAAACTACATCATCACGTTTAAGTAAAGAAAGTTCTCCTGTCTTTCATAGCGAACATTTGTACTTACTACGTAAGATTGCCACAAGCAACCAATCATTTGGAAACATTACGATACAAACAATTAGTAGTACATCAAAAAGACCAGACTCCCCTCCTCCTCCATCCTAATAAAAAAGAGGACACTAGGAGTATTATTTATTGATTGTGCCCAGACAAGAGAGACAATATGTAGAGATGCTTTCCTTCTCACTTTAGTTACCACAAACCTAAGAAATTCCCTCCCCTTTTCTACAATATGCAACCTTTAGCTTTTACATTTTCAACTTAATAAATGATCAAGAGCTAGCAAGAAACATGATTATGCCAGAAACTTCACACAAAATTATCAAGAGAAAAAAATGAAACTCCTCATATATGGTTGAAAACTATAATTAAGTAAATAAAAGGGTCCTCTCTAATGACTTAAGCTTTTAGACGAGTTAGTCACACAAAGTAGACACAGGTTGTAGGTTCAATTCTCGGCACCACCCATCACAAAGAATCTTGCATGTACTACCTTATTTTGCTAGTGTTGTTTCTCTGTGCTATTGCTGCCTCTTTTTCATTGTTCGCACAGTCGAAAGACTATTAGAAATAGCCTCTCTACCTTCTCAAGATAGGGGTAAGATCTACGTACACTCTACCCTCTCATACCCCACCTGTGAGGTCACACTGGATTGTTGTTGTTGTTTGGCCCATGAAAAAGAATGAAGCTCACACATAGATATATAAAATAAAAATAAGAGTGCATATATACTTTTTTAACTTTTACATGAGGTTCCTAGTTGCTTAGGCAGTTCAATATATACAATTAAATAAGAGGTACTCTCTCCATTTCACACATTTGAATACTGTAATCTTAAGTTGCAAAAAAATAAAGTAAATATTCTTTTTGAAATCGACTAAAAAGGAGAAGATTGACAAATAAACTGAAACGGATGGAGTAAGAGATAAAAGACATAATACACAAACATGCCCTTCAGCTTGTACTCGACATCTATTTCCTCCAACTTTGAGTGTCCACTTAATTTTGTATAAAATCGAACAAACTGACACACACGCCTATAGAGAAAAAAACTCAAAATTTGGAGAGCGAATTTACCCCTATTGTACAAACAACAGCAGCAACACCTGTTGCTTTATCAAATCAAAATCAAAAACAATAAAGCATGTCTAATAACAAATTGATTCATCAATCAGTACTCTCACAAAAATAAAATTTTGTACCAAAAAAACAATTGAAAGTGAAATTATCAATCAAAGAGTACTACAAAAGTTACAAACTCCATCAAATATGCAGTTAATACATACCTTATTTTCATATAGGATGCTAAACGGACAGTAGAAAAAGCAAAACGCCAGATCGTACAAGGGAGGAAAATTGAGGGAAAATAAATTTGGATAGAAGAAATTGGGAAGAAAATACAGAAGGAAAGGAAAAGGAAAGGTGAAGATGACTTCTTCTTTTCATAATTGCCTCTTTGGTGGTTAGTACCAGTTGTCAACTTGGACTTTTTATATTGGAGTGTTAAAAAAGGAATTGTACACTTCTGTAAAATTGGTTTTAAATTAAAATTATATTTTAATAAAATGAGCATATTATTAAATTTTAAGAAATTAATTTAAAATGTTTTGAATAAAATTTAATAAAATAACAAAACGAGCATCCTCTTATTATTTTCTTTGTTTAAAATTGTATTTCGAAAAATATTTAATAATATAATTTAGACCATCTTTTTCAGTATTATCTTTTACGAAATCATAAATGTAGCTTTGCAAGTAGTGCAATTTATCTCATAGAATATATAAAACTTTAATAAATAAAAAGGCAAATGTGAAAAAAAAATTAAACATTTATCTTGAATCTCAAACATTTAACTATTTTGAACAATGAAAAAAAATTATTTTTTTCTTGAAGAACTCACATGAAAGTATTGCTGGCATGATAAATACTTTGATTATTGCACATGATTGAATAAATTTGGAATCTTGTTCTAAGAAATTCCTATAATTAATTTATTATAATATCTATTCAAGATTATCTTATTAGTCATGTTCATATCCTTCTAAAATTGAGAGTGATGTAGCAAGAAAAGTTGAGTTATATATCCATTGAAAATTTCAAATCCCGTAAGTAAAATCTATGCAGATCTTACCATTACCTCATAGAGGTAAAAAGACTGTTTCCGAAAGATCAACCTCGAATAGAAAATAAAGTTAAAAAAATACAATTCTAAAGATAAAGCCCAATTCTCTTTTACTAAAAGTCTTAATCCAAAGATTTGGCCCAAAATGCCTGGCCCAATTGAATTCTGGTAAGTAAGTAGCAAAATGGGCCATAGGCCCAATTCATTTTCTAGACAGAACAGATGAAACCTCAGCCCATTTATGAAAGTGGATCTCATATTTATCCAACGTAGCAAGAGTTTTCAGTTTTTTCACAAACCATTCGGAGTTGCTAAAAGATTTAGTAGCATTATATTATATTATTACTATTAACTAATTATCTCAAAATTATTTATTTATTGTAATGTGTGTTTTATTTTTTAAATATGTAAAATTACCCAATTTTAATGATCACCTTCTATGGTTTTGAGTTTGAAGAGAGATAATATTTAGATTTGGTCTTCTTTGATAACAAAAAGGATGGCTCTAATTAACTTTGCACAGATAATTGCTACTATAATTTTGTTTTTAAAAAATAATAATTATATTCCTCCTTTAATAGATGATAGATTGATTTTTTCTTCATTTTATGTTAATAAAAATAAAGAGAAGTATTGAAAATAAATTTGGCGCAAATTATTAGTTTCATCCCCGAACTATCGACAGGCTTAAAGATACTCCTCTACTTGATTAATTGAACTTAAATATACCACATGACATAGCAAGTAGTCGCAATTACTCTTGTAGAAACATGCATGAGATTTTAATAAAAAGTCGAGAAAAGTGTTAAAAACACCCCTAAACTTAGTGAGAATTTAGGGGCGCATTTCTCTCAAGTTGTAAGATTGGGAATGTCTTTAGGTTCATTTAGTCAAGTAGAAGATATTTTTAACACTGTAAATAGTTTGGAGGACGAAACTAATAATTCACGCGGAGAATATACATCAAACTAAGAAGGTATCTTTAAGTTCATTTGGTCAACTAGAATGTTCCACCAAAAAAATAAAGTAAGGAGATACAAATACGATTCATTATTTGATGTAAATTGTCCAGCAAGAAACAGGTAGGATGAATGAAGGGGAGAAATCAAACGGAGAAGGCATGTGAAAACGTTTCTCAATCACAAAGCAAGAAAAGATTTTCAAAAATAGAATCACATTTTTGTGGGATTACTAATAGTTAAAACAACAATAGTAACTACGCCTCAATTACAAACAAGTCGGATCAGCTATATGAATCACACTTTATCATGTTTCTCCATTTAAATTTATGTCGAGCTAACATTTCACAAATAAAATAATGAATATTAGAAGTATCTATATTTTCGGGGGGCATCAAAATCTTTGATAGGGCTATAAGTGTGAATACCCGTGGACTCAAAATATCCACAACTATTGTCAAGTTTGGTCATACTATGAGAAAGTAGAAAGTTACGAATAAAATATTTCAATATTTTGAAAATATCCTTCGTCGTACTTGATGTGTGAAATCATTTAATTGTCCTTAGTAGTACCACGAAGCTTTACTTATTAAAGAGTAGAATAATATAAATATAAATATAATAATAATAATAATATGGGAAAGTTCCAAGAATATATATACACAGGTGATAGGATGAAGTGATTCTCCTTTCGAGTTTTGACACGTAAAATTATGAGCATAAGAAATACATATTCTCACACACAATTCAACATTTAAGTATTATACTAAATAGGAAAGACAGGTCAAAACCTCAGAAAATCTCACACTTTTTAACCCCAAAATACAACAATCTAAAAAATCATATTACACCAGTCGGGAAAGTTACATAAACATGAAATGCACACAACATGTATTATACCAAATGGGAATTGAAGGTTACATAAACATGACAGAGATACAAGGTTTCTCAGGAAACAGTTTCTTTACCTCTAGAAGATAGTGATAAGGTCTAAATATATTCTATCCTCTCCAGACCCCACTTATGGGATTCCACTGGGTATGTTGATATAGTTATATAAACATGACAGAGATGGCCAAAACTTCAGATAAAAATCTCAACCCCAAAATACTACTACACCAACTAGAAAAATCAAACACACAATGCTCGGTTCAGCAAGAAAGAAAAAACATCCCCTGGAAAAAGAATCGAAAAGAAAACCAAGAGGCGATTATTCTTAAATTTTAACTAGTATTTCAACAAGGAAGTATGTTGCTTCTTCTTGCCCTAGTCACCCTCCTCCTCATATAACTCGAAACAGGTTCCACCCTTCTCCTCCAGAACTCCGTCTCTCCAAATTCCTCGTCCATCTTCATGAAAATCCAATACAATGCTTTCATTACAAGAATGACGAGCAAAACGATAAACACAAGTGGCCTCGCGTAGCCTGGTAACAAGAGGGAGATGGTGGTGGCCATACAGAGGCATCCCAGGAAACTCACAACAAAGTGAATTGAACTGAGGTAGTTTTGATAATGCACGGGGTATTTCAGCTCGATCCAAAGGATAAAACAATACATGATCAAGGAAATTACCGCGATTCCAGCTAAGTTGGGATGTTGTTGGTACATGTTGCTCCCATTGTATTTCAGTTGCAACAAGTTAAGAATGAGTGACAATGATGTAAAGAAAAATGTAAATAGATCCATAAATGGAAGTGTAAGAAGAAGAAGAAGTGTATGCAGACTTAGTAATGAAGAGTGGAGCTATATAGAAAGAATTTGAGGTACAGGGTCAAAAAAACACTGGAGGGAATTGAGAGGTGGTATGGCAATATGCTCAAATTAATTAATTCCAAGGGTCCCATTAATAAATCCTCATATCGATCACTTATTTCCTAACAACTTGTTTTAGAGGGTGGGTTTTCGTGGTTCAGTATGGTGTGGCTAGCAAAAAATTATATTTGTTTTGATTGTTTTATTAATTATATAGTATGGTATGATTTAATTTCATCGTGTTTGGTAACCATGAAAATTCTCACTTTTTGAATCACTAAGAGCCTGTTTGGAAGGATACCCTGATAATTAGATTTGGTGGAATTATATTGTCTGGCCTGTTGTAATTACATGTTGGTTACTTTTAAATTTCTTTCTTTTATTTTCATTTTAATATTTTTATTATTTTAAAATTCATTTTATTTTTATGATTCTAATTTTTTCTAAACCTATTATTTTTATTTTATAATATTTATTTTTCATTTCTTTCTTATTCTTAATTTTTGTCATGTGATTCCATACAATTTTTCACATTATGTTTTACTTATTCTATCTATATTTTATTTTATTTTTCACTAGCATAATTTTATTTAGCATTCTAATTTTTTAATTAAAGTTGAATGCATTGTTGGATAAAGTTATAAATATATTATTTTTTCCTTTAGATCATAACATTCAAGGGCGTATTTAGACTTAGTTTGTCAAGTTGATAAATATTTTTAAATCTATCAATAATTTAAGAACAATACTAATAATTCATATCAAGTTTGAAGACGTCTTTAGTACTTCTCTCAAAATAATATAAGAAAAGCACAGAGATGTTATTGTACTATATGCTCAAATTAATTAATTCCAAGGGTCCCATTAGTCTCTTCTATTATTTACGTCATTATTTACGTCGTTATGTACGTCATCCCCTAATCCTTTTGAGCACTTCTTTACCAACAATTTCATTACACTTTCCTTTTCAACAATTTCAACGCCATGTGGGGAGAGGGGTTGATATAATATGGGATCGAATGTCACGTTTCGATATGATATGTTGGATCGAGTGTTATGTTTTAATAAAATAATTTAAAATAATATATATTAAAATGATTTAATATACTAAATCTCAAAGAACCTATTTCCCAAAAGAAGCATGGTGTGGAGGCCTGAGTTCTCATGCGTATTCTTGATATTGTTGACAGAATACATACTTGTTTCATTCTGTTGCCACATACTTCTTGTTTATTGTTTGCCACTGTTAAGTGCTATAGTTGATTTTTTGCTATTACTCTATGCATATTGATTTTTATTTTGAGTCCGTCGATGATATCTACTCAGTACATGTTGAGACCCCTACTAGTATTTTTCTTTGTTATTGCTTTTAATTTGTGGAGTGCAGTGAGTGTTCTATCGACTCCTCCTAAACTCTACCAAGTCTCCAGTACATCATATTCCAGGGTGAGCTATTCTCCTAGCTCTGTTGGTTCTCTCGGTCATGGAATAATGTCCTTAGCGTTCGGATATAAACTATTTCATTTATTTATTTTGGTGTTGCTATTGTTAGATTTAGTATTTGAGATTAGATGTCCTTGATGTAATGTAATAGATTTAGTGATTTTTTTATTATCTTTTGCTTTATAAGTTTGAGTTTCTGATTATTATCGTATTTTATAAGTTGAACTGCTAATATAGGTTAGAATTTATATCGTTGGTTCGCCCACCTAGGAGAACAAATGTAGGTGCCACTCATGGCCTGTCTTGAATCGTGACAATATTTTAGAGGAGTTTTGATATATTACAAATGGTTCAAAATTGTCTTCTTTCTAATATATTATATTAATGACATTTCAGAAAGTTTTTTCGTATTTTTATGATGGACAGATTGTAAATGCCAGATACTAATCTGGTATCTATTCGACATTAAGGCTATTGTGAAATACGATCACTTTTGCACTTCAACTAATTATAAAATATTAATAACAGACTTTTACAAACACTCAATTCAATGCAATAATATCGAACAAACATATTAAAACGGAGGAAGTAGATGGTATTTTAAAATAAAGAGAGTAGACGATATTTTTTAAAAATTGAGCACTATTAAAAAGAAATAATTATTTAATATAAGTATATGGATAAACTAATTTTGTCCTGAATTTTTAAAGTAATACTTACTAGCTATTGGATTTTTTTTTTTGCTAGAGTGACTTATTTTGAGACCAGTGAACAGTAATTTTAACTTCCATTATTTTTATTAAATAAACGGAGAATAAATAAAACTGGACTCCTTTATTATGTGCCAAAAAGTAGGTGGTAATGTCTCTCTCCCTTTCCGTCGCTTCATCGGTCGGTTCGATTTTATACATTATCAGTTCAATTTATTAATTTTTTATTTTTAAATATACTAAATCAATAACAAAATCAATAAAATAATTTTTATCAGTTTTAAGTCCTTAACGGTTCGATTTTCGATTTACCTGATAAGGATAATAATGAGAATTTACATTAATAAAAACAGATGGAGTACGAAAGAGTAAGGATTAAAGACTAAATACTAGAGTGGGTAACTAATCCCTTAAGTACGATAAAGATTAAAATAGGTAAAGTACTACAGTGTCTTATTACTATTAAATTACTAATATTTAATATTTACAGAGGGGTAAAATAGTGAATTATTATAATCTTATTGGGTTATCAATTTACCCAGTAACCCAATAGTAAAAATTGATATGGAATCGATAACCCAATAATTTTTTTTAAAAAACCATTAAAAACCCGATAACCTAATAACCCAATAACAATAAATTAATAACATTTTTATCAATTTGATTTATCAGTCGGTTCGATTTTTGCATATCCCTGCTCATGAGGACAAGAAAATAAACATTTCATGGCTAAACATGCAACCTTGTTACAAACTCTCTGTCAACATTCTCTCTTAAAAATATGGAGCATCACTGAATATTTTTCTGAACTTTTTTCCCCAAGAAAATAAGAGTATTTCTTATTTATTTATTTAATATTCAAGACATAAACAAATAATATTATTTTAAAATATTTATATTTAATCTAAATAAATATTATGAAAGGTATAAGAGGGGTAGGAGTGAGACATCTTAGAAGGTGCTGAAGAGTGAAGACAGAATTAAACAAGCAAGCAATTTTTCCACAACATACATTAGGGACAAATTAGAGTATAAGAACTATTTTGGGATTATTATTTCTTTTTTTCCTTCTCAAACAAGCAAATTTAGAATATGAAATAACACATTGCTTTTGGTGAAAACTAAAATTCCCTAAGACAACTTCAAATATCGTGCGATCGCTATTCTTTAGATGCGTACAGAAAGCAAATTCTTTACTTTTGCTGGTAAGAGATTTCAAACTGGGGGTGAACATGGTATGATATGGTATGGTATTTAAAAATTCGGTATCTAAAAATACATTACCATTACCATATCAAATTAGCTCAGTATGGTTTCGTATTTCTACTTTCGATTTTGGTATTTTACGATATGACTATTCGGTAACTATAATCAATTTGACTTTGAATTAATATGTTCATATTATAAAGAAGTATAACTTTAATAATATTAAAAACGTCTCAAGCTGATCAATTAAGTGATAAAACAGAGCGTTTTCAAGTTGTGGACAATGAACAATACAAAAGCTAATCAATGATTTCAAATTTGTATATATTTTATATTTAAAATAATTTGAAATTTAACGTAGCGCTCGCGCACACACACATATATATGTGTGTGTATGTATGTATATATATATATATATATTAAACTTCAATATGGTATACAATATTTCGTTATCTATTTTGTAAATACCAAATACCATTCCAAATAACCAAAAAAGGTATAAGACATACCAAATACCATACTGACCATACCACGGTATAAAAAAATTTGGTTTCAATATGATATTTGGTAGATTGAACAGTCTCTCTACCTCTATGAGGTAACGGTAAAATATGTGTACATTCTACCCTCCTCAGACCCCACTTGTGAAATTCCACTGGGTATGTTGTTGTTGTATGATATTTGGTACATACCATACTATGCCTACCCTTATTTTGAACTTGAGGCCTCTAACATGGAAGTCTCAAGCTCAAACTACAAGACCACCTTAAAGGGTAATTATATGTTATTGAAATTGAGATAAAAATAATTGAACTTCAACCATACGTGTCTGAAGTACCGGCAACAAAATCAGGTATCTGTGCACTGCGCCCACAAATTGTTATACGGAATTTTTGCATCCACACACCATAATAGGAACAGGTAGTCAAAAAATATATATTCCATCCCCTGTTCAAGTATAAGCAAGCTAGGCACATTGGAAAAAATTCAATTGCAACAGAAACTAGCCACAGTATTCAGAACTCGACAAAGACAAATTCATGCAGCTTTCATACCAGAAAAGCCATTCTAGCTACGATTGGAAGCTTCGAATACATTATACAACTGAGCACTTTCCATTGCTTTTACAGTTTCTCTATACCAAACTATGCCGCCATTGAGAAACAGTCATAACCCTGAAGAGCCTGCATACTGTTACTCTATATCTATAATTAACATTCAAGTTGCATGTTGATCCAAAAAGAGGTTGAGGTCGCAATGAACAATCTACAGAATTTTGAGAAGATGGAAAAAGGCTTAAATATCTGTCAAGATCAATGATGACACAACAACAACATAAGCTAGAAAAAAGAAAATTGCTATCTGAATGAAGAACTTGGGATTGTCCCTCATGTTTGGAGATGTTACCGCCCTGCAACAGTGAAACAGGGACATTGTCAATTTGGTTGGCAGAAAGTAGCCTTGTAATTTAACTAGTTCAAATGGTTGTCTGCAAGGAGAAATACCTAGCAATGCGTTGAGAAAGCCGATGAAAAGGCATGCTTTGAATAAACACAATACCAGGCCCCGTTAGGACAGCTGTCACCAGATTATCATTCTGCAACAGATATAGTTAGGACCAACTGCCTCAGAAACCAAATCACAAGATGACAACAGCAGATGCAAGTCCAATTAGTTTCTTTAAAGCACAAGGCAAAACTTATATTTTCATGGATAATCAACATTCACAAGTCAGATTAGTTCAATCAACAGTAATAAATAGAGCTCCAATAACTTTACTGTACCCAGCTAAAAAGGTTTTGAACTCAAGACATACTAATAGAAGTACAAGAAACTTGCACAGCAATCTGATCTTTTATAAAGGAAAAAGCTCTAAGCTCTTTTTTTTTCCCTTGGTCACACTTTGGTTATGTTGATATTCTCACCTCGTTTTATCAGAACATGTCCTAGAAAAGATAATCAAACACATGCAAGGATAGGCTCAATGAACTTCATAATTTAGAAACACCAAAATAAAATTTTGAAACCAGATTCTTTTCATCATCCTTCTCTTTCTTTCTTAAATTTCTAAGAATAAAAATGCATGTCAATGCCCTTCAATCTCCAGCATGCACATCGAGGAAGAGACTTGGTCCTGCAGTATAGAACGCTCAGCTAAAGTTTATACTTTATACCAAGCAGGGTTCATGGGTTCAAATGTAGCTTTTGGTAGAGATGATATCTGGCTTTAATTTCCTTTTGTTTTTAGGTAATAACAATAATGTCAGGGATAACTTGCACGCATCTCGTCTAACTTCTCCACCAATAAAGGTGTCGAGTAACTCTGTTCATCAAGTCCCAAGAGAAATGTGAAAATATCATCTAATTTATTTTGCCTCTAAAGAGATTGTGCCCCTGATTTCTCATGGTCCAACTAGCTTTTTTAAAAATTCAATACTACTTATACCATGAACAAAGATGTTGCAAGACAAGTAATGAACTCAAAAACCCAAAAGATTGCTGCCAGCACAGTTATTACATTCACATACAATGATAACATTAATTGATGAATATTATCCAGCAAAAAACAGCTATTATAATATTTTTGAAACATTAATTGACGAGTTTTTTCTTTTGACCAATAATAGATATAGTAATATAGATTGCTAGCATTAAGAAAATGCCGAGAAGAATGAACAGCTAGCAACAGCTAAACATGTTGGAATGTGCTTAAAAAAATAAAGCATTGCTTCTACATCAGTAATTGAAGCCATTTTGCACCAAAAAATAAAGTAAGGAGATACATCTGCATTTAACTACAAATACGATTCATTAATTGATGTAAATTGTCCAGCAAGAAACAGGTAGGATGAAAAAGGGGAGAAATCAAACGGAGAAGGCATGTGAAAACGTACCCCAAATACCACCCTTCTCATGGGTCCATTGTATTTTACTTGAACATTGACAGTTGATGATAATGCAACAATACTTGGCACATCAACAGCGAGTACCTCACCCACCTCAAGATTTTTCTGTACAACTGAGGAAGAAAAACACATTTTGTGTCCAAAGAAAGGAATCAGAAAATAGAACTTAAACACATTTTAAGACCTCTTAATATTATAACTCAAAATAAGAAAATAGTCCAAGCATTCTTCTATTTAATCATCTGATTTCCCCAATAATCCAGTACTAGGCTACTAGCTCAGTGAAGACACATCACGTTTCTCAATCACAAAGCAAGAAAAGATTTTCAAAAATAGAATAGTTAAAATAACAATAGCAACTACGCCTCAATTACAAACAAGTCGGCTCAGCTATACGAATCACACTTATCATGTTTCTCCATTTAAATTTATGTCGAGCTAACATTTCACAAATAAAATAATAAATATTAGAAGTATCTATATTTTGGGGGGCATCAAAATCTTTGATAGGGCTATAAGTGTGAATCCCCGTGGATTTCTACAATTATTTTGGGTTAATTTCAAGCTTGAGAATGCAATTTAATCAAACTCGGGTCATGCGGGGCCCACACAAGTATAACAAAGTCATGAGAATGCTTGTACTTAACATGGATAGAGTTTGGAATAAATTACAACTCCATGATATAAGGATTAGGATTAATTGAAGGAATCCACGTTATTAAATTGGTTAAGATTATTCAGTAGTAACGATTGAAGTTACAATGAGAGAACGGACTAGTTAACAAAATGAAACACAAAGTGAAACAAATTTGAAATAAATGTTTCTCTAAAGATAGACATTAGTTAACAAAGGAATTTAGAGAAATGGAAACATCGCCGACACATTGACGCCCAAAGTTGGGCGTCATGCAGATATCACACAGGGGCGAAGATCATTTCTAGATATGTTTGTTCGTTTGTTGTGCAATACATAAGTATTAACTTTTGATGCTGAGTCTATAAATAGATAATCGGGGAGAGAGAAAGGTGAACCAAAATTCATTTACTCTTTGGGAGTTTTAGGAGGACGCCAGTTAGGGTATTAGATGCCATTTACAATGAGTTTCTTTGTGCATTTATGGATGGACACCAAATCATGATTGAATTTTAGATTCAACAAGAAATTTGCTCAAGAACACACATACGGGGAAAGAGCTAGGTTTTCTTTGATGAGGTAAATTCGTGACCTCTTGCTCCAGTTTATTGATAATAAGGGTCTTATGTGTTTCCTTCTTTTTTTTTTCTTTTTTGATGACCTTGATGTTCAAGCTAGCTTTTGTGCATCTCGACTAATTCCATGAGATACCTGTCACCTCCCACAGGTAACTCTATCCACCAAGGCTGGGAAAGATGAGATTTCACCATTATTGGATTAAGCGAGAAGATGATGAATAGTGTCAATTTGGTGAAAGTGAGTTAATTGACAAAAGAATTCACAACAGTATAGGACCTAAGTAAACATACTAATAGAACTAAAACATATCCCTAGCTTTAGTGTTATCACCTATATAGATCCATATAAAATCTCATTGAATGAGATAATTCTACAGGTTATTGGACCATCCGCAGTTTCTCCCTCTCTCAAATGGCAGGGTGCTGATTCAGACAAACACATATAAGACAGAAAGTGAAAGTGAATTAATCTGTTCTTGGCATGTCATCTTCAATATTTTTTCCATAAAACTCAGTTTATTAGTGAAGTGAGATACAAAATCATACCAGAACCACCCCCGACTACAAAAGCAAGCCCTTGGCCCGATATCTTCTGCCTTAAAAATCCCTGGAAATGTTACAAGCATCAGTCAAAAGGCTCAACGTGTTCATAGCAATTAACATCAGTAAGGCTGAAAATCATGGCCAGACATTAAAGTCAAGATAATCTATCATCTCACCTCTACACTTGCGACTAGGTTGCGTGGCCTTTGGTCAATGGTATTACTAACTTTGACATCATTAATGGAGCAGAGGAATGCATCTGGCTACAAAATAATATCTTGAAGTCATATGTCAAGATAGAAAGCATACTTAACCGCTAAGCACTTTTTTTTAATCAAGTAAATGTAAGCACTTAACCAATAGGCACTTAAACAAACAGGAGGGATGCTAACAAGGGAGAGAACCTATTTGCCAAAGGGAAGTAAAGATAAAGAATTATCTTTACCTGGCATAAGATTTCACCTCCGAACTTTGCTAAATCAATCTGTAAGGGAACAATGAATTAGAAGAAACAAACCACAATTAATCTAGTAAATAGTATATGTAACAGAATCATCTATGCTAACAATTGTGTATTAGGTGCTCCACAACAAGAACAAAGAAGATTTTATCCACTATTTTCGAATTGTACACACACAAGCATGCACACTCTAACAAGAGAAGATTTAAGAATCAAACAAGATGAAACTATAGTTTGGACGCGAACGAACCGGGAGGATTCTTGCCAGAGAAGGAGCAGCAATTCCGACAAATCCATCAGTTGTACCTGTATTGTGAAGAACTATGCTAGTAGTATTCTTTCCAAAAAGCCATTGCCAGACACCTGCTTCATTTTCAGTGGCATAGACATTTTCCATCTGGATGGAACCAGACATATAGCACATGGACCCTGCAAAGCATTCAAACATTCCCATAAGTCAGTAAAGAATGAGTAGTAAATAGCAAATTTTAAAAATGATTTGCGAATATTTGATTAAGTTATATGAAATATACTAGAGCACAAGTACAACACCTGATAAAATACAGTGCTCTGTGTATAAACTTAACATTTTTCTGAGTGCAAAAAAAAAGTCCCTACCCCCACCCAAAAGGCAGAGGAAAGAAAACGAATGACCAAAAAGGAAAAGCCCAGCTATATACACCTGGCCAATTATTAAGCATTGAAGACAAAACAGTAATACGGCAAGCATTAGTGGGGGATGACCTAACTACTATGATGAGTAGATACAAGCTCATTAACACAATATACAGACAGTTAACCATTTGTTAGGGATGAGTGGTTCAATACGACAACCTTCTATAAGCAAGCATATTCCTTATGGGACACATATTAGACCAAATCTTTTTGTCTCATGTAATACTCGTCTTTTATTGCATGAGGCATGGGAACTGTGTAAAGTAACCTTACAAATTCAGGCCCAGTAAATGTTTCTATCCAAAAAAGTAGTAAGCAACTATGAGTCAAGAATTTCTAAGTACTCCACACATACTTGTACACTCTTGAGAGTTGAGGCAATATCAGCTCAACTAGTTGGTTAAGTTGTAAATTTTAGAACCAAATGGCCAAAACCGACATGCATTCTTTAATGTCAGTATATCAGGCAAATGAAGTGATTTTACATCATGTTCAGCATAAGACTAACTCAAACAGTCAAGGTGTGTGCAAGCTGGCCAGAGCACCTCAGCTTTTTTGGGAAAAGAAAAAAGAAGACTTAAGTTTGATAAGCAAGAGGCCTCCCTTATAAAAATGTGTATGTGTGTATGTGTGTATGTGTGTGTGTGTGTGTTTTGATCAGGTAAAGTAATTTCATTGCTATAGGCATACACAGGATGCAAAAGCAGAATATATAAATAAAGCATATGATTAGCAACATACCAGGTTTTGCAATAATTCTTTCTTGTGGCTTCAACATAATCTGAAACACATATACATAAAAGAGAGAGAAATATAATTAGATCAACTTAATAAGTTTTCCTCTTATAAAGAAGACAAATTCCATGTGAGGTTACCTGAACAATCTGAGCTTCACCGCCCAGAATTTGGAAAGGTGTTACAGCATCTTCCGGACTCTACAACACAAATATAATGCAATGGTCAGGATATAGCTTTGTATAGAAAGCGGAAGGGCGAATTGGTACATTATTTATGTTACAATATCTTGGGCCTAACTCAACATCAAAAGCTAATGCGAGGATTGCTCAAGCCGGACTCTTCACACACTCTTACACCCACCGTTGGATATCTGATGCATGTGCAATTTAATAAGCGAATCCAACTTCTGAAATGAGAATTTGGATGCGTTTTGCACTGTTACCATGATAAGAAACAGACATGGGAGCTGACTCATCCCCTTAATGCTAGCTCATGGGGGAGGATTTCCCAAGACCATATAAGTTGACCATTTACCCATTCCACTATCGATGCGGGACTTCTAACACTCTTCCACATATCCAAACCTAGTTAACTGGAGTGTGGACAATATAATATGAGAGACTAACATTGGTGAACAAAGAACTGGGATGGGCCTTACCCTGATACCATGAAAAAAATGGGCATTGAGCGGACTTATCCAAAAAGACTCTCATGGGGCTTAGGAGGATTTCCCAAAACCATACAACGTGACCCTATTACCCATCCCACTACTGATGTGGGACTTCTAACAACTTATTAATTCAAACAGAGTTACAAACTTTGCCTTCTGTAGTATTTATATCTCCTATTTTCACTGTGACAACAAAACCAAGCAGACATATCATATATCACTTAGTTTCCAAATTTACTAGGATGGACATTCAATATTAATAAGTAACTAGACAGTGGAAGAATAGCATATCCTTTGGTAGAAGATGTATGTGTTTGATCTTGTTTTCACAGGATTCAGTTTCATAGGCATTAATATACTTGACAAGTAACTTAGTCTTTCCTACCCTCTCAGCCACTGCTATTTAACTTCATTGCCCTTTTTAACAACAAATCTTCCCACTCCACGAATTCCAACGTGAAAATTTAAGCTGCTAAATTTGCAACCAACTAGCTGAACCTATAGCTCACAAATTATTAACTTTCACTTCCCAATGATGATTCAGAACTTTAACTAGGGACAGTTTGTACAGTGAGACAACTACCGTTGCAAATAAAATGAGATTCTATCAGAAAACCCTTCAACATATCAATTAAGCATCACAAATCCTCTATATCCATTCTAATACTACACATTTATAGCTTTTTTTAGATGAAACCATACCATTATACATACAACTAAAAAGAAAACGAGTTGAACCTTAAACACTCATCAAACAAACCCACTCTAGATGCAAATTAATTGCACCAAATAAAGTACAGAGCACTTCAACAAATATTAGCATTTCCCTAAAACCCTTCAAAACACCAAATTCATAACTTCTCCCCATAATGTGATTTGCCAAGCAGTAAAGTTCCATGGATACAGAATTGACTTTGCCCGCCCCTCGACTAATTCCGTGGGATACACACTAGAACAATCACCTAGATTTCTTTTTCTGTCTACTGGGATTCAAACCTGACACAACTCGGGGTGCTCAAGCTACTTCATTGACCTCTACGGCACGCCAATTGGGTTTTATAAATTGATTAACTGTTTTCAAATTAACAGATTTCCTACTGTTATCACGAAAAAGAATTAGCGGTGCAGCGGCAGCAACACTCAATAACATAAAATCCTGGATCCATCTTCGAAAAAAAATACCATAAATTGAGAAAAAAATTCAAAAATAACACAAAAACTTACGGATACCTGATAAACAAAAGGTTGAAATGGCGTCGAGAAAAATGGGGCAGCCATAGATCGAGCAAATTTCAGAATTTTCAGATCGCCGGAAGATCAATTTTCCGATTACGTTTTTCTTTTTTTTGTTTTTCTCTTTTTTTGGTGTCAATTTTTTTTTATAAATATTTTCGATCGATTGGATTATACTATAATAAAGTTATTAAGACCAATATTTTATTATTCCATAAATACCCTTGATTTCATTTGGTTTGGTATTTAAAGTCGATGGCTCGTTCAATAAGCAGTAGTGGCATTTTAGTCAACTGAGAGACAAAAATTTAATTTTTTATATACTTATTTTTTAGTTTTACTAATTATGTTATTTTGCTTTTCACGTCACAGCCTGACGACATGGCAATTTATTATTGGCTAACATATCCTCATCGACGTGGACTCACTTGTCCAACGTGTGAATCGTTGACTGTTCCTGACTGGCTATTGGAAGTGGAGATGACCTAAATTGCGCGGACTCATTCACTTTCAATGTTCTATGCGTGTTGGGTTTTTCAAAAAAATATATATTTTTGATGAATTTAACTTTCACCTATTGACACTTTTGAAGAGTTTAAACAACATAAGAGATAACTAAAATAGAGTTTTAAAAAAAATCTAAGGACAATTATTAAGGAAAAATATCAGAATACCATTAGCAAACTTACATTGCAAAATAAAATTTTAAATTTACATTACAAATCTTTAATTCGAAACACAATCGACATCTTTTTTGATAAAGTAAAATAGTTTATTTATCTAATAAAAATTACAAACTAACTAATAAGAAAAAGCAAACTTGGATAAAATAGCCCCAAGTTTTGCTTAAGAGCTTTAACATCTAAATACTTATAGGCCTTAACTCAGGGGTACAGATTATATTCCTTTAAACATTTCGCCAGACTTGATAGATCCTCGATCATGGACCTCCTGAATCGTTTGGAAGCATTGAAAATTTTGGCTAAATTATGTAAAATAACTTTATGAGATGCACTTAAGTGTAAATATTTCTTAATTAATTATGTTAGGAAATTATTAAATATGTTTTTCATTTTTTTCATTTCATTTATTAATTTGTTAAGTATTGATAGAAATTTAATGTGATGTGTAAAAATTAGAAAGACCTATTAGAACTTGTAATTTTGGTTATTTATATTTTTTTTAATGCAAAGTTGGTAAATTTTTTATCTAGCCAATGGATCTATGATATATCAAAGTGAAAAGCTCAAAAATAACTAATACTAAATATTATAAGCAAGCTCCATAGCTATAGTTTACCTAATTACAATTTAGGAGAGAAGCAGCAAGATTGGAAAAGGATGAGAGAGCAATATTGGAAAGGGATGAGAGAGGAGGCAAGAGAAAGAGGGGAAGCAAGAGAGTAAAAAGAGGAAAGAGGCGATGGGGAGAAGAGAAAGAGAAAATTACTATGCAATCTTAACTATAGCTACAGCCTACAAATTATGGTTCTTTTAAACTATAGCAGTGCATAGTAAATCAATGTCACATGTTTTGCCTCATAGTATTTTTCTTTTACTGAATCCACTTACAAAGTCCATCTGGATTATAGCCCCATCTTTACTCCAAAAAATGATTCTATTCCCAAATGCCAAAACAGGGTATCATTCGCACATTTGCCCCTATTTTGTGTTGGTCTTCAAAAGTTTTTTCCAGTAACAAACAACTTTTTCACAGGAAATAGCTTTTACAAGTAACCACCTCCATGAGAGATCAAATCTTTAAGGCTAACCACCCATTTCAAGAACAAAACGTGTAATTTCATGCAAAATAGGCCCTCCATTAGTGATCAAGAACCCTTTCACAATCAGACTTTTAGAATCCCACTTGCTTTTTAGTAGTTATCTCAGAGTACCATCTTCCTATAGTCCAAGATTTCCAGATGGATTCAAAATTTCAGAGCACAGTGTTGATGTTAGATGAAATATATAAGAAGTAAATCGTTCTACTTATCTAAAGCCTTTCCACCAATATAGCGTTCCTTAAGATTCTGCAGAGCCTCTCGTAAAGAATCTTCATCCTGATCAGAATATTTCAAGCACATCAGCCGCTGAGCTACATGGTAAGTCAATTGTACGTCCTCATACTGTCTGCAATTCAACTCCATTCTCTTCATTTCCTGTACAAACACGGAAAAAGAAAGGCAATCTGATCAAACATAATATGCAATTCACCTCCATTCTCTTCATCTCCTGTATGAACACGAAAAAAGAAAGGCAATCTGATCAAACATAATATGGATGTACAATTCCACCTTACTACACCTCAGGATAAAAGAATAGTATTGTGATATGTTGATGGTCATCCTTAAATAGCCTAAGACTACGGTGCAAGGATTAGATGTTACTACGATGCATCCAGGGGTGTGGCTGATGGCCCATGATGTGAATTAAGAATCATGAGGGCTAATGCACTAGGTGATAGGGTTAGCCAGTTCCTATGTTGATGCGAGGTAGATAGGTACCTTGAGGAATTAGTCGAGATGCACGCAACTTGACCCCAACAACATGGTTATTTTTCTTTAAAAAAAAAACAATATGCTTTCTGCTTTTTTCTATGGAAGAGAACAGGATTCAAAAAGAAAAAATTAACTACAAAATCTTTCAAAACAATGGCAATTTTCAAACAAGACGTTCATTTTGGAAGTCAAAGAAGTTACCTTTTCTGAAATCCTAGATGTGATTCTTTTGGCAGACTCCACCACTGAGCTTGGTAATCCAGCTACCCCTGCTAACATGAGGCCGTAATGTGGCACGTGACGTGACCCATCTTTCAGTTGAAACTAAGTAGAAACCACAGGAGGAAATGAATATAAGCAGGTATAAATTGTGTATAAACCACTGAATGATTCAGAGATATACCTTGAAGTCCATGCGGTTATTCCTCACATCAACATCAAAATGAAGAATTTTCACATTTGGATACATGGTGGATAGCGCCGACAGATTTTCCATATGAGTAGCAAATATTGAGTACCTGCAAACAGATTAAATAAAATCAAAGAGAAGAAATTGGACGTATGAGGATGGATTATGAATTTTGGCTGTATGTATTGCATTCTGCGACAAAATAAAATATATCCAACACAGCAAGAGAGACAATTCTTTATTAAAACCTAAAGAATGGCTGGCTATTTTTCTTTATTTCATATAAACGTGATGTATGGCTAGCTGGAATTTGAACCTGAGACCTCATGGTTCTCAATCCACTTCATTGACCACTAGGTCACACCCTTGGGTCCAAAGAACATGTAACTGTTGAAAACTTAAAAGAGTAACAACATATAATATAATAAGCTCACTGGGTAGAAAAATATCTGGACAACGGAAATGCATCTACATTTGTATAGAATTTGACATTATTATTTGGATCGCATATCTAAGAATCTAGAAGTGCTGATTAATCACAAATTTAGTGCTCCAAACACTTCCTAGTAGTTCTCTGCCAATTTTATAAGCAGAACGATGAAGGTTAAAGTTTAATTCCTAGATATAATGACATCTAGGAAGTTACAAGATGAAGAATTTTATTAGCCTTCTGAAAAAAACAACAATAAAAAATCATTTAAAGATATCTTGCTTCTCTATAATGAAGTTCGGAGTAGTGACTCTATAAGAGGTGTAAACAATCCTATGTATGTCTGCAGATGAATGCTAAAGGCCTTTCTTTTTACAAGAAATTGTAGACGATAACACAAAGTCCACTCCCTATTTCAAGGTCCAGCACATTATTTGTTACTTTACCCCAATGTTCAAATACCAGATAAGAACAATTTCAAAATGTGGCGTTCCCCTTGGTATGCTGCAGAAGTCTTTTGTAGGCTCACCAGCAAGCTTGCTTGCTTTCTAAATTTTGCTCCTTTGAATCCTGCTTCTAAGAAACCCAGGAATTGGTCGTCATATCTTTTATAGAATACAGGTAAAAGCAGAGTTTTAGCAGTTTGCAAGTACCAAAACATTCCTTCAACTTATAAAGTTAAAAAGTAAAGCCTAAATTTCAAACTTTGCTGCAGTCCATACAACGTAAATATAAGTTACCTAGTTATAGGCTTTGCTACATGTTTGATCTAGAAAATATTTAACCATATTGCATAAGATTGAAATACAAAGAGAGCTTTGAGATTACGCTTTAAGTGCCAATAGATGCTCACAACAGCTCCATGCGATTGCAAGTCCATCAGAGGATGAAGTCGCCCTCCCCAATTCATCCATAACAATCAGACTTCTGTGTACAGAAAAGGAAGTATAAAATATTAAACTTCAGACGAACAAATCTTCATGCCAATTCAGTGGCCACATTTTGTGGAACAATCTACCTATGGGACACGTTTTGCATGATAAAAGCCGTCTCCTTCATCTCTGTCATGAACTGCACAGACCAGAGTTACACGAAATACTAATGATTTCTATATTGACCATCTCCGTGACAGGATGATCCAAATATAAAGAGAATATTTGCAAATTGAAGATGTCAAACTTCAGTAGAAATTTAGCAGAACTAATGTTAAGCCTTTTCACAAGTAAAACTAATATTGCATAAATACAGGAAAAAAATCAATGCTCTTCTAACATGTAGAACTTCCAGGCAAGAATATACCGTTCACAAGTAGATGATTATACCGTGCTAGAGTTTGATTCGAGACTGTCCATTGTTCCCATCCTTGTAAAAATACGATCGACCACCCTCAAAGTGGCAAATCGAGCAGGAATATAGCAACCAATTTGAGCAAGGATGACCAATAAACAAACTTGCTGAAGATAAGTACTTTTTCCACTCCTACAATGCACAACATACAGGAGTTATCAGGAACAAAAATGGCAAAACAACTCAGTGTGAGGCAGAAAGAGCTTATCTAAGATGCATGGGAGGGATGAGAGAGGTAAGTTAATAGGTGTTGAAGTCCCCATCATCCATGTTTTTCTTTGCTCAGTGCTTCAATCAAAAGACAGAAAGAAACTTATGCTGTAGCTTCCCGTTAAATATATGTCGGGGGATAAAATCTTTATCAAGAGAAGAAGATTCTCATTTGTTCACTTCCCTTGATGTCCAAAATTTTAAAGAGTTTGACATGATGTGAAAGGGGATATTGGTGTCACCCATATGGATGCCGTGATACTCACAAGAAGAATAAACCTATACAGACAGTTTAATTCTATTAAGGAATAAGGTTCCTTACATGTTTGGGCCCATTACAATAGCCATATTTGATGCTTCAGAAAGAAAGATGCCATTTGGCTGCAAAAGAGAATTCAATACCACTTCCAAATTCAGATATTTGTAGTATCAAAGTAGAGAAAGGCCATTAACTTGCTATGTCAAGAGCAATTTCAAACTTCTTCTAAGATCATTAGAAGAAAAAATATACAATGAAGTCATTGTGTATGCTTTCTAGAATGGGGTGCCGTCCAGAATCAATTGCCAATGGGCCATCACCTACAAGGGGAGAAAAATTTGGCCACTCAATATTTTTCATAATCTTGGCATCGAGTAAGTATTGAGAGTTATGACTAAGTACTCACATGTAAAACGAGCTCTAGTATATCTATCAACTGGTTTCGTTGATATAGTGTGAGCAAACGAATTCACCATCATGTCTAAAAGGCACAACACTTCTGAAAGAACAGTAAGCAAAGAGACATCCTCTCGTATTGCATCCATTAGTGCTGCATGTTAGCATGGAAGGGCAAGAATTCTGAGTACGGATGGTGTGTTTTCTTCCAAGTACAGCTTGGAAGAGAACATTAACAAGCCCGAGCTGCCACCGAATATCATTCAGAAAAATCACTATACTTCTAATCAGTATGCCATTACTGGTAGTTAAGTAATGTTAACCATGCTAAGCAACCAGCTATATTATAAAGGGAATAAGCCCTATCTAGAGCTATGCTTAGAATTATTAAGACGCAGGGAAACTACAACACAGATCTCTACCAGGGTATATTTCTCTACAACACATTAGAATTGTTTGCTATGGATATTCCCGTTTGTATATTTCGCTTGCCAATTTACATACAGGGAAGTATATCCAAATTCTGCATATACAGTTATGAATTTTTCATAACTTATACAAATCAAATGTATCAACAAATTGTATACAAATAGCTAACAGTTATCTTATACAAATCAAATGTATCAACAAATTATATACAAATAGCTGAAATAAGTATATACAAATTATAGATTTATACAATTAAGAACCGAATTATACAAATTCTTGCAAAATTAATCAAATTGTAGCCACATTCAATAATCAACCAAAACTATAGGTAAAGTACATAATACCCATTAAATGTTTGCCATTTCGGGTCATTTTTCCTATAAAATATTATTGGATGCTTTTACTTATCAAGACAAATGTAATATTGGAAGCTTTTATCAAAAATTTTGACCTTTGTTGACATATGCAAAAGCTCTCTTAAAAAAGTCAGAGGACGTGCAAACTGCAAAGTGAATAACAAAGCACTTTCTGTCCCCACCCATAAGCTACATGTGTACAGTGATCTTGCAATATTCTCTTATCGCAATCAACTCTGATAGACCAATTTGACGTAGAATGCAAGACGACGAAGATTTCAAAAGATCATTCTTTCTATTTAATCAAAGCTCTAAAGACGTCATAGTAATTTTTTTTCTTTCTAATTTTAGGTTTAAATTTAAGCTGATCTGCTAATGAATAGTCAAGGATATTATGGTAACAAGGTATTTTGTGTTGAGTCCGTAGATAAATATACCCTACTATTCTTTGCATCTTTTTTCAGCAATAAAACAACAAAGAATCAGCCCCAGATTTTCCACTCTTATTTCGTGTTTATGTTCCTATCCACTAAATTGTCCTTGTTACAAAATGTATATAGACATCATTCCTAGTAATATACATAGTCATAATTAGCTAGCAGATCTTTAGGAATCCCTTGTAATTACTAGCAGATCTTTAGGAATCTCTCTTTATTTTCTTTCCTAAATTAGCACCTAATGTATTGTATTTATATCTTGTTTACCTATTGAAATAAAGCATCAACTTCTATTCGATTACATGGTATCAGAGCCTATAGGCTCCTTGATCCTGTTTTGGCTTTGTTTGAAAAAAAAAAAAAAAAAAAAGGGCAGCTCGATCTTGTTTTGCTGTCTTTCGGGATTCAACATCTAGTGTCATCTAGTCAGTTACTACCTCGAGTTTCGTTTGGTGTTGATACATTGTTTCGAGAACACTTCATCACTTCCAAGTTCCTAGGTTTCTGAAAACTACTTCCAGGATCATATTTTCTTTGTAGCTTCAGCGATTCAGATCTGGTTTTCTATTTGGTGCTGCTGCGATTATCAAGTTCTGTCCAATATTAGTGTTTTGTGGATTTTTTGATTTTGAGCATCGGCTGCAATTATTTTGCTGGGTGAATTGGCTTCTACTTTTTCTTGGAATCTAATATTATTGGGGACCTTTTGAAGCTTGGTTATTCTTAAGTTCTTTATTGAGAAGGAAGTATGGCTACAAATCATAAGGGTGAGAAAATTTTGGTTTCGGCGGATGAGTTCGCACAATTCTCTCAGTATCAGGAATCCATTAAAGGATTCACTTCAGTTACTACCCTTGTTGATTCAAGGAAAGCATGTTTGGTCTCCTCTCCGAACAACTGGGTGATTGATTCAGGTGCTACAGATCATATGACAGGTAATCCTAATATATTTTCTACCTTTCGATCACACAAAGCACCCTCTCCTGTAACAGTAGCCAATGGGTCAACATGTAACATTGTGGGATCTGGGACAGTCAAAGCAACCTCATCTATTACCCTGGCATCTGTATTAAATTTACCGAAGTTGGCCTTCAATTTGATTTCTGTGAGTAAACTTACTAGAGATCTTAACTGTTATATTTCCTTCTTTCCTGATCATTGCTTGTTTCGTGATCTTGCGACGCATAAGGTTATTGGTAAAGGACATGTAATTGATGATCTATATATCCTTGATGAATATGAGCCTCGATTTGTTGCCTGCTCAAGTGTCATCTCTCCATTTGAAGCACATTGTCGATTGGGACATCCTTCTTTACCTTTATTAAAGAAGCTTTGTCCCCAGTTTCAAAATGTTCCTTCTTTGGAGTGTGAATCATGCCGATTTGCAAAACATCACCGCATCACATTAGCTCCAAGGGTTAATAAGCGAGTTGGGTCAGCTTTTGAGTTAATTCATTCTGATGTTTGGGGACCATGTCCTGTTGTTTCTAAAAATGGATATAAGTATTTTGTCACTTTTGTGGATGATTTCTCTCGGATGACTTGGATTTATTTTATGAAAAGTCGCTCTGAAGTGTTTACTCACTTTTGTGCCTTTAGGCTGAAGTCAAAACTCAATTCAATGCTTCAGTGCGTATTTTAAGGAGTGATAATGCAAAAGAATACATGTCAGAGTTGTTTCAATCCTACATGAGACAACATGGTATTCTCCATCAGTCATCATGTGTTGATACACCATCTCAAAATGGAGTTGCTGAGAGGAAGAATAGGCATCTACTTGAGACAGCCCGAGCACTTTTGTTTCAAATGAAAGTTCCTAAACAATTTTGGGCTGATGCAGTCTCTACCGCTTGTTTTCTGATTAATCGCATGCCATCGGCAGTGCTTATTGGTAATACACCTTATAATGTTCTTTTTCCAAACAAGACATTATTCCCGGTGGAACCAAAAGTATTCGGAAGTACTTGTTATGTTCGAGATGTACGGCCATCTGTTACTAAGTTGGACCCTAAGGCATTGAAGTGTGTTTTCTTGGGTTATTCTCGTCTTCAAAAAGGGTATCGATGTTATTCGACCGAACTTGGCAAATATCTAGTGTCAAATGATGTGATATTTTCAGAGAGTACACCTTTCTTTTATAACCCTCCTAGTTCTACAAGTCAGGGGGAGGAAGATGAGTGGTTAGTTTATCAGGTTAATCGTGTTGAACAATCAAGTGATGTTACTCTTCCATCTCCTAGTTACTCTATTGAGCACCACTCGACTACTGCGCCTTCAACACATGTTCCAGCAAGACCGCCTATTGTTAAAGTTTATTCGAGGAGACAAGAGACTAATGCTACATGCCCTGCACCAATTCCTCCTTTATCTGATCCTCCTCCATCAGACCCTCCAGAAAATCTTGACCTTCCTATTGCTCTCCGTAAAGGTACACGGACTTGCAAATCCACATATTCTATTGCTAACTTTGTTTCCTATGATCACTTGTCTCCTGCATCTAGATCCTTTATTGCTTCTTTAGACTCTGTTTCTACGCCCAAAAGTGTGAAAGAGGCTTTGCATCATCCCGGATGGTCAAATGCGATGCTTGAGGAAATACATGCATTGGAGGAAAATCACACATGGGATTTGGTGGATTTACCAGACGGGAAGAAACCAGTAGGATGTAAGTGGGTGTTCACAGTGAAAGTTAATCCAGATGGTTCGGTGGCAAGACTTAAGGCCAGGCTTGTGGCTAAAGGATATGCTCAGACTTATGGAGTGGACTATTCAGACACCTTTTCTCCGGTTGCCAAACTCACTTCTGTGCGCTTGTTCATTTCTTTAGCTGCTTCTGAGAATTGGCCTTTACATCAACTAGATATCAAGAATGCATTTCTTCATGGTGATCTTCAAGAGGAAGTATATATGGAGCAACCACCCGGTTTTATTGCTCAGGGGGAGTATAGAAAAGTCTGTCATTTGAAGAAATCCCTCTATGGATTGAAGCAGAGTCCACGGGCTTGGTTTGGCAAGTTCAGTGAGGTAGTTCAGGAGTTTGGGCTGAAAATGAGCAAATGTGATCACTCGGTCTTCTACCGACTATCTGCAGCTGGCAGTATCCTTCTTGTTGTATATGTTGATGACATTGTCATCACAGGAGGTGATTCTGAGGGGATATCTTCCCTTAAGTCTTTCTTGCATACTAGGTTCCATACGAAGGACTTAGGCCAGTTGAAATACTTTTTGGGAGTAGAAGTAAATAGAAGCAAGAGGGGAATTCTTCTATCTCAAAGAAAGTATATTCTTGACCTACTTGCAGAAACTGGAAAAACGGCAGCCAAACCTTGCAGTACTCCAATGGTTCCCGGTGTACATCTTATGAAAGATGATAGCGAGCCTTTTGATAACCCAGAGAGATATAGGAGGATAGTTGGGAAGTTAAACTACCTCATAGTGACTCGTCCAGATATTGCTTTTGCGGTAAGTGTCGTTAGTCAATTCATGTCTACACCTACGGTGAAGCATTGGGCAGCTTTGGAACAGATTCTATGTTACTTGAAAGGAGCTCCTGGACTTGGCATATTGTATAGCAATCACAACCATACTCGTATTGAGTGTTTTGCGGATGCCGATTGGGCTGGTTCCAAAATTGACAGAAGGTCTACTACAGGCTATTGTGTCTTTGTTGGAGGAAACTTAGTATCATGGAGGAGTAAGAAGCAAAGTGTTGTATCTCGATCCAGTGCAGAATCTGAGTATAGAGCTATGTCACAATCTATGAGTGAAATCATGTGGATACATCATCTTTTAACTGAAATTGGGTTGAAGCATCATATGCTGGCAAAACTTTGGTGTGATAATCAAGCTGCTATTCATATTGCCTCAAACCCAGTGTATCATGAAAGAACTAAACATATTGAAGTTGACTGCCACTTTATTCGTGAGAAGATTCAAGAAAACTTGATTTCTACTAGTTATGTGAAGACAGGAGAGCAGGTAGCTGATTTGCTTACAAAGGCAGTGAATGGAACTCGGGTTGATTACCTTTGCAACAAGTTGGGCATGATCAATATCTATGCTCCAACTTGAGGGGGAGTGTTACAAAATGTATATAGACATCATTCCTAGTAATATACATAGTCATAATTAGCTAGCAGATCTTTAGGAATCCCTTGTAATTACTAGCAGATCTTTAGGAATCTCTCTTTATTTTCTTTCCTAAATTAGCACCTAATGTATTGTATTTATATCTTGTTTACCTATTGAAATAAAGCATCAACTTCTATTCGATTACAGTCCTCAATCAACTTTGCCCTCTGACATGACTAAAACCTCAAAACTTAAGAATAAAAATAGCCATGATAGTTTTGTTAGTTCAAAGGTCAAACACAAAGTTTGCTGAAATAAGATGAAAAACTATAATATGTTTAAAAACATTTCTTCTTGCCCCTTGGAAGCACCCAAAAAATTAATTAAAGCTTAATGAAGCAAATGCGTTAGTTATGAAGTCACCACTAATTTTGTCATTCTGCACAGACGAGCATTTGATTAGGTTGACAAGACATCCAATAGCAGTAGTAGAAAAAGGTGTGCATTTACCTTCCAGACAAAGTGCAGTCCTCAACCAGCATTCTTTAGCTGCAGACTTGTTCCTCACATTCAACTGCGAATGAAGAAAAAACACCTCATCTATGAACAAAGATAAGGATAACCACCTGAATATTGACACCTACTCTTTAGTTACTTTGATCGTCTAAAACTTTTCAGAAGTATTTTACATCACATGAAATAAAACCAATTTATGTATGTCATGAGTGTAACTCATTCTCCAGTTATCACCGTCTTTCATTAAGCAAAATACTATATGCAGGAAATTCCATCTCAAAACAAATTCAATTGCTTTCTTAGATATTGGAGCAGCATCCTCACTGATGAACCCAGATTGCAACATTTTACACCGAGCCAATAACTGGATTCCCTCATTAAAACTATCAAGAGGAATATCTTACAGAATATGTTTTCTGTCCAACCAAATGGAGCCTATAGCAGAAGTCCAGTAATACTCACTGAAGCAAGTTCAAGACTCGAGCAATGGACATTGTTTCCATGTTTCACGACCTGATTATGTGAATCTTGTTAGAGGAAACGAAGCAGGGTGCTTAAGGACGGTTCAACTTAAAACATAGCATCACAACCTGGATGAACTTGCTGGGCAGTTTTCCCTGTATGTCCTTCTGTGGAATGCTAAAGTAAAACCCTTGCCTGTTATTGAATGGGATCTTCAATTTCGGCAGCTTATAATCTTGGCGATACTTATTTGCGAGACTGTGTATAGCTATGAATTCAGTGTGTTAGAAACTAAGACGATGCACATGAAAGAAATTAAATCATGTAACAAAAAACTTCCAATCCACTTCCTTCACTCGTCTCTGTTGCATATCCAATTCTACAAAGCCCTGAAATTTCCACTCAATAAAAAAGGAAATTAAATCATGTAATATAGTAGAAAAACCTTCGCTGGTGTCACAGAATGACCGCCGAGCCATATCAAGAAGCCCATCTGCTCCAGCTTTAACAGCAAAGCACTGCTGTGTCCGTGCAACAAAAGGAACTCGTGAATGAAGGACATCTTCATCAATCACCTCTCCAATTCTGAGAAAGCAAATGCCACATGGATAAAATATATATCTGAACTCCAGAATGAACATAATAACACGCTATTATCATCTTGGAATGATCATATGATAATTAGAAAACAAAATCTATAATACAAAGGAAACACCACTCATTCGTAATTTTCCAGATCATAGCATCTTAATTCTTTAGCGATCAATTTACTCTTACTTCATTAATTAAGAGAAACTAATTTTCAAACTAACAAAAACAGTGTCCATTGAATATCCTAAATCATCATCCTAGAACTGTGTGGCAGCTAAGAAGATTGAGCAGCCAACGGAATAATTAGCTCATGGACGTTAGACAAAATTGACGAGCAGGAATCCTCTCTTTCGGCAGAAAAAGAACCGAAAAGAAGAAGGTGCTCCTAGAGGGGATTGAGGTGGAGAAGATTCAACATATACTATAGAAGAAAGAAACTGTCTGAATTCTGAAGAGGGCTCTTCAACAAGGAGGAAATTGGAGGAAAGCATCATATATCTATGCAAATTTGAACATTACCTTTTCCTTATTGAAGTATATTTTTCATTCTCACATATGGTCTTGTACACATTTCCAAGCAGACAACTCTTGGCTTCTTTAAGAACCTGAATCACGAGCTAATTATTGTACCAGATAAGATCCAGAAAAATGTAAACCCCTGAATCCAACAATGGTGCTGCACCTTGGAGAGTAACGGTAAAGCATCAAGAGCTGTTTTGAGAAGAATAATGCTAGATATCATAATCTGACTCCTTCTTCCACTATCCGAAGCCAAGATTTCATTAGTAACTCTCTTTGGCTTGAAGCAGAAGTGACAAAGGACCCTATCTAGATTGAGAAGCATACATCAACATTCTGAAATGGGAACAAACTACATAGAATATTAGTAAGAACGCACATCCTTCCTTACATGGTTACCTGTTTCTTTTGGAAACTTACGAAGGGCCTGAGACAAGCCAAAGAATAGCTGCTCATTGCTCATCAACTCATCCTGGAAATAAATCGAGGAAAGTGCCAAACTTGTCACTTGTTTAAAGTATGAAATTTCAATAAAGGTTAGACGAACAAAGTAGTGAGCTGAATGTCAATACTGTGTAAAATGAAAACCCTGCCTTTTCCAACTTGATATGCACTTTGGTTGGGTGGGGGATGGGGGAAAACGAGTGATATCAGGTCTTCGAAGGAAAACTAATAATGCTTTCAAAAGCTGTAAAGCATCATAATTGTCAAAAATCAGTAAAAGAAACAGTTTTAACACTTGCTTGAAGATAGTATATACTTAAAAGGTTTTAGCTAGGTCAAATTATATCCTGAAAAGAACAGCATAAAACTACGAGATCATAACTCTCTGAAAACAGTTGCGAGCTTGTTTAAATTTTATTGCAACTAAAACTCAATCAAGTAATGACCAATGTAATTGCATAATCTGGCATCTGTAGTCAAACAGCACATCCCTCAGTGTTAAAAACGTCCACTTTGCATGCGAAGCTTTAATACAACTAGTAGTCAAAGAAACCTCAATTTCCTCCTTTCTGTTTAATCACCCAAAGCAACACTATCATATTCTTATAAGACTTTTTTCAGAGAAGGCTTCCTCTCAATAAAATAATTCTTCTGGAGGAGATATAGCCAAAAACAACTATGCCTCAGTTCCAAACAAATTGGGGTCGACTATATAAATCCTCACATTCCATTTAAGTCAACTCATGCCATCATTCTGGAGGAGAGATAACCACAACAGATAAATTCTTAAAGACGAAAATTCCTAGACAAAAGTACTCTCCAGGAAGGATGGTAGCAGAGTCTGATTCCATAAGAATAGAGCATGTTATATATTCTTCTGTCTCATGCAATACATTGAAAACATACCAGGCAATCGAGTCGCGTGTTAATTGTCTCTATGTCTTTCAGAGGCTGCAAAAGATTTGCCCTCAGAAGTCTTGTCCTGCAGTGGAGTATAATCAAGCAAATTCAGCATTATGCTGCGGGTGAACAATATGCTGAAAATACAGATTACGGAGCTTTCCATCCTGAGCAGAACTTTGTCATAAGAACTATGAAGTTGGCTCAAGTGTGGGGGTTTTGTATGTACATGTGTCATGCTTTTAATCACAAAGAGGCAAGAGGAATCATTAAGCACATATCTTACTGTCTCTTTGTATACAGTTCGGTGCTATTGCAGGTTAACACTGTTGATAGTCTAAAACATATTTATGAAGTATCACTTATCCATCACTATATCATTTCTACTAATTTAGAGCCTTTGTTTCACAGAAACCAAGCTAAACTGGATCATTCGCAATCTACATATCCCAAAAACACAGTCTAGGTAAATATTGAAAAATAATGTCTAACACACAAGCTTATTATGAGAAACAAGAAGCTAGAAGTGCCAAAGACATTTACAACCATGAAGTGAAAGATATAATACCAGCTAACTAGTGCAATTATTTCCATACCCTCCAATAGTTCGAGTTGTTTTAAGCATGTGGAATAAACTTCTCTTTTTGTTGTTTGTGCCCAGAAGAGAAGAGTGCATAGGCTCAATTATCTCCAAGTTCTGAACACTGCCATCAAAGACGAAGTATAAAATTTACAGCATCTATGGAATTGTACAGTAAATTTTGAACACATTCCACTACAATATTTGAAAGTATTTTGCTGATGTTGATAGGTGAAATGTAACTCAGTAGCCACTACGACTAGTACGTGATAGATGCAAGTTGATATGCTACTGTCACTAGTTTGGTACGAGGAGGCTACCTGGTGGAGTCAATGTTCATGTGGTCAAAAGATCCATTAAAAGTAACCTGTGGAAAGAGAAGACGACTTTAATCCCAAATACTACTTTTAATTACTCAGGATTCATGAAATTTTTGGATGTGCTATATACACCATAGGGGCACATTTTATTTGTATTTTTAACATTTCTGTTTCTTGATCATCTGACGAGAAATCTCTCTTACCAAGGAACTTCAAAGAAATGACGTACATGGCACTATAAAGGATGCTAGTGAGCAGTACCCATTATACTAATCTTCAAAGAACTAAAAGTCATGTCAGTTTTTTTTTTTTTAAGAAACAGGATATGTTTAGCTAGCTCAGAAACCTCTCACGGCTCCATCCGCCAAACATAGAAATGAATATAGAAAGAAATCACCAGTGACATGTTCTAGTTCTGTACTCTAAAGCTGGATATAGTAAGTATCAAATAACACAACTATGGAACTCCCACGCCTACTTGGACAAATCGGTCTTGCCAATAATATGTGAAAACATGATCTGAGACATTTGTCTTTGTCAGTATTATTTATTGGCAGTGCTGCAACTATAACAACCACAACCAAATCACATGATATTGGTGAAAAGGGACTAGTTCATACTTCTTTCAAATTATTGCACTTTACAGCTGTGCATTTGATGACCAAAATAATTGAAAACAATAGTTGTAATATGCAAAGATTTAACCATTTTGCACAGTAAAATCATTCTTGCGGTATATAAATTCAACAAAATGAAGTACTCTTTGTTTGTCTTTTTACTCCTTTTTTATTCTTTCATGCATGAGAAGTCACACATACCAGCAAAGAGTGATTTGTTATAATAACACCTTTCTCTGCTTCAATCCTGCACATTATGTACGTGGTATTTGTATCAATATCTGGAAAAAATCAAGTAAAACAAAAGGCAATTTTCCTGTAAATCGTTAGCATCTTGATATGCTGAAATAATCTCTTTTCCTTTTTGTTTCGTATATTGGTAATATAGCTCATAGATCCACAATATATTTCCTTCAAAGTTAAGAATAGCATAAATTGACATTGAAGTGTTATAAGGGTCTAGGATTGTAGTTGATACAATTGAAGAGAGTCCAGAGATCTGATGCAAGTAATGTGCAATAAAATCTAGTGTAGCAAAAGAGAAATCATGCTATGAGATTACCTCTTTGGTTAAACTCTCACCCATCATCAAATTGTATCAGTTTTTCATAAAAGCTAATAAATGGAAATCTTCAGATTAATCAAGGTAGTCAATATTCAATGTAGTAACATACTAACATGATGAAACTGAGATGTTTAAAGAGCCAAGGATGAGATCTCAAAGTCTTATGTCGATTGTGGAACACCTCAATGTTACTCATTTGTGGAGAGTACTTTTAGCTACCTGTACAGTGATTTGAGGACATAATTGTTGACTTATACCTGCTCTTTTAGACTCTGAAAACTTAAGCCCAAGTAATACCTAACCGAGATCTATTCTAACTGTCCTTTTATGAACTTAGTAGCTCATATTGCAAACTTAAGTATCAGAAAGAGCGTTGTTGAGACTCTTAGAGCGGAGCCCATTCAGTGTTTGTACCTATCAGAAATGGATATTATTGTTGTTGCGAATTGTTCTACAAACTGCATTACAACTCTCAAGATATGATAAAGAATTTGAAAAGTTATCATTCTATATGCAAGAAGCGCAGATGAAATATTTCAATGCGACGTCAATAAATTGGAAGTCACCATAGCATCATACCACTTGATAGTTGCAGCTGCTGCAGCCAAGCACAGATAGTATTGCTTGTAGTACGAGTCCAGACCAAGAGCAGACGGTTCCTTAGCAGCTAAACCTTTAACCAGTACAGCTCCCTTCAGAATGTATTGAAGTTTGAAGCAGTATCAGAGTTTAAAACTCATTAAGGCATATAGTTTAAAGCCATCACAATTTAATGGGGAAACGGTAAAGTCAATACCCTGGTGTCATCAAAGCAACCACGAGCCATTATAACCTGTAGACATCATCATAAGCATAAGTCTTTAACTTTTAGAACATCTCAGTTATGCATTTTATCAAAACAGAGCCACCAATATATGTAGAGGAAACTTACCTTTCTTGTGGAGGAACAAACTCTGTCGGCTAGTTGTGAGACTCCAAGCATTCCATCCGCCGCCAGTTTATTTGGGGAAACAATGATCACCATAGGTTCATAGAACTGTAGTAAAGTCTTTGTATTTTGATAGGAGCTGCTAGTCTCTATATACTGAGAAAGATGCAGTGATGCTGATCTCAAATCAATTGCAGCTACTCCAACCTGCCGATAAATTATTGTCAGTTAAGATGTGAACTTTCCGCAAAGCATGGTTTTTCTTTTCTTTTCTTTTTAACTCAAAATTACCTCTTAATAAGGTGTTGCTTTTTTTTTACAAGTATAATTCAATCCAAAGAACTGGCAGAAAGACAACAGTGTCTTTTGAAAGTTAAGGAGACAAACTTCACTAGAATTTACGAATAATTTGGAAATTGAATTTGTAACTCAATAACCTCTACATCAACTGAATTAACATCTCAAAGCGACTTGAATCCTGGTAACCTTTGGCACAGATTCTTTCTTTAAATGCAATTCACCAGAGTACTTAATGGGTTTCTTTTGAAAAAGGAAAAGAAAGTGTTGAGTCCATTTAAGTCCACAAGAAAAAATGTACAGTGCAGCTTCACCCATGGAAGCACCATAGACTTTAGTTCCGGTCTAGATCACTCTAAGCCGTGAAGTTCTGAGGAACTACTATAAATGGTCCATATTTTCAACTAAAGCTAGAAACTGCTTGAAGAAATTAACTCCACTACAGAATTAACAAATGTATTCAAAGCGAAGGAAAATACTAATGTTGATGCATGCATTTAAGATGAGCGAATGTGAATGAAGCAGCTAAATGTAAAATAGAGAAATAATTATAAAATTTTCTTTGTTTCCTCCATGGTATGAGTATTCACTGAGGAATAAACTATGGTAATGCCTTCATTCATTAATTGGAGAAAGTTACCCCTTTCGCCCCAATTTATGACACCATTTCCCACTTCAGGACCTCCAAAAAAATGTTTAACATCATTCCACTGATTATATCGTTTAACCAACTTTCAAGAATTCAAATTTCATTACCTTTTCCAATTTAAACATTGATGTGGTAGTTCACTATCTATTTTACCTAACAAACTAACTTCTCGGCTATTAATGTAATTCTTTTTCTATTATATTAGTCAAATTTAACATCTTAACTCAGTCAAAAACTATCTTATGAGGTGCAACTTATAGAGTATATCTTATCATTTATTAGAGAGACCTACATAGATAGGGAGGATCTGTTGTTTGATCAAACAATAAGAGTGTCCAAGCTGTGCAACTTAGTGCTAGGATAAAGGACATTATGGGGATTAGTATGGTACATCGCATCAAATGTGATTGACTTAAAACTTTGCTAATATTCTTGCAATTTCAGAACCTTCGTTTTCACTAGTTCAGTAGATCTCACTTCTCAACAGTAGTCTAGATATCTGTACAATATGGAAGTTATACATCTTGATTACCTCCATACATCAGTGAATATCACATTGTATATCCACATTCCCAGACATAGACTTCAAATTAAGCATAATACCATCTGTTCTTCAAATTTGATAAACTCCAAACCATCAGTCCGTCATGACACTTACAAATATTGATGAACTGCTCCTACATCTGAATTACTTCAACACACGATATATTTTTTAAGTACTGAACATCCACGCATTCTCTGAAAGTTCGCTTAAAATTAAGCATAATCCAATCCCTTCTTCGAATTTTGAGAAACTCAAAGCTATCCTCAGGTGTGTGTATCATATTTATCCATTTCACAAACTATTGAGCTAGAACACATGGGTTTATACATGAGATAAACACTCTTAAGGTCACAAAACTGCACCTACTTTTTTAAAAATAAATAAATAAATAAAAGATGTCCAAATCTGATCGTTTTAAATAGCAAAATAGCATCTATATATTCAACAGAAGTTCAAAAATACTCATTATACATCACCAGAAATTAACATAAAAGTTAAAAATAATTCCAACTTTGCGCATCACATTGCGAAATTGCACCTGTTATTCAAAAGGATAGTTCAAACTTGCTCATTAAGTTGTAGAACTGCACCTATTCATTCAAAAGAGAAGTTCAAATCCGCCCATCATACATCACAAAATTGCACCGATTCTTTCAAAAAAAAAAGTTCAAATTCACTCATTAAACATCTCAAAATTGCATCTGTTTACTCAACTGGAGTTAAACTTTGCTCGTTATTTATGAAATTGCACCTCCATTCAAAAAAAAAAGTTCAGATATGCTCGCAACACATCGTGAAATAGCACATATTCGTTCAACAAAGAAGTTCAAATTGGTTCATCGTACATCACAAAATTGCACGAATTCATTCAAAAATACGTTCAAATCACTCGTTAAACATCGCAAAATTGCATCTCTTAACTCAAATGAAGTTAAAATTTAATCATCACTTACAAAAACACCTTCATTCAACAAAAAAAAGGCTCGAATATGCTGGTAATACATCGTGAAATAACACCTATTCATTCAAAAAAAAAAGTACAAATCCGATCATTATACATCACAAAATTGCGCCGATTCATTCAAAACTAAGTTCAAATTAGTTTGTCAAACATCGGGAAATCGCATCTGTTTACTCGAATTCTGCTGGTTATACTTATACATGTGATGTTCGTCGAAATATACTCAGTTTTATTACGTAAATTCGGACATTAACAGCTGAAAATACGAATGCAGAGAGAGAGAGAGAGGAAGATAACCTCCTTGGCTCGGTTCTCGATGAAGCCAACGACGAAGCTTGATCTTTCTCCGGCGTCTTCTTCCATTGAACTCGTAGCACTCAGCTGTGAACAGTAAGCAGCAGTGAAAAAGGTGACTTTATACATTCGCGCCAACGTTTATATAGGAAGTTTTTTCCCATATTGCCCCTGTTGTCTTTAATTTTTAACTTTTAGTTAATTATGCTGCTTCTGCTCGGCACTCCCATCATTTTACTTGAGACAAATTTAAGAAAAAAGAAAAAAAATTAATAAGCATAAAATAGAAAAATTGAAAATTAAATTATTTTTAATTATAAAAATGCGACTTTTTTTTGAAATAGATTAAAATGAAAATGTGTTATATACATGTTGGGACCGAGGGAGTAAAAATTTTATGAATTAAAATATTTTTGTTTGAGATCTAATTTTATCAGACGTGACTTTAGAAAAAAAAATTACTATCTCAATGGACATAAGTTTTGTAGATATTTTATTTTGTTTTTGTTTTTAAAAGTTTTATAGTAATTAAGTTCTATTTTTTACGGTATAATTTACGATAAACTTGACTTTTATTTCTATCGAGATAATTTTTCTAGAAAATTGAGCTTCATAACCATCTGTGTCTCTTGTGATACCATTACTTGTTTTCAACCTCTTTTGATTATGTGATCGTTCTAAAAAACTATCACATAATATACTTTTTTTAATCTTAATTTATATGACAAATTTTATTTTTAAAAGTCAAATCTTTTAATCTTGATCGATATTTGGATATAAAATCTTATATTTTTTGAAATAAACTTTATATATATATATGACAACTATGTAAAAATAGTTATAATGACTAATAACTCAAAATGATTAGAAAGAATATAAATAAATCATGGCTTAAAATAAATTTATTTATTCTTAAAATTACAAAGATATTGTATAAATTGTGATGAGAGTGATTATTCTATCCGTTTCATTTTTGTTGTCAAGATAAAGTTTGGCATAACCTTTAAGAAAAATTAGTAAAGGGTACAATTTGATTAATACAACTCTATTAAAATGGTTGATACTTTTTGAAATTTGTAGTAATATAGGTTTTCACATTTTAAGATGACTTAATTACTAAGGTTAGAGTTGAAAAAAAAACTAGTTATTTCTTAATTGTTTAAGTTGGCAACTAATTTGGAATAATTGTTTTTAGGAAAACGTAAGTTCATGTCGCCTTTGAAGCGAGCTACTTGCATCCACATATCATGTTACATTTATGTCCCCTAATTAATTACAAATAATACCCCTTATATGATACTGATACAATAGCAATATATTATGCAGTATCACAAAGGATTAAGTTCACTCCTATATGACGCCGATATGATCTCAACATACCGAGGAGGATCACAAAGAATATATTTTATTTAGAGTTTAATAATTAAATAAGATTGTGACTTTGATAAATTTTATCTTAGTTGTATTCAATTTATTTCTTTAAAAGGAGCCCAATCCTATGTAATACCGATAAGGTATCAATATATCAGTAGAATATCACAGAGGATTAAACTCGATCCGTGATACCGATATGGCATCAATATACCGACGAAATATCACAAAGAATATATTTCCTATTAATTTAGAGTTTAATAAATACGTTCCTCTTAATTATTTTTTATTCATTTCTTAAAGAACGAGTCCAATCATATACGATGCCAATACGATATTAATATACTCATGGAGTGTCACAAAGGATCAAGCTCAGCCTATATGATACTAATATGGTATTAATATACTAATGGAATATCACAGAGAACTAATTCATAGCAACGATAGGGGTTGGGTCATTGGTCGCACAAACAACAGAAGGGCACCAGAGTAAATACTTTGCACCTGAGGTTCAACTCAAGTAACTAGATTAGGATAGGTTTAATTTGGATAAATGCTTTGCTTAATGGGTCTAGTTTGTAGTTTTTCTTTCTTTTTATGGGAAACTTACATAGATATACTATATTGAGAAAATATTTACCATCTATAGCAATAACAAATTTTTGTACTGAATACTTTTAATACAAATTAAAGAGAACTATTTATAAAACATATATATTACAAGTTTTATGGATAAACAAGTACAATATATTTTTAAACACTTATAATATATTTATATTGTATGCATAATTCACGTTTGATAAAAGTATAAATTTATCATAATATTATTATGAATGATATTAAATAAAAAATATTGCTAAAATGAATAATTATTTTTTAAAAGTAATGGATAAAATATTATTTTTTATTTTTAATATACATGATAACTAAAATTAGATGGAACGAGTAATAATCGTTGGCCCCAAAATAAAAGGGTTCACAAACACAAGAGACTGGTTGTTCCATGCATGGCTAGTTGGCAACAAGTCCAAAACTTGCCCCTTCTTCATTGACACACTCTCATTTATTGCCAGCGAAATTAAATAAGGAATTAATCAAAAAGAATTCGACATATATTATAAATTATGATTTTTTATTGAAAGAAATTCGGATGAACGCTTGATCACAAACCCATGCACATACAATGAGAGATTGTTGCGTAAAATAAAGTACTCCAACAAGATGTAATATATCAATATTTTACTCTTAATGTGAGATTTTCCTTTCTGAATCTAGATTTAGTCGAGTTTCCGTATAAATTTAGAAAATTAGAGCATAGATATAAATATTAGATATATTTGTTTGAGAAAAGTACACAAAATAGACCTAATTTGAAATTATTTATTCTTGATAGACGCAATACAATCTATTTACCTTTAATGGACCCATGACCCAACTAATTTACCTTCTTACCTTTTTATTTTGCTTTGACGTCATGCTGACATCAACATAAATACTATAAAATATGCTCCGACGATATGTATATATCATATCGATATCATATAGAATGAGTTCAATCTTCTGTGATACTTTGACGTAATATTGATATTTAATTGGTATCATATAGGATTATATCTTTTTTTAAGAAATAAATAATACACAAATTAAAAAAATTATTTAACTTTAAATTAGTAGAAAATAAATTCGTCGTGATACTCCATCGTTATATTTATACCATATCGGTATAGTATAGGACTAGAAAATTATTAAAGTTTTCTAAATAAATAAAAAATATATTCTTGTGATACTCCATCAGTATATTGATACCCTATCGGTATCATATAATTTTGAGTTCTTCTTTTAATAAATAAAATAATTACGAGAATATTATTAAAGTTTCAAACTTATTTATTAAATTCTAAATTAGTAAAAAAGATATTCTTTGTGACACTCTATCAATATATTGGTATTATATTGATATCATACAGAACTGAGCTTAATCATCAATCATATCCTATCGATATATGTATATTATATTAATATATCATACAAGGTATGATGCTAACATCAATATGCACTTTAATATTTTGGAGCGAATTTTAATAATATAAAGCATAAATAATAAAAAATATATAAATATAAATAATTTAATTTAAAAGGGGCGAAAACTTAGTTTTCCGTCGATATTCTGGCAGTTGGGACAAATGTGGGAAAATGGCGTGCTTTCTCTCTGTTTCCCAACATATACATACACACGTGTATAATATATACTATATATAATAAAATATATATATGGTCAAAAAGTTTGCTTCTTCGATCTGTAAATTAATTACTTCATGCATTAATTTTCTGTTTGTGTATACAATTCTGATGCGTTGAATTTAATCTAAAAATTTCCCAATTCTCGGCGATTTTTTTGGGTTTGATTTTGGGTGTGCTGAGATCCGGCGAAAAACTTAGATCTTGCCGGTTGTGCGCTTCAATTCAATGCAGAAACTGTTGTTTTTCTGCAATTAGTTGAAGTTTTGAGGTCGGATCTGGTACTTGTTAGCTCGATTTTGGATTTTGATTGAGCGAAATTTTGTTAGGATTTAGGGTTAGGATTAGTTAGATGGCTTCAAATCCTCCATTTCTGGTGGAGGATCAGACGGATGAGGATTTTTTTGATAAATTGGTTAATGATGATGACGATGATGTTGGTTTTAATGTAGCTGCGTCGTCAACGGGCCCGGGTTTGGGTGCGAGCTCGGTGTATGTAGATGGAAATGAATCTGATGAGGTTAAAGCTTTTGCTGATCTCAGTATAAGTGATGATGTGGATAGTGGAGTTGATACTGGGAAGAAGGAAGGGGAGAAAGTTGATAAAGTTGTTGATAGCAATGCAGAACCGGGTCTCGTAGTTGAGGGGAATGGGGAGAAGAGTAGTGGTTCTTTAGTGTCATTGACTTCTGGGGGTTCGGATGGTTTACTCGAGTCCAGTACTGGTAATATGGAGGCTGAGGTAACGGATGGTAAGGAGGAGAATCAGACCAGTGGATCAAGCACTTCGGGTGTGAAGGAAGTTGGATGGAGCGCTTTCCATGCTGATCCAGTTAATGATGCTTCTGGGTTTGGATCCTACATGGACTTCTTCAGTGAATTGGGAGATAATAACGGTGATGCAATGGGAAATGCTGGTGAGAATGTGAATAAGGGATCTACTGTTTTACCAGCTGAACAAGTTCATGACACCGAGCAAGTTCATGAAACAGCGTATTTGGAGAATACTAGTTCCTTTACACAGGGTCAGGATAGTTATGCCCATGACGCTACCACAGAACAAGTTGCAGATGGACAGGATCTAAATAGTAGTCAGCATTGGGAAAATCTTTATCCAGGATGGAAGTATGACGCAAGTACTGGGCAGTGGTATCAGGTCGATAGTTATGAATCAGGAGCTAATGTACAAGGAAGTACTGATTCTAACTTGGTTTCTGATTGGAAAGTTTCTGATGGAACATCAGAGGTCTCGTACCTACAGAAAACTGCACAGTCTGTTTCTGGTAATGTGGCTGAGAGTGGTACAACTGAGAGTGTCACTAATTGGAATCAGGGTTTGCAGGTAAACGGTTATACTGAGAATGTGGAAAACTGGAATCAGGCTCCACAGGTGAGTGACAATAGGGTGGCTGTGACTGACTGGAATCAGGTGTCACTGGCTAGTGATGCAGGTGGTATCACGACTGACTGGAATCAGGCCTCACAACTTAACAATGGGTATCCGTCACATATGGTTTTTGATCCTCAGTACCCTGGTTGGTATTATGATACGGTTGCACTTGAATGGCGCTCTCTGGAGAGCTACTCATCATCTGTTCAATTAACGGATCACGGTGAGAGCCAGCTGGATCAGAATGGTTTGGCTTCAGTGCAGACCTTCTCTCACAATACTGATCAAAGGAATTTCGGTGCATACGGGCACAATGTTAATAGTAAATTCCAAGGGTTTAGCACTGGCGGAGGAGATTACAACTGGTCTGGCACTTTTGGTAATTACAATCAGCATAGCTCAAATATGTCGCAAAATGAAAATGCTGCAAAGAGTAATGCTATGCCAGAATATAGTGGGAACCAGCAATTAGAGAACCACTACAACCAAGATTTTTCTGCAAGCAGCCATGTTAATAGGCAAATCTCTAATCATTATGAAGGAACAGTTCCATACAATGCAAAAGCAATTCAAAATCAAAATGACCAACACTTTCTCCCCAGTGGGGGTTTCAGTCATCAATTTAGTCAGCCAACACTCCAGAACCATGAGCAGAAGCATGCCTCAAATGATTATTATGGGACTCAATCCACACCCAATTATTCTCAGCAAGAATTTCAGAGCAGCCAGCAGTTTGGTCATGCTCCCACTGCAGGAAGATCATCTGCTGGCCGTCCACCACATGCTTTGGTCACTTTTGGTTTTGGTGGAAAACTGATTGTGATGAAAGATTATAGTTCTTCTGGAAACTCATCATTTGGAAGTCAGGTTTGTGTCAAACTGTCAATTTTTTTTTTTTTGTCTTTCCCCAATGTGTGTTGCAGTACTCTCGCTAATGATTAAAAATATTTGTGCATGGTGGGTAAAGAATCCTGTAGGAGGTTCAATATCTTTGCTCAATTTGATGGATGTTGTCTCTGAGAGAGTTGACAGTTCAAGTCTTGCTATGGGGGCATGCGACTATACACGAGCTCTGTGCCGACAATCATTCCTTGGTCCACTAGTTGGTGGAAGTCCCAGTATGAAGGAGTTGAATAAATGGATTGATGAGAGGATTTCAAACACTGAATCTGCTGACATGGATTACAGGAAAGGCGAAGTTTTGAGGTTGCTTCTGTCATTGCTAAAAATCGCATGTCAATATTATGGGAAACTCCGTTCTCCTTTTGGTACTGAGGCTGTGTTGAAGGTAAAATTAAATTTGTAGGAATAACATGCCTGTATTTAGTTATTGATTATTTGTTCTAACCTTTCAAAACAAACCGTTGATTGAAATTAAGCTCTGGTCCGACTAAGTAAAGTTTTATTCCATTACTTATTGTTTTCTGTTTCTGTTGCCTATTTAGGCATATTAATTCCTTTCACTCCTAATGTCTTTGACATTTCCATCTTACCTGGACTTGCTTTTGTTGGGTTTAGAACAAAATGCCACCTTTATCAACTGAAAGACATAATAAATGCTTTTGCTGGTCAAACTTCCTTGGATTTGGTAACTTATGGTATCATCACATTTTGACTTTTATGGTTTCTCTTGCATCTTACATGTTTTGGATCTAACATATCCTTTGGTTTTTTATGTGAATTGCTCTTTTTATATTTTTATTGTTTGCCTTGATGACCTACGTATAGGTGCATCTCCCTCAAGTTTAAGAAATTCAACTGGCTTCTCTTCCCTAAATGATGAGAGCATTAGGTAGAAAACAAGAAAGAAAATCCACTAATGGATGTTGACTGCAGTTAAACAAAGAAATAGTAGTGCTAATAATAGCACTGCCCCACATATCAAGAGAGAAGAAACCATAATTAGGTGCTTGCATAACCATGTGAGCAGAGCTGCGAAGTAGGGGGCACTGAAAAGTCGTAGTTTAGTTCCGATCCATTCTCTACATCATTGTCTATCTCAAAGAGTGGCTGGACTCTGGAGGAATATGGGGAAATGTTTTTCTTTTTCATTATATTGTGTTCTCTTCTGATGATTTTCACTACAGAAGTACATGAAGCCTCGAGTCCGTTGTCATTTGAAGAAATCTTTTGCTAGAATTAACACCCTAGCTTGTGGTACTGTAATACCTTATACTAACTAGGAAAGAGTGCTGAAGATCTAGCTGTCATAATTTTGATGAATTAATGTACTTATGCTCTTCACAATATTTGGCTAAACTTGGCAAAGTTTGCTATGCTTAGTTGTTCGTGTTCCTTTTTTACCTTGTCAAAAGAAAGTATGTGAAGGTGTGTCTTCCTTTTTTAAAATGCCTTTTTAGATTTTTCATCTTGGACAATCCTGATAGCGTGAGAAAAACTTGTCTAATTTTATTTTCACCAAAATCAATAAACTTAGTATCTCTTGCTAATTTGATTCTGCTACTTTAACAGGAAACTGATGTTCCAGAAACAGCAGTAGCCAAATTGTTTGCATCTGTGAAGAGGAATGGGATGCAACTCAATCAATATGGCACTGTTGCCCAGTGCTTGCAGCAATTGCCTTCTGAAGGACAAATGCGGGTAATTCGTTTGCAACTATCTGTTCTCAGTTACTATTTTAACTGTTTGCTAGATCAGCCAACTCTTTTCGTTACATGCTCTAGGGTACAGCTTCTGAGGTTCAAAGTCTTCTAGTATCTGGAAGAAAGAAAGAAGCATTACAATGTGCACAAGAGGGGCAGTTGTGGGGGCCAGCTCTTGTTCTCGCTGCACAACTTGGTGATCAGGTCTGTCTGGTTCTTAGTTGCCCTTTACCCCCAGCCTCTTCTCTCTCTTTCTCTCTCTCTCAATTATACATGTGTGTGCACGCGCAGTGTTTGTGTGTATATATAAATATTTATCTTTCTATCATTATATATTGATTTCATGTGTAATTGTAGTTCTATGTAGAAACAGTGAAGCAAATGGCACTTCGACAGTTGGTAGCTGGATCACCTTTGCGGACACTCTGCCTATTAATTGCAGGTCAACCGGCTGATGTCTTTTCTGTAGAATCAACAGCTCAAAGTGGCATACCTATTGTAAATGCGGTTCAACAGCCTGTACAGGTTTTGTGTTCATAACTTGTTACAAGCAGTTAGTATTCATTATCTTGTTTGCTGCCTTTTCCCCCTTGAACTCATTTTGCAATGATTTGCCTAAGCCTCAGGAATTGTGCCTTTAACGCGATCTTGCCATTGACACACTCTTGTACCTTCATTCTATAGAGTATAGAGTATGTCATTTCTATAACCTGCCGTGCAGTCATAAATATAGTATCAGAATCATTCTTTAACTTTTAAAGCTTCAGCCAAAAGAGTTTAGGAGACATTTTAGCGCTTACTGAGAGGTTAATAGTGATATAAAAAGGGAAATGGAGCATAGCTACATAATTTTTGATCCTTGGAATTTCAACAAGGCTGCTCTCTTGAAGTCCAAGGACTTCTGTTTGGTTGGAGATAAGTTAGGTGTGGGGCATTGGGGTTCAAATCTCAGCACTGACAAGAAAAGGAAAAGAGAAAGACTACGCCAAGTTCTTTCCATCCTCCTCAGGCTAGGCGGACTGAGTTACTCAACACCTATGTTGTTGTAAGGTAGTAGGTACCCAGTGGAATACTCAAAGTGTGCATAAGGTGGATACCACCATTATTAATAAAAAAGTTAGGTGTAGGCAATGTTCTGTCAGATGTACAGAGACTTGATGATTAGTTAGGCGGAGGCATTGTTCTGTCAGATATGCAGAACCTTAATATACCCACACAAGACTCAGTAGCTACCCTTGGCCATTATGATTGTTGGTTAATGTCATTTCGAAGTCCATCCTTTTGTTTTGACGTGTTGAGTTTGGTTGTTTATTACATAACACCATAGATTGTAATTGGATCACTTTCTCTTGCTTTCCCCTTTTTTGAGGGAGTAATGTCTAGAAGTTTTTTTCCTCCCTGCTTTATTGCTTGTTGAAGATTTAAGCATAATACTTTCGTTGGATTAGTACCTTATTTTGTTTTCTTCTGTTATCCTAGTTTGGTGCTAATATCATGCTGGATGACTGGGAAGAGAATTTGGCTGTGATTACTGCAAACAGAACGAAAGATGACGAACTGGTGCTTATTCATCTTGGCGATTGTTTGTGGAAAGAGAGGAGTGATGTATGTCTTATGGCTTGTTTTTCATCTATATTACTCTCATTCAGTGAATTGCCTTTGACTTTGTTGTCTGCTTCTTACGTGCATTTTTTTTTTTAAAAAAAATGATCTAGATTGTTGCTGCACACATTTGCTATCTAGTGGCTGAAGCGAACTTTGAACAATATTCAGATACCGCAAGATTGTGTCTTGTGGGTGCAGATCACTTGAAATTCCCCCGAACTTATGCTAGTCCAGAGGCTATTCAGGTGCTACTGACCTCTAGTTTTTGTGTAATTTTAGTCATATAAAGAAGTGTGAAACTTGTGCCACAACAAGCACCCATGTAACTGTATGTGCTGGGTTAGCACGGTTATTCGTTTGACTGATCAAATGCTTGTATGGACAGAGGACTGAGATTTATGAGTACTCAAAGGTGCTGGGGAATTCCCAATTTATTCTCCCCCCTTTTCAACCATATAAACTTGTGTATGCACACATGCTAGCTGAAGTTGGGAGGATATCAGACGCATTAAAGTAAGTATGTGAACTTTTAAGTTACTTGAGATCCTTTCAGCTGGGTCCTTAGCATTTTTAATTATAGGTACTGTCAAGCATTGTCGAAATCACTTAAAACTGGCCGAACCCCTGAGACTGAAACATTGAGACAGTTAGTGTCATCTCTCGAGGAAAGGATTAAAACTCACCAACAGGTATCTTTATCCTCTCGTCTATGTTAGGATGATTGTCTCAGAGATACTCATTGTGGAACTTTCTTCATACAGGGAGGGTTCTCCACAAATTTGGCTCCTGCAAAATTGGTTGGCAAATTGCTTAACCTTTTTGATAGCACGGCTCATCGCGTTGTTGGGGGCTTACCACCGCCGATGCCAACAAGTGGCAGTTCCCAAGGGAATGAACATCTTCATCAGTTTGCGGCGCCTAGAGTCGCGAGTAGTCAATCAACCATGGCAATGTCATCACTGATCCCCTCAGCGTCTATGGAGCCAATAAGTCAATGGGCAGCTGGTAGCGGTAGAATGACAATGCACAACAGAAGTGTTTCAGAACCCGACATTGGAAGAACTCCAAGACAGGTGTCTTATCCTGTTTCTTTGTAAATATTACATTGGAGTGGATCTATCTTGCCTGGTTTGAAAAGAGGAGTTTGTAATGAATTTGTATTGGATCAGGTTGATTCATCAAAGGACGCAAGCTCAAGTAACACAGAAAGCAATGCATCAGGAGCTGGAGGGACTTCACGCTTTGGTCGCTTTAGCTTTGGCTCCCAGCTTCTACAGAAAACTGTTGGATTAGTCCTCAAACCCCGTCAAGGCCGTCAGGTAGATTATTTAGTTTTTTCTCATCTTTGTCATTTCCTCGATTGCAGTCTTCACAAAATTTGATGTTCACACTTGTTTGCTTGACTTGATTCCTTGTAGGCAAAATTGGGTGATTCAAATAAATTTTATTATGATGAAAAACTTAAAAGATGGGTAGAGGAAGGAGCAGAACTTCCTGCTGCAGAACCGCCCCTTGCACCCCCACCAACCGCTGCTGCTTTCCAGAATGGAGCACCAGATTATAATGTGAAGAGTGTATTAAAAAGTGAAAGTTCTATATGCAACAATGGGTTTCCGGAAATGAAGAGTCCAAATTCTGTTGATAATGGTGCAGGAATCCCACCTCTTCCACCTACCTCCAACCAATTCTCGGCTCGTGGTCGGATGGGCGTCCGGTCAAGGTAACTGATTTTGGCGTGATAATTATTTTCAGATGATATGATTTGACCAGTGGACCTATAAAAAAATTGGACCAGTAGAGACCTATAGTATGGTCAGTGACATCTTTGGACAGATATGCTTCAAGTATTCACCCTGTTTGATTGAACCTTTTGGGTGCTTAAGGAAATAGCCCATTGTTAGTGAGAGTAAATACTTGATAAGGTCTGTCAAACTAACAATTTTTAGTGTATGATTCCTGATAAGACACTTACTAGACTCCCCCTTCCCCACACCCAAAAAAACTATCAAGCATTATGGTGGCTCTGTGATAAGTTGAGTTCATTGGCTCATTTAACGTAAGATTTAATCCTTATCACTGAAACTGATGCAGAAGTCACGCTTCAAAGGTTTGAACATACTTTTATTACTACTACATATGACCATGTACAAGGGCTTTTATCTAGAAAATTGTTTGGGCACAAAAAATAGGTCATTGAAACATTTAATTGTGTGATGCTCCCTCTTCTATAACTCAAAATAGAGAAACCTGACTGGCTTCTCTTCCTTCTTTTGGCAGGTATGTTGACACATTCAATAAAGGTGGTGGTAATCCAACAAATCTATTCCAGTCGCCTTCTGTTCCTTCCATAAAGCCTGCTGCCACTGCTAGCAACGCCAAGTTTTTTGTTCCCACCCTGATATCCCCTGTTGAAGAGACAGGGAACAGTACTTTCAATGAGCCAGAAACTTCAAGTAATAGTGAGAATGATTCAGTCACTGCTGTTGATGGTTCGTCCCATTTTCCTGCACCAACATCAAGCGCTCCGCCTATGCAAAGATTTGCAAGCATGGGCAACCTCTCCAATAATGGAGCTGGCACTAGCTCTCCATCAGCCGGCTCTCTATTAACCAACTCCCGGCGAACTGCATCATGGAGTGGAAGTTTTGCCGATGCTTACTCCCCAAGTAAATCTGAAGTAAAATTACCAGGCTCTGGTTTGGGTATGCCTCCATCATCATTCATGCCTACTGATGCTAATTCAATGCATTCCTCAACGAATGGTGGCAGTTTTAGTGATGACCTTCATGAAGTAGACCTGTGACGCAACAAGATGTAAATACCAAGTTTTGCTCATTATCGTGGTATCCTGCTCGGAATCTCCGCTTTGGTGGTAAGCAGTGAAGAGTGGTCAATGAAGATAGAAAACCTTTTCCTGTCTTCTCACCCCCACAGTATACCCCCCTTTTCTCCTCTTTTTTGTTTAGCTAATTTTTTGTAAGATCAGTTGTATGTTGAAGGCAAATGCTTATTTAGCTGTAGGGATATAGGTTTTTATTTCTTTTATCCGTCTTTACACCTGCTGTTTCAGAAACTTGTTATTATAAACACAAGGAAAGTGGTCTAGAGAAACATTGTACAGTTGAAATATTCATTCATTGAGGAAAGGAACTCTCATTTGATAAAATTTTGAATTGAAGTTAAAAGACTGAACCAATTTTAAAGAAAATAATATGTTGTCTTTGTTTCTCATATTGGTATTATGATAAAATATACACTATTTCTTATTATTAAAAAATAATTGTGCACAAATTAGAGCGAATGCTTAAACAAATAATCTTTTCATATAATATACAATCTGCTACTGTTACAATGATTCGAAAATAGAAACAAAATTCTCTTATATATCCTGAACTAGTTCTCATTCAAAACAAGGCAAGCGTTCGAAACATCCCTTGTGTATCTTGCACCAGCAACGATGGCGGTTGATAATGGCAATTTACATGTTGCCTCTGAACAGCAACACAAGTGCGGATCTCTCGCTCTCTTTCCCACACAAAATTAAACAAATTCTTGGCAATTTCAAACGAGGCAAAAGCATCAATGGCAGCATATTCAATTTGTTCATACACCAGTTCCTCTGCATCCCATTTACTCAACGTCACATTCCGTGGCTTCTCCATTACTTTCCCAAGCACCTCTTTCGCCATCCTCTTCAATCCCATCTTCCCATACATTTCCTCTCCATAAATCGCCAATGCCAATTGATTCAAATCAACAGTATTGGCCACAAACAGCTTATGATCACGGAGCAATTTCTCCGCGTCTCCTTTAACTCCAACACCAACAAACTTGACATTCGGATCTGCAAAGAACTTGGGGAGGAATCCTGGAATGCCATCTTTGTGTAGGAGTTGGAATAGTAGGCAACGTCGTCCTACACAGAGCTGGAGAAGAGCGGCTGGGTGATTTTCCTCCGGGTTGAAACAGGGGAGCCACTCGATATCGAGACCAACGAGAAGCTTTTGGAATCTGCGACGATTAACACGCACAGTTTCCCGAATCCACTCATTAACAACAACAGCATTCTTTGTCACAGTAACTTCAAGATCATCCTCGTAGAAAGGAACAACGTATATTTCAGCCATAACAGAAACTGAAAAATAAACAACTTTGGACTCTCAAAATTCAAACTTTTTTTTGATGTCGCTAATGTAATATGATTTTAGTACTAGTAACTCTTTAATTAACCTGTATATATACTAGTTGTATTAACCCACTTATTGTAGGAGAACAGATTAAATAGTTACCAAAAAAGTAAGTTTTCCTATTCCTAAAAGGTTTTGGTTTAATTAAGCCAAATATACGTGTAAGAAAATTCCAAAAGCGGTTATTCTTACCGTTTTAAGTTTCCTAATTTGAAAAAAAAAAAAGAAGTAATTAAACCAAAACCTTTTAGGAATAGGAAAACTTACTTTTTTGGTAACTATTTAATCTGTTCTCCTACAATGAGTGGGTTAATACAACTAGTATATATACAGGTTAACTAAAGAGATACGAGTACTAAAATCATATTACATTAGCGACATCAAAAAAAAAGTTTGAATTTTGAGAGTCCAAAGTTGTTTATTTTTCAGTTTCTGTTATGGCTGAAATATACCTTGTTCCTTTCTACGAGGATGAACTTGAAGTTACTGTGACAAAGAATGCTGTTGTTGTTAATGAGTGGATTCGGGAACTGTGAGTGTTAATCGTCGGAGATTCCAAAAGCTTCTCGTTGGTCTCGATATCGAGTGGCTCCCCTGTTTCAACCCGGAGGAAAATCACCCAGCCGCTCTTCTCCAGCTCTGTGTAGGACGACGTTGCCTACTATTCCAACTCCTACACCAAGATGGCATTCCAGGATTCCTCCCCAAGTTCTTTGCAGATCCGAATGTCAAGTTTGTTGGGGTTGGAGTTAAAGGAGACGCGGAGAAATTGCTCCGTGATCATAAGCTGTTTGTGGCGAATACTGTTGATTTGAATCGATTGGCATTGTCGATTTATGGAGAGGAAGTGTATGGGAAAATGGGATTGAAGAGAATGGCGAAAGAGGTGCTTGGGAAAGTAATGGAGAAGCCACGGAATGTGACGTTGAGTAAGTGGGATGCAGAGGAACTGGTGTATGAACAAATTGAATATGCTGCCATTGATGCTTTTGCGTCGTTTGAAATTGCCAAGAATTTGTTTAATTTTGTGTGGGAAAGAGAGCGAGAGATCCGCACTTGTGTTGCTGTTCAGAGGCAATATGTAAATTGCCATTATCAACCGCCATCGTTGCTGGTGCAAGATACACAAGGGATGTTTCGAACACTTGCCTTGTTTTGAATGAGAACTAGTTCAGGATACATAATAGAATTTTGTTGCTATTTTCGAATCATTGTAACAGTAGCAGATTGTATATTATATGAAAAGTTCATTTGTTTAAGCAATCACTCTAATTTGTGCACAATTATTTTTTTTTAAATAACAAATAGTGTATATTTCATCATAATACCAATATGAGAAACAAAGACCACATATTATTTTCTTAACTAGATTGAGTCTATAATTTCAATTCAATAATTTATCAGATGAGAGTTACTTTCCTCAATGAATGAATATTTCAACTGTACAATGTTTCTCTAGACCACTTCCCTTGTGTTTATAATAACAAGTTTCTGAAACAGCAGGTGTAAAGAGGGATAAAAGAAATAAAACCTATATCCCTACAGCTAAATTTGCTTTCAACATACAACTGATCTTACAAAAAGTAGCTAAATAAAAAAGAAGAGAAGAGGAGGGTATATTGTGGTGCGAGAAGACAGGAAAGGGTTTCCCATCTTCATTGACCACATTGTGCTTACCACCAAAGTGAAGAGATTCCGAGCAGGATACCACGACGACGAGCAAAACTTGGTATATACATCTTGTTGCGTCACAGGTCTACTTCATGAAGGTCATCACTAAAACTGCCGTCATTTGTTGAGGAATGCATTGAATTAGCATCACTAGGCATGAATGAAGACGGAGGCATACTCAATCTAGAGCCTGGTGGTTTTATTTCAGATTTATTTGGTGAATAAGCATCAGGAAAGCTTCCACTCCATGATGCAGTTCGACGGGAATTGGCTGATAGAGAGCTAGTGCCAGTTCCTCTATTGGAGATGTTGTCCATGCTTGCAAATCTTTGCATAGGGGCAGCACTTGATGTTGGTGCAGGAAAATGGAACGATCCATTAACAGCAGCAACTGAATCACTCTCACTATTACTTGAAGTTTCTTGCTCATTGGAAGTACTGTTCCCTGTCTCTTCAACGGGGGACATCGGGGTGGGAACAAAAAACTTGGCATTGCCAGCAGTAGCTGGCTTTATGGAAGGAACAGAAGGTGACTGGAATAGATTTGTTGGGTTACCACCACCCTTGTTGAATGTGTCCACGTACCTGCCAAAAGAAGGAAGAGAACCCAGTCAGCTTTTTCTATTTAGTTATAGAAGAGACCCACCACATGCACTTTTGGTGACCCTGTTCTTTATACCCAAATAAATTTTCTGGATGGAAGCCCTAGTACATGGTCGGTGTAAGTAATAAAAGTAGGTTTGAAAGCACTGCTTCTGCAAAAGTGACAAGGATTAGTTCTTACATTATTAAACAAGCCTGTCGATTAAATTTAACTTGGAGCCACCATAACTAATAGATAAAAGTGATAAATGCTCGATAATATTTTTTGGATCAGTGTCTCATCAGGTGGATGTGTAAAAACAACATATCCCCTGCAATACCAAAGAGTGGGGTCTGGGGAGGCTAGAGTGTACCTTTCTCTTACCTTGGAGGCAGAGAGGCAGCTTCTGATAGACCCCTCAGCTCAAGTAAAACAAGTTCAAAGCAGTTTGGAAAAAGAAATAACAGAAGTGAAGAAGCCATGGCAAAATACTATAAAAAGCATGACAATCAGGGGGATGTGTACACACTAAAAATTGTTCATTTGACTCATAGGAACTTATCAAGTATCGCTCTCGCCAATTTAGAATCCTCTTTCAGCATATTGGACCAATTAGGGAAACAAGGGCTGTTTTGCCTAAGCCACCAAAAGGTTCAATCAGCCAGGGATGATTTCTCTCAAGGGTCATTTGGTAGAATGCATTAGAAGAATTAATGCATGCATCAGCTTTGAGTGTAGTACCAGTTTGGTACATGTTTTCAACTTATGTAAAACTAATGACTCTATTGTTATATCATGCAAGGAAATTTAATGCATGCATTAGCAAGTCAAAGAGACAATTGCCCCCCAAATCTTTTTACATCTTTTCCACCATATTTGTGGTGGGTGGGTACCTTCATAAAAAAAAAAAAATTAATACTGCATGCTACTTTTAAAACACCAAACCAAACAATGCATAAGAACTAATGCAAGCATTACTTATACACTCTATTTAGCATTATTCTTAGCCACCCTACTGAACGACTCTCTATAGCTGTCCAAAGATGTCACTGACCATACCAGGTCTCTACTGGTACACTTTTTTATTGGTCTACTGGTCCAATCATATCATATATAAATAAATCACACAAAAATCACTTGCCTTGACCGAACACCCATACGACCACGAGCCGAGAATTGGTTGGACGTAGGCGGAAGAGGCGGTATTGCTGCACCATTATCAGCTGAATTTGGACTCTTCATTTCCGGAAATTCATTGTTGCATATAGGATTTTCACTTTTTAATACACTCTTCACATTATAATCTGTTGCTCCATTCTGAAAAGCAGCAGTGGTTGGTGGAGGTGCAAGGGGCGGTTCTGCAGCAGGAAGTTCAGCACCTTCCTCTACCCATCTTTTAAGTTTTTCATCATAATAAAATTTATTTGAATCACCCAATTTTGCCTACAAAGAATCAAGACAAAAGGGAACAAGCGTCAGCGTCAAATTTTGTGAGGACTACAATCAAGAAAACGGCAAAGATGAGAGAAAAGAAAATATCTACCTGACGGCCTTGACGGGGTTTGAGGACTAATCCAACAGTTTTCTGGAGAAGCTGGGAGCCAAAGCCAAAGCGACGAAAGCGTGATATCCCTCCAGATGCATTGCTTCCTGTGTTACTTGAGCTTGCGTCCTTCGATGAGTCAACCTGATCCACCACAAATTCACAACGAACTCCTCTTTTCAAGCCAGATTACATAGATCCAGTCCAAAGTAATATTTATAAAGAAACAGGATAAGACACCTGTCTTGGAGTTCTTCCAATGTCAGGCTCCGAAACACTTCTATTATGCATCGTCATTCTACTGCTATCAGCTGTCCATTCACTTGTTGGCTCTGAGGGGATCAGTGATGACATTGCCATGGTTGATTGACTACTTGAAACTCTAGGCGATACAAACTGATGATGATGTTCATTCCCTTGTGAACTACCACTTGTTGGCATCGATGGTGGCAAGCCCCCAACAACACGATGAGCCGTGCTATCAAAAAGGTTAAGCAATTTACCAACCAATTTTCCTGGAGCCAAATTTGTGGAGAACCCTCCCTGCATGCAAAATGTTCCACAATGAGTACCTCTGAAACAATCATCCTGACATAGATGAGAGGATAAAGAGGTACCTGTTGGTGAGTTTTAATCCTTTCCTCGAGAGATGACACTAACAGTCTCAATGTTGAAGTCTCAGGGGTTCGGCCAGTTTTAAGTGATTTTGACAATGCTTGACAGTACCTAAAATTAAAAATGCTAAGGAACCAGCTGAAAGGATGTCAAGTAACTAGCTGAATAAAAAACTCATATACTTACTTTAATGCATCTGATATCCTCCCAACTTCAGCTAGCATGTGTGCATACACAAGTTTATATGGTTGAAAAGGAGGGAGAATAAATTGAGAATTCCCCAGCACCTTTGAGTATTCATAAATCTCAGTCCTCTGTCGATACAAGCATTTTGATTAGTCAAGTGAATGTTAACTAGTAGCACATACAGTTACATGAGTGAATTTGCTGGCTGTGGCACAATATGTTCCACATTTCTTCCTATTGACTAGAAAATGCACAAAAACTAGAGGTCATCAGCACCTGAATAGCCTCTGGACTAGCATAAGTTCGGGGGAATTTCAAGTGATCTGCACCCACAAGACACAATCTTGCGGTATCTGAATATTGTTCAAAGTTTGCTTCAGCAACTAGATAGCAAATGTGTGCAGCAATAATCTAGCAATTTTTTTCAGAAAATGTATGTAAGAAACAGACAACACAGTCAAAGGCAATCCACTGAGTGAGAGTAATATAAAAGAAAAACAATGCATAAGACATACATCACTCCTCTCTTTCCACAAACAATCGCCAAGATGAATAAGCACCAGTTCGTCATCCTTTGTTCTGTTTGCAGTAATCACAGCCAAATTCTCTTCCCAGTCATCAAGCATGATATTAGCACCAAACTAAGATAAACAGAAGAAATCAAAATAAGGTAATAATCCAAAGAAAGTATTATCCTTAAATCTTTAACAAGCAATAAACTAGGAAGAAACAACAGAAAGTCAATATCTAGACATAACTCCCTCCAAAGAAACGGAAAAACAAGAGAAAGTGAGACATTTACAGTCTATGGTGTTACTTAATAAAACGAAAATCAAAACGTCAAAACATAACAAGAGGGTCCTCAAATAACATTCATAAATAATCATAATGGTTAAGGGTAGCTATGAAATATTGTGTGGGTATATTAAGGTTCTGCACACTCATCATCAAAGCTCTGCATGTTTTACACAACAATGACAACACCTAACTTTTTTTAAAAAAAATAATGATGGTGTCCAGGCCACCTTGATTATTCCCCCGGTACCCCTACCAGCACAGGTACTGAGTAACTTGGTCTGCCAACACTTAGGTGGATAGGAAGAACTTGCCTAGTCCTTTTTCCCCCTTTTTGTCTCTGCTAAGAATTTGCACCCCAATGCCACACCTAACTTATCTCCAACCAAACAGAAGATCTTGGACTTCCAAAGAGCAGCCTTATTGAAATTCCAGGGATCAAAAAGTACATAGCTATGCTCCATTTCCCTTTTTTATTCACCTTTAGGTATGCACTAAAATGTCTTCTGAGCTCTTCTTGTTGAAGCTTTAAAAGTCGAGGAACGATTATGATACTATTTTTATAACAGCATAGAAATGATATACTCTATAGAGTGAAGATACAAGAGGATGTCAATGGCAAGATCCAGCTTGAAGGCTCAATTCTTGGGGATCAGGAAAATCATTAAAAAAAATGAGTTCAAGTGGAAGAAAGTAGAAAAAAAAAACTAATGAATACTAACTGCTTGCTATAAGTTATGAACACAAAACCTGTGCAGGCTGTTGAACCGCATTTACAACAGGCATGCCACTTTGAGCTCTAGAATCTAGAGAAAAGACATCAGCAGGTTGACCAGCAATTAGTAGGCACAGTGTCCGCAAAGGTGACCCTGCTACTAACTGTCGAAGTGCCATTTGCTTCACTGTTTCTGCATAGAACTACAATCACGCATGAAATCAAAATATATTAGATAGATATAAAACAGAGAAAGAGGAGAGGAGCAGGAGGGTGGGGGATAAAGGACTATGGAGAACCAAACAAACCTGATCACCAAGTTGTGCAGCGAGAATAAGAGCTGGCCCCCACAACTGCCCTTCTTGTGCACGTTGTAATGCTTCTATCTTTCTACCAGATACTAGAAGACTTTGCACCTCAGCAGCTGTAGCCTTAAAGCGTATAAAAAAAACGGTTGTCTGATTTAGCAAACAATTAACATAGCACCTAAGAACAGAAAGTTGTATAAGAATTACCTGCATCTGTCCTTCCGAAGGCAATTGCTGCAAGCACTGGGGAACAGTGGCATATTGATCGAATTGCATGCCGTTCCTCTTCACAGATGCAAACAATTTGGCTATCGCAGTTTCTGGAACATCGCTTTCCTGTTAAAGTAGCAGAACCAAGTTAGCAACAGCTACTGACTTTGTTGATTGTGGTGAAAATAAAGTTAGATAGGAGCTATTTTTCATGCTATCAGGTTAGATGGTTGTCCAAGATGAAGAATGTAAATACATCAAGCAAAGGATGACATTCCTTCGCATAATTTCTTTGGACAAGGTAAAAAGGAACCGCAGAAAAGCAAGTTTAGCAAACTTCACCAAATTTGACCAAATATTGTGAGGAGGATAAGTGTATCAAAATTATAGCTGTTTTCATTTGAACATAATTATTATGTTTTTTGTTACCTTACCTCAGAAAAACATAAGTATGTCAAAATTATAACTGCTTGAACTTCAATACTTTTTCCTAGTTATTATTAGGTATTACAATACCAAAACCTATGGTGTTAATTCTAGTAAAAGATCTCTTAAGATGATGATGGACTTGAGACTTCATGTACTTCTGCAGTGAAAATCATCAAAGAGAACACAAATAATGAAAAAGAAACACGTCCCCCAAAACCTCCAGCCACTCTTTGAGATAGACAATTTAGAGGATCCGAGTGGAACAAAACTAAACTTTCCAGTGCCCAATATCTGCCCTACTTCACAACTCTGCTCATGTGGTGATGCAAGCGCCTAATTATGGTTTCCCCTCTCTTGGCTCCACGATTATTTATTTATTCAACTGCAGTCAACATCCATTACTGGATTATCTTTCTTGTTTCCTACCTAATGCTCTCATCATTTAAGGAAGAGAAGCCAGTTAAATTACTTAAAACTTGGGGGAGAGACCGATCATGTAGGTGATCAAGTCAAAAATTCAAAAATATAGAGAGCAATTTATCTAAAAGCCAAAGGTATGCTAGACTCAGAACATGTAAGACGTATGAGAAACTATAAAAGTCAGTGTGTGCTTATACCGTGAAGTTTCCGAAATCCAATGAAGTTTGACAAGTAAAAGCATTTGTCAAGTCTTTCAGTTGACAAAAGTGACACTTAATTCTATAAACCCAACTAAAGCAAGTCTAGGTTAGATGGAGATATCAAAAGGCATTAGAAGTGAAAGTAGTTAATATGCCTATACGGCAACAGAACAGAAAACAATAAGCAATGGAATAAATTTTACTTGGTTGGACAAGAGCTTGACTTCAACGAACAGTTTGTTTGGGAACGTTAGAACAAACAATCAGTAACTAAATACCAGCATGTTATTTCTACAAATTTTCAAATCTTACCTTCAACACAGCATCAGTACCAAAAGGAGAACGGAGTTTCCCATAATATTGACATGCTATTTTTAGCAAGGACAGAAGCAACCTCAATACTTCGCCTTTCCTGTAATCCATGTCAGCAGATTCAGAGTTCGCAATCCTTTCATCGATCCATTTATTCAACTCCTTAAGACTGGGATTTCCACCAACTAGTGGACCAGGGAATGATTGTTGGCACAAAGCTCGGGTATAGTCACATGCCCCCGTCACAAGACTTGAACTGTCAACTCTCTCAGAGACAACATCCATCAAATTGAGCACATATATTGAACCTCCGACGGAATTCTTTACTCATCATGCACAAAGACTTTCAATCATTAGTAAGAGTACTGCAACCAAAAATGTCAGGGAAAGACAAAAAACAAAACAAATTTGACACAAACCTGACTTCCAAAGGATGAGCTCCCAAAAGAACTGTGATCTTTCATCACAATCAGTTTTCCACCAAAACCAAAAGAAACCAAAGCATGTGGTGGACGGCCAGCAGATGATTTTCCTGCAGTGGGAGCATGAGCAAACTGCTGGCTACTCTGAAATGCTTGTTGTGAATAATTGGCTGTGATTTGAGTCCCATAATAATCACTTGAGCCATGCTTCTGCTCATGATGCTGGAGCGTTGGCTGACTAAATTGCTGACCCAAACCCCCAGCAGAGAAATAACGTTGGTCATTTTGACTTTGTTTTGTGTTTGCATTGTATGGAACTGTTCCATCATAATGATTAGGGATTTGGCTATTTACATGGCTGCTTGCAGAAAAATCAGGGTTGTAGTTTTTCTCTAATTGTTGGTTCCCCCTATATTCTGACACGGTGTTACTTTTTGCAACATTTTCATTTTTCCCTATATTTGAGCTATGCTGATTCTGATTGTAATTGCCGAAAGAACCAGACCAGTTGTAATCTCCTTCACTGCTGCTAAACTCTTGGGATCTACTATTGTCATTGTGCCCATATGCACCGTAATTCCTTTGCTCACTAGAGCCAGACCAGTTGTAATCTCCTCCACTGCTGCTAAATTCTTGGAATCTACTATTGTCATTGTGCCCATATGCACCGTAACTCCTTTGCTCACTATTGTGAGAGAAAGTCTGCACTGAAGCCAAATCATTCTGATCCAGTTGACTCTCACCTTGAACAGTGGATTGAGCAGACGATGTGTAGCTTTCCAGAGAGCGCCATTCAAGTGCAACAGTATCGTAATACCAACCAGGGTACTGAGGATCAAAAACCATATGCGACGGATACCCATTGTTAAGTTGTGAGGCCTGATTCCAGTCAGTCGTGACAACACCTACATCACTAGCCAGTGACACCTGATTCCAGTCAGTCACAGTCCCTCGATTGTCACTCGCCTGCATAGCCTGATTCCAGCTTGCCACATTCTCAGTAGCATCGTTCACCTGCGAAACCTGATTCCAATTAGTGACACTCTCAGTCGTACCACTCTCAGCTGCATTGCCAGATACAGACTGAGCAGTTTTCTGTAAGTACGAAACCTCTGGCGTTCCATCAGAAACTAAATTAGAATCAGTACTTCCTTGTACATTAGCTCCTGATTCATAACTATCAACCTGATACCACTGCCCGGTACTTACGTCATACTTCCATCCTGGATAAAGATTTTCCCAATATTGACTACTATTTACATCCTGTCCATCTGCAACTTGTTCTGCAGTAGCATCATGCGCGTAACTATCTTGACCCTGTGTTAAGGAATTAGTATTCTCCAAATATGCTGTTTCATGAACTTGTTTTGTGTCATGAACCTGTTCAGCGGGCAAAACAGTTGAAGCGTTATTCATATCATTTCCTGCTGCATCACCATTACTATCTCCCAATTCATTGAAGAAGTCCGTGTAGGATCCAAACCCAGAAGCATCGTTGGTAACTGGATCAGCATGGAAAGCACTCCATCCAACTTCCTTCACACCCGAAATGCTCGATCCACTAGTCTGATTCTCCATCTTGCCACCAGTTACCTCAGTCTCCAAATTACCATTGCTGGATTCGAGTAAACCATCTGACCCCACAGAAGTTAATGACACTAAAGAACCACTACTCTTCTCTCTATTTCCCTCAACTACCAAACCCGGTTTAACACTGCTATCACCACCTTTATCTACTTTTTCCCCCTCCTTCCCAGTATCACTACTTATACCACCATCAACTCCACTTTTAATATCATCACTTATACTGAGATCAGCAAAAGCTTTAACCTCATCAGCTTCATTCCCATCAACATACACCGAGCTCGCACCCAAACCCGCGCCCGTTGACGATGTAGTTACATTAAAACCAACATTATCATCATCATCATTAACCAATTTATCAAAAAAATCCTCATCCGTCTGATCCTCCACTAAAAATGGAGGATTCGAAGCCATCTAACTAATCCTAACCCTAAATCCTAACAAAATTTCGCTCAATCAAACTCCAAAATCGAGCTAACAAGTACCAGATCCGACCTCAAAACTTCAACTAATTGCAGAAAAACAACAATTTCTGCATTGAATTGAAGCACAAAACCGGCACGATCTAAGTTTTTCGCCAGATCTCAACACACCCAAAATCAAACCCAAAAAAATCGCCGAAAATTGGGAAACTGTTGGATTAAACTCAACGCATCAGAATTGAAAACACAAACAGAAAATTAATGCATGAAGTAATTAACTTACAGATCGAAGAAGCCAATTTCTCTGACCATATATATATATTTATACTTGTTCTTTTTCTTTTTTTTTTTCTATATAGAAAACAAAACAGAAAAGCTCTCGTTTTCCTTTTTTGGTCCCAAAACTCTCAAAATGTTTATATACTTACTATTTATACGTATGACGTAATTATATCTTATTTTTAAATTTACTGTCAACATTTATATACAAACTCTATCAAATTCGAATTTGCGAAAAAAAATTCATAATATGTTTAACAACATATTAACCACTATTAAAGATTGTTCCTTCCTTTATGAGAAGTCTCGGGTTCGAGCCGTGAGAATAAAAAAATTCTTGATAGGAAGTGTTTTCTCCCAAATAAGATTCTATGCGGTACAAATTTGAATATAATTAGACTTCCACAAGGCATCAAACACTAGATAGAAAATCAAAATATATATATATACTAACTAATATACTATCATACCTTGTTAGTTTTGTTTTACTATAAGTTTCTCATTTTGACACTTTAATTGACTCAAACTCTCAAAATATTTATAGACTTAGTATTTATAATTGTATTTTTTTTAGAATTTTACATTGTGTTTTGATATTTACATTGAAATTTTGTAAGACTCTTTTATTTCAATCAGGGTTTCTTGGAGGCTGCTTTATCCTAAACCCTACTTCATGCCTATATAAAGAGTATTATGTTTTGGCATCTCAAATATCACTAAATCCTAGGGATATTTATCAAGAGATCAAAATCTCAATCTCAAATATCAATTTATTTTTTCATCACATTAAAATTTGTTATAAACAATTCGTTATTAGATTTTTTTCTTGATCAAATCTTAAATATTTTTATTTATTATATAAATAAATACATTTCATTCCATTCGCAAACATATAAACTTTATTTTCATAAAAAACGTAACTATTAATAATTATAAGTATATGTTATTCCTCGTCCCCCAAGATAAATTATTGAATGAATATATATTATTTAATACGTTTCAAAGATAAAACTATCAGATATTAGAGTATCATATTTAAATTTTGAATGGAGTTAAAAATTTAAAAATTATGTTGAACGACAACAAAATAATAAAGAAGACGAAAGATGATATTATAGATATCTCCACACGCGTTTTAGTGGAACAAATTTTCTTATTTTATACGCTTCACAATCGCATTATACTCAAATAATTTTAGTCGAGACTAACAATACAACACTGTTTATGACTTTATTGCTTTAAATTAGGATAAAATTTTGTATTTTTGTCTTAAATTAATTTTCATGTTTTTTTTTACGTGCCTCTTGAAATTATTAATTAGGAAGAACTTTTAAATATTTTCCTTCGTGTGTTTCTTACCATATAGTTCTTTTTTAAAAATAAATAAATAATTTACCTTATTAGTGTGTTTATAGTTTTTAATCGTATTTATTATTAAGAATAAAATGTAAAAAAAATTAGTCAAATTTGTGTTGAACTATTAAAATAATAAATATTTTGAAATAATATTTTCTACAATTGCGATAGATTTGCTGCGAAGTGATTACTTTTATCAAATGTTTAAATTAATATATTATTACTGTCATTTATTTTATTAGAGTTATGACTTATGAGTATTTCTTCAGATTATTGCCTTCATCTGGTATTAGACTTCCTTTATCCTAAATTGGATCATAATGTATAAGTTTTTGGGAAAATTAAGCTCCTACCTTTTTAAAATAAATTATTTATATTTATATATTGCTTTATATTTTATATCCTTATATTATTAAAATACACCTCCAATATTAAAATTTGCATGCTGACATCAACATCCACCTTGTATGATATACTAAATAAGGTATACATATACTAATAGGGTATCACAGATGATTAAACTCGGTCCTATGTGATACCGATATAGTTCAATATACCGATAGAGTATCACAAAAAATATATTTTCTACTAAGTTAGAATTTAATAAATGAGTTTGTAACTTTAATAATTTTCTCTTAATTATTTTATTTATTAAAAAAAGAGCTCAAAATTATATGGTACCAATAGTATATCAATATACTAATGGAGTATCACAAGAATATATTTTCTACTAATTTAGAGTTTAATAAATAATTGTATAACTTTAATAATTTTCTAGTCCTATACGATACCGATATGGTATAAATATATCGACGGAGTATCACAACGAATGTTAGAGTTTAATAATTTTTTATTTCTTTCTAAAAAAGATTAACATAATCCTCTATGATATTGATTGGGTATCTATAAACCGCCACAGTATCACAGAGGATTGAACTCATTCTATATGTTATCGGTATGGTATGTTGAGTATATTTCATAGTTTTATTGCTGATATCAACATGGTGTCATGCTGACATCATGACAAAATAAAAAAGGGTAAGTGAGGTAAGAAAGTAAGTAGTTGAAGTCATGAGTCAATTAAGTATAAATAATTTGGATTGAGTATATTAAGAGTAAATAATTTCAAATCAAGTCTATTTTGTGTACTTTTCCCTACATTTTTTGTCCAATAATAGTTGTCAGCTATTGATTTTGCACAAATCTTAAGAAGCAATAAAATAATATGGGCAAACAACAACAACAACATATCCATTGTAATCCCACAAGTGAAGTCCGAGAAGGATAAAATGTATGTAGGTTTTATTACTACCTTGTAGAAGTTATTTTCGAATATGGGCAATATTACTATATTAACCTTTAACAATGTAAAATTATCTTTAACCCTTAACAATGTAAAATTTAATGCCAACTATATAAAGTGTTTTGACTTGTTGCCAACTTGTCATCCAATGTATGAATCAACTTGGAAATTAATATAATATTAAGAACATCTTCAATTCAAAATATCAAATTTTATATTATAACAATATTAGTATTATTTTTGTGTAAATTAGCTTTAATCCAAGGAATAATTTTTAGTAGTTTCCAGCTATTTTTGGTCCTTTTTTATTTTCGTTAGAAAGAGGAGTATTTGCGAGCAAAAAATTTAATAGTAAGATATTTTTTAGCTAATATTTAATGCAAGGATATTTTTGCTCCATTTCAAATAGTTCGGAGGTATTTTTGTCCCTTTTTCCTTCTTTTATGTTTATCATTTTAATATTTTTTAAAAATATTTTATTTTATAATATTTATTTTTTATTTTTTTCTCATTTCAACCTTTACTTCCATGTGATTCCATGCAACTTTTCGCAATATTTTTTTACTTATGTTTATTTTTCTCTTTAGTATGATTTTATTATTATCATAGTTTTCAATTTAAAGTCAAATTTATTGTTGAAAAACTTATGCTTTTCTTTAAATCATATTTATATATGTTATGTCAAATTTGACATAGAAGTCTTATGTCAAATTTTTTATTTGAAATTCAGAACTTATACTATATTTTTAATTTTATTTATGTTGATAATACATGATGTGATATTTTATATTACAAATTATTTTTTTGTTAATTAAATTTGATAGATTATCTTTCTATCCAATATTTTAATAATTTAACTACATTATTATATTTATGTTATTTTGTATTTTCGTCAAATATCGCATCCATATATTCCTATAAAATTTGTATTTTTAAGTAGAGATTTAAAATCCTTATTAATGTATTAAAAATATAAAGTTGACGTAATCAATTAGCATGCTCAATGGACCAGAGGAACGGAGAACGCCGGGGAAACCAGCCAGAATTTTACCGGAACCCTCATCCTGCGCCGCCTAATTGGCCTTCCGACGACTCTATCTCTCGTAACAATGGGAACTTAGACAATCACAGAAGAAACTTTCCCGGCCACGGAAACCACTACAACCGCCGGCAACATCACCACCATCACCATCGGAACCCGAATTTCGAGCAGAACTTCGGTGGTCCTTTTCCGGTTCGTAAGAGACCTTTCGATCAAGCAATCTCTGGTACAAAGCATTGTTTTTGTTCGCACGATTATATAATCAATCTCTCATTCCTAATTTGTTTGGCACTTTTGCTTATCCTGAGTGAATTTGATTAACTTTTGAGAGACTTGATTATTTCATTTTTTTGCTGAAACAAGTTTAGACATGTGGACACTATAGTAAAGAGTAGGACACCTCGACTAATTCAACAGCATACATGTTACCTCTCACTGCCAACAGTATCAGTTAACTCCGTCCACCAAGTTGAAATCACCTGGGGCTTGTTGTCTCTGCTGGATTTTACCTAACACGTTATGGTTTTCAAACCACTTTGTTGACAGAGGACCACACCCTTAGGTGCAAAAGAGGATTGTCAGTTTGCAAACCACCTTGTATAAAATTGGTGGAAGGATACATTCTAAAATGTGGTAAAGTTCACTTAGTTGAATTTCCAGAAGCAAAAGAGCCAATCTTTTTTGGACAGTGGGAGAGTTTTGTATTTTACTGAGTGTCTGTAGGAGGATTTCCCACTAACATTGCTGAATTTTGTTTTTTAGACTTTCGGGATTGTGGCGGTTTTGTGAAACTCTATGTAGTAGGAGTCCCAAGGCCAGCGGAAGAAGAAGATGTAAGTCTTATAATTGAATATTCAGAAAAATGATCTCTTTTTTCCATGTTATGTTGCTGTTTAGTTTTATTCACAAACGGGGATTTCTACGTGCTATTAGTTATGCTTAAGATCAAGATTCTAGGCTAATAAGAGCTTAGATAGTAACAAGAACAACTATTTGTTTCGACCCCTAAGTAGTTGAGGTTGGCCACATAAAACCTCTATACATTCTTCTTCAATTAGTTAGGCATTCATTCCAATACCTAATAATTGGTTTTTAAAGCTAAATGTTTATAAATCTAGAGATGCTCAAAATCTCACATCTAACCTACATTGACATACAAATCTCTAGCCAAACGAAAGCACTCCTGAAGGAATATGCAATCGTAACGTATGTTTGAGACAATGAATTATCTTGCACATATATTTTAACACTTGGTGTTTATCAACGGAAGTTTTTTTTTACTTATCAAAAACATGTACCGACAACGACTAAACCTTAATAGTCAGTTGATCGCTTTCTCTTGTTTTCCTGTTTCTTTGGAGGGAGTGACATCTAGATATCGACTTTATGTTGTTCATTTTTACTTCTTTATCTTCGTGAATTTAGGTGTCCTATGTTTTGCATAGATACTTCAGTAGTTCATTTGTCTTGGATCAACTGCGTCATATGGATATTATATAGTATCCTGGTATTCAATTAAAATTAATCTGCACGACGTCAATGCCAAAGTAGTAGGCATCAACTAATGGTTCCAAATAATATGTACAGAAGAGTTATAGATATCCATCTGTGTAGGTAGAATGGGTTAACCACTAGCTTCAGTCCAAATTAATATGTACAGGCTTTCCCCTGTCCAATTATCCAGTTACGTGCCATTTCACTGGGATTTTAAAAATTTGAATTTTCATATGTCTAAGTGCTTGCAGATACCATGTTTGAATATGTTCATTATCAGGGTATATTAAAAATATTCCTACATATGAATACATGTTCTTTCAATTCAGGTTCGGTCTGTTTTTGGTGAACATGGGCATATTGTTGAGTATGTTCGTCTCATGGATAAAGGCACCGGTCTGAGGAAAGGTAGAGCCGTAGAGGAATGTTGTAACAGTTGCAGTTGCCAGGTTATCTGCCTAGTGTACTAGTTGTAGTTTACATTGGTGGTTTTGCTTATCAAAAGTCCTGACATTTGCACTGGGTTCTGTATTACCAAAGTAATTCAAAGCATTTAAATGCAATTTAAATCTTGTGGATCATTTACATTACCAGGATTTAATCTTTTTTTCCCTCTGTGAAACAATTCTACCCCACAAAGGCAGGCACAAGGTCTACGTACGCCCCACTTTCCCTAGACTCCACTTGTGGGACCACATTGGGTTGTTGTTGTTATTGTTTATGTTCACTATATTCCCTGCACATGTATCATCTGGAAGTATATTATTATCTTTTTGACAAGTATAGGTATCAGAATGTAAATGAATATTTTTCTTCAAAAAGAACAAAAATGAATAATGATTTGCTCTGCAGAATGCTGTTTTGTGAAGTATAGAGCGCTAGATGAAGCTAATAGGGCTATTAGCGCATTCAATGGTCGATATACTTTTCCTGGGGTTAGTTTTCTTCTCTGTTATGAAGTTAAAATGATTTACCCTCTAAGAAATTATTGATCTCCTCGTACTCAGTTTGTATATATTTCTTGCTTGCAGTGTGAGTTTCCCTTAACAGTTAGGTATGCTGATGGGGAGCGTGAACGTCTTGGTAATTGTTTCGCTGTCTCTGTTTAAATTTATAGTAAATAATATAGTTATCATATGCTTTGTCAAATTTTAACTAAAAAATTAGAACCCTTCCACTAGTTATATTATCCACCAAACTCACTCCCCACCTGCTATGTTAAGAATCGTGTATGACTGCAATTTTATTTTCCAGGAAAACACATAGTAAGGATAAGACGATACTAAACAATATTAAAAATAATAGTAAATGGGCAGATTCTTGGGAAGTTCAAAATATTTTTTGATGAGTTGACATGGAATATTTTCTCAAGTGTTTACAGTCTGAACTTTCAGTTATCTTGTTGTGCTTCTCTGTGTTTATTTTCAATGCTTTACTATTTTTATGTCCTCTTTTACCTCTTTTTTCTCTTATTATAGGAATCTTGGCTGAAAACAATCAGAAACTTTATGTTGCTGGTCTGAAGAAACAAGCTACCAAAAAAGAAATTGAGGATGTATGTTCCACATATATGCGTTTTACCAAGACGTCTAGACTCTATCTTCCTTTTGCTCCTTCATTTTTTGCTATTACTCTTTGTTCAATTCGTCCATTCTTTCTGTGTGTATGTGTGTGTGTGAGAGAGAGAGAGAGAAGGAATCTGCATGTTTCATGCTTCCATTCTTGCATCTATAGACAATATGTATTGGGCACAAACTCAAGCTTTTGTGTACTTAGTGCCATTGGATGAAAAGAAATCAGCAGCAACTACTTTTGCAGTGATGTCATTATTATAGGTTTATCAATTGTAACTGTCATTTAGAGGATATAATTGATAAAGATTAGCACTTGCTCCGTCCCAATTTTACCTGCCACATTTTATGATTTAGGATTTAGTAAAGTGCGCCATAAACTGTGCCAAATAACAAGCTTTATTCCGTTCTCATGTTTGAAAAATGAGTTCAATCATGATATTATGTCCTCCTATTAGTCAGTGTTGATTTTATTACCTCTATAATTATTGTATTAAGTGCAGTTCAATCCTTGATCTATATACACTGTCAAATAAAGTCACAGATAAAAGACGGTACTATCTGTTTCACTTTTGAGCCAATGGAAAAGTTTTGAGTTTGTATGTACGCCTTTGCTGGCAGGTATTTTCTCCATATGGGATTGTTGAAGAAGTCTACTTAATTGCGGATGAACTAAAACAACGCCGTGGTATGTAACAACCACTATCTTCTCTCTTTATTATTTTGATATCTAATTTGCAGGAGTGTGCATTTGGTAACAGTTTTGCTAAGATGATTTCTTAACCTAGTTTTGGACATGTTTCTTTGTTACTATGGCTGCTTCTCTAGTCGCTGCCAACACTTCAGCTGGTTGAACATCCTCCTTAATTTTACTAATCAAGTGCTTCCTGACATGTTTGAATATGCTATATTCGGTGCCATGCTTATTATTCATGCTGCCTCTACATAAATACAATGTCGGCACTCCTACTTCTGGATTGTCTATACATGCTTTGTATTTCAACTTTTTCTTCTTGATGTTGATATTATCCTTGCCTTGAAGGGAGTGCTTTTATCAGGTTTGCTTGTAGAGACATGGCAGTTGCGGCAATGAATGCATTACATGACACCTTTGTAATTAAAGTAAGTCCCTGTATTAAACCATTAATGTATATTTCTGGTCTGACCTGCAACCATATTTCCTTTCTCCATTGGCTTGTGGTTCAGGTATGTGAACACCCGTTGGTTATTCGATTTGCAGATCCTAAGAAGCCCAAGGCAGGAGAGTTGAGGTGTGCATTATTCTATGAATTGTTTTTCCTTATATCTTTGAATGGATCAAATATTACTAGTTTAGGACTACCTCTTTTTGTAGGATGAGTCAGTTACTTTTTCTGAATTAACAAAGTAGTAGCAATTTAGGATGAAAAAGTTGAACACTAATTTAAGAAATTAGAATGGAATTGATGCTCTTCTCTCCTGTTGTGGTATCTGAGATTCTCTTGATTGAGAAAGTTAAAAGTGTTTATGATCAGTGTTCTAAAAGTCTTTTTCGGGCTTGCAGAACATCCTGAGGCTCACATGGGGGGCTTTTCTTTGGGAGGCATATGACCCAAGCGCCTGATTTTGAGCCTTAAACACACCTAATGCTTTGGGCTTGCCCAACAGTTCCTGCGCAAATTATGTTTCTAGTTCCTAATTAGTAATGTGGACCCTCAAAATTCTTTAGCAAATGAATGATAAAAGTTGTGTTCTCTGTTGGAATTATGAATTTCTTATGCCAATAAAGTTATTTACCTTATAGAAAAAATTCACACTATTGCTTGTGTAGTTTGTAAATCTTTTTTGTAAGCTTATGCTTATTTTGTTTTTATACAAACATGTAAAAAAATTTAATATTCAGGGAACTTATGTCCCATGCCTTAGGGCTTATGCCTCACCCCACGTGTGATAAAATGCTTTGTCTCATGCCTCTGCATTGTATAGAACTGCTTCTACTTCCTCAGGCATCTTGTATCTTCTGTAACAATTTGCTATAGATACTTGTTCGGTTGTTCTTATCCGACCCCATTCTATTTATTCATGCAGTTCTTTCTGGTGCATTTCTTATGCAAGTCATTAGACTAGCTTTTAGTTTATCACCTCTTGAATGTTTTTATTTTTGCTGATTGCGGTATCTGGAACTTACATCTTGCAGGGCGCCATCCCATATGAATGAGCACAATGGGAATATGGCAGCTAACCAATCTAATCACCAGAATACAAATCAGGTTATTGTTCAATATTTTAGAAAACTAGATGGCAACATGTCGTAATACGTGTTTTACTATTAGAATGGCCTAACAATTTCTATTTAGTACTGTAGCCTCTCGTTTGGTTGGGAACAACTTATCCCTGGATTAGTTATCCTGGGATTAGCTATCCTGGGATAAGTTATCCCATATACATAGTGGGATAACTTATCCCATCACTATGATATAAATGGTGGGATTAGTTATCCTAAACTTGGCAACCAAACAAGATACCAAAATCTTATCCTTCACTAATTTTTTATCCCTCACACCAAACGGCCCCTAAGTTTCTTATGCGAGTACATCTAATTTTGTGCAGTACGAGCTTAATCTCTTTGCCTATATGAAAAATGTGCAATGCCCAATACAGAAATACCTATCAAAGACACTACACCAAAAAAAAAAAAAAACGAAAGATGTTTCAAGTATCTGTTGCATTTTGCAGACTCCAAATAACAGAAGCAATCCTCAGACAGTTTTCAGCACTCATGTTGGATCAGATAATGTTTTGCCATCAGCTGCATCTTCTGTCAATGCAAAATCTTTAAATGCTGAGATGGTGGAGTCTATAGATTGTGAATGGAGCGAGCATATTTGTCCTGACGGAAACTTATATTATTATAACTGTGTAACATGTGAAAGCAGGGTAAGATTTCATTAGTTGTCCAAATCTTTTTCCCCACTCGATCCCATGCCCCTCAAAATGCAATGAATGCCTGAAAATATGCAAACAGTGGGAGAAGCCAGAGGAGTTTGCAGTTTATGAAAAGAAATTAGAAAAGTTAGATCTACAGCAACAGGATCAGCACAATCGGAGATTTCCTGTCCGTAACACTCCAGAAGTTTCTGATATGCGTCAGGTACAGCTTTCCTCAGGGGAACCTTCCTTTCATTCAGCAAGTAAAGATTTTTCTCAACATGTTTTTTACTTGTATGGTATAGGGTTTTTATTGGGTGTTTCGGGTTTGATTTTGTGCGTGAAACTTGAAGGTTTTCATTTGTTGATTAATGAGACCTTGTTTTACTACATTGGCGGCTGTTATATTTTATTGAGATAAGTGTCAAAGACACACCTAAGTTATCCCCCTTTTTAAGTTTCATACCTAAATTATTGGAAGTGTGAGTTTCATATCTAAATTATCACTTATTAGTTGAGTCAAGGGTCTATTGGATATAAGAATTAGTTGAGTGTACTTGAATTTGTTTCCTTCGTATTTAATAGAACTCCAAGATTACCCCTTGTTGCATTTTTGGATCCTTTGAAGGAAAAGAAAAACTGGATGCTTTGAGGGACCTGAGCAATTATTCCAATTTTGAAAGCTGATGTCTTTTAGATCTTTCTGCTAATGCGTTTCAAATCTTTCATGGTGTAAAAATTGGGATGTAAATAATATTGATTAATTTTTGTATATATGTGTGTGTGTGTTTTTGGAGGTCCGACTTTGATGTCCGCACACTCTGATGTCGATCTGTAAATATATTTGGCCAATCATTAGCACTTTCATCTGGATATTTGCATATTTAGCATCTCAATAATACTTTTTGGAACAAAGGAATTATTCAGACTGATAATCTTATACGTGCTTTTCTGAAATTTCAGGAACTCGAAACAGCTAGTTCGGCAGTACCTATGGCTTGTGTCTAAACATTGGTTTTCATTTTACAAGTTATTATAACTGAGTGTATGGCATCTGACATTGCACATTTTAACATCTCAAATAATTACCTTTGGAACAAAGTAGTTCATTCTCATGATATTATGTGTTTTGTGAATTTTCAGGAACTCGAAACAGCAAGTTCAACGGTTCCGCTGGCGCATGTACACAACATGTTTTTTTCTTATCTTAGAAGTTACTGAAACATATGGTTTTGTTTTTTCAGTTACCAGTGACACTAGCACTGAAAGGCAACATTTCGAAGACTGGGTTTCTTGGAATCCAGATTCTGGTAATTGTTGAGTGTGCAAATTTGTACCTACCTTTCAAGTGCTTTGAGATTTACTGTAAGCTGTTAGATTATTAGAGCCTTTTCCCCAATGGGGAGCAAATATGTAGTGATAGTTGTACATTTGGTCTAACCTTAGCTTTTACGTTGTTTCGAACCATTTAGGATGATTTTTTACTTGAGTCGAGGGTCTATTGGAAAAAGTCTCTCTGTCCTGAGGTAGAGGTCTGTGTACACTCTACCTTCCTCAAACCTACGGACTATACTAGGTATTTTGTTGTCTTTGCGTTGATATTAAATTATGATACTAGCATGGATGTTTAGATAGTCGAACCCCAACTTGTTTCGTACTGAGACATAGTTATTCTATGGATGTTTAAATACCTTTCTCGGCCTTTCGGCTAAGATCAAGTGACTAGTGGGGATGTACGTAATTCAAACTTTGAGAAGAGGTGTATGTATGAGTAAAATCTATTTACATTGGGTGTTAATGTTAAATCGATAAAATATAAAATTAGATCACGCTTGACTATTTGTTAATTTTTATCCTTATTCTTGATCTCTATATATCATCCTATCTAGGGTCATGTCTTCGGTAAGTTATTAATAAGTCATGTCCTGTCTAATCACATATATTTTCCCACTCATATCAACGAATGCATCTCATATATTTTGCAGATAAACGTAATCATTTATCCATGATTAATTAATATATATTCTTGCCATGATAGGTGAATATTAAGGTCAAATTAATAATTGAAATCCCAAGTCTATCATTTCCCTTTAAAATGACGTTTTATTTATTTTTAAATAATTCGACATAAACTAAGTCAAAAACATAACGGATTAAGAGAAATATCACTTGTACAAAATTCAAAGTAATTATATATATATAAGAACTTAGGAATTAAAAAAAGGATTTTTCTCCCAATAATATAAGAGCAAGTCAAAGCCATACAAATCACCTGTCTCTTGTGGAAAATGCAAGTGTGAATTTTTTAAAAATAATAACATACCCGATGAAGATCCCGTGGGATTTGATGAGGACAAAATAGACGCAAACTTTATTACTATCTCATAGAGATAGAAAAGTTGTTTTGAAATACCCTCATCTCAAAAATCATCTTCAATAGCAGAAAATATTAGATGTAGAACGACTAGAATAAACAACAAATGAATATATATAGCGACAATAAAAGTAACAAAATAAATGACGGATGATAACAACGCAATACAGTGACACGACTACTAGTCTGCTATAACCCAAAGCTTCTAACTTTCTACTCTAATACGTGACTTTCATTTCTTTCTATTTAAGATCATGTCCTCAATGATACGAAACTGTACGATTTTTAAAAAAAAATAGCATTTACAATTTTATTTTGTCAATAACAATTTTATCAAAAGGACAAAATAAATAAATAAAAAGTTAAAGCGGGGTTCACGTTGTACAATATTCTATTAAATTGATAGTACAAACATAACTTTCCATCCAAAATTAAAATAATTATTAAAAAATTTATTGGATAATCATTTTTTCAAGTCAAATAAATAATAATTATTAAGAGTGAGTGACATATATGCTAAATTTTAATGTGAGATTTTGATATTTAACTCTTTTAATTAAGTTCAACAATTTTTCCAACTCGCAAAGTGCCACGTAGCTATCATCATTAGATTTGACTGAATTCAATAATTTTTATTTTATTTTTTGATATTGATTCATATCAACTTAGTATTTTTGATATGAAGTATAAATTTATGTGTAAAAATTAAGTAAAATTACAATAAATAAGGGGTATACACGAACTCATAAACTTAAAAATGTAATGGTTCAATTTTTTTTTAAAATTAATTTAAAAACTAAACTCATAGAACTTAAACTCTATATTTGCATCACTTAAAAATCATTATATTAAAATTCAAAAATCATAAAATGAAAATACTAGCTTCGTCTCTGAACATTATAGTGAAAGACAGTAAAATCACAAAAAACAAATTCATAGTGTTTACAATACTAATTAAACAAAAATATGTAATATAATGAACAAATTTTTATATTAATGATAATTAAGTTAAAATTGTCAATAATGGTAATTTTAATATTGAAATTCCTTTACCATCTACATATGCAAAATTTTTAATAGGTTGCATGTGCAAGTTTTTCAATAAATAAGAAGCAAAAACATGCATAAAAATGATTAGATTTACCTTGCACTCAAGAAAACGAATTCAGAATTCAAAGTTTATAAATTCACATAATAATTTTCAAGTTAATATATCTGCAATAAACATTTACTATCAAATATCTATATCTATATAGTAGATTTCTCAATATAAATATAAAATTTGAGTAAAGATTAATGAATTTACAATGATTCATTTTAAAAATCAACATATTAAAATCAAAAGAGTCTGGCGAAAAGTCCTCCATTCTTAATTTGCCTATAGTGGGATCCTCCAAACCACAAGCCAAAAAAGAAAGCCAGTTTTCATTCAATCGGCGAAATCAATCATATTTTTATTGTTATAAATATACTTTTACTAGTATGAATCGACTTTAAATGAACCCACAAATTTTAATGCTAGATATAGTCGTGATGGCAAAAGGTAAAATATTATATTCTTTATAGTAGTAAAGCTTATATATGATAGTATCTTTTTTTTTCTTAAAAAAAAAAAACTTTAACAATATGAGTCCATTAGAAGATTTAGAACATGGTTAATACTAAAGCTAGAAAGGAGGGCATCTGATTCAAAGTAAAGAAACACATTTTGTCCACTTAAAAATAGAAAAGAATCAATTTGTCAGCAAGAAAGAAAAAAACCAACTATGCAAAAAAAAAAAAAAAAAGTATCACTTGTTGTAGAAATCATTTTGCATTAGCAGAGTTCGGAAAAAGATTACACCTAATCTAATATAAGAATCAGTAACTGTTTTCACGGCTCAAATTTAAATATGTAAGTCATACAAATATAACTTTACCTTTGCTCCAACCTGAAAATCCTTTCAACTACGCAAATAGCTAAAAAGAAAAAAAAACTAATTAAAGATGAAATCCAATATAGTCCTCAGAATTACAAAATTTCATGGTGATGATAAGAACACTTACATGAAGAAAGAAATAAAGAAATGACATTAATTTTTTGGACTAATGACTCAAATATTCTTTTAGATTTAACAAGTCTATCAATATCGATTGTTTGTTTTACATGAACATAGAGGATCTATACTCGAGCATTTCTTGTTGACATAATCGTTTATGTTTCAACAAGCAATAGTAATAATAATAATAATAAATGAACATAGAGAATCTACGCTCGAGCATGTCTTGTTGACACAGTAATAATAATTACAAAAATGAACATAGAGAATCTACACTTGAGCGTTCATGTTCATTTGTGTTTCAACAAGCAACAAATAACAACACGAATGAACATAGAAAATCCATACTCGAGTATTGTCCATCAATCCCTTGTTGACTCATGTTCATTTGTGTTTCAACAAAAAGACAACAATAACAAATATCTCATCTCCAGTCAGTCAAAATCGACTATATGAATCCTCATCACTTCACTTCTGATGTCTCTCAGTTCAAAGGGCAATCATGGAAAGTTCACGAAAGCTTTCCTCATCTGCCTCTGTGAACTGAGAGCGTCTTGCATGAATAAGCCTCTCCGATACAAGCCGGACCGCCCTCTCCCACCGCGTGTTTCCGCCGCTATCGGGTCCCACATGAGGCTCAGTGTTAAAGGTAATCTGGCTCATTTGAAATGAAAAAAGCCTCATAGAATAAATTAAATCTGAAGAAACTTGATGAATTGGCCTAAAACTGAAAGAAGCCACCTTTAAGATAAATGGCCACAATAAACTAACAAGAAATTGATGACTTAAACTATGAGTAGAAGAAGTGGCTAAAATGTTAAATTTTCCAATAAGAAGAAGATGTAAACCCATAATTTATTATTATGAGTGATGAATTTATTTATCTTTTTAGAAGAAAATTTGGGTGCAAGAAAATTGGAGTTTGTTTGGAGAATATTTTTGGAGATAATAAGTAGTAATATTTGATGAAGAAGAAAGAATATTGAAAAAAATAACCAAGAATCTTCTTGTCAACATCATTATATATAGTTGTTGAAAGAAGATTAGAAGAGGATATATATATATATAAATTAATTAATTAATTAATTAAATAAAAGAATATATTATAATTGAGAAATCCCCAAGAGAAGTGAATAATGAGTATACTCTTTTATCTTTGTCCACTTAAATGTCAGATTTTTGTCTCTAATAGGATTCGAACATGTGATTTCATTTTTTTTTATAATTTATAAATTTTTCGAGGACTAACGACATTAATTTTGAAACTCAATTAATTAATAATGTGTATTGTCAACTTAAATGCCAGATTTTGTTCGTGTTTGGACTCGAACTAATGACAATTTTATTTTATAGTCAAGAAATTTGATTTGCGCGAAGTTTACATAGTGAGTAACGAATTTCTTTCTCTACCTTGTTAACATAATTATCTTCTTTTTTTAAGTCAAGATTTGAACATGTAAACATACTTTTTTTTTTAAAACCGAGAAATCTAATCTAAGTATCAGTGCAAACAATTTGAAATTCGATAAATAAAAAATTTGTTTCTCTACTTCTTTACTTAAATATTAAATTTAACTCTTCTCTACACAATGAATGACAAATCTGTTACTCTACCTTGTCGACATAATCATCTTTTTTTGCTTGTGTCGCGATTCAAACATGTAATACGTTTTCTTTACAGTCGAGAAATCTAATCTAAGTACCGCTGACGCAAGATTTGAGATTCAATGAAAAAAAACAAATTTATTTTTCTATATATTCTTCTCTATTTAAATACAAAATTTTTATTTGTGCCTAGATATAGACCTATTCCTATGGTTGTATTAAATTACAAAAATGAGTACACGAGGAATAATATTTCACACTAAATAAGATCCCTACATTATGACAAATATAAACAAAAACATCAATTGCCTAATTTGAAAATGATGTATCAATTTAATACTAAAATCTTGAGAATATAACAACTATTTTTCTTTTTAAAATAATATACAATGAATAGTGTAAATAATTTTTAAACCATAAAATTGGCTAATTAATAAGTAAATTATTACATGTAGTACTAATTGATATTTTTTTTAGAATTTTTCATTCGGTGTCTAATACCTATCTTAAAGCCTAGCCAATTAATTTAGATTGGCCAAATACATAAATAGACACCTAAACTTGTCCTCATTTTTCACTTAGACACCTAAACTAAGACAAGTTCCTAATAGACACCTCAACTGCTCAGATTTGATCCCATTAAATACTTTTATCCTACTTGGCACTCTTCGGCACTGTTTTTTTAATTTTTCAGCCAAAAATAAATAGTTGCGGTCCAAAAAAAATTTTCTTTTCCATAAAAGTAGGTTCTCAAAATTCTCAGTTATCCAAAAAAATTTTTTTTTTCCATAAAAGTAGGTTCTCAAAATTCTCCGTTAACCATATGCGAAAAAAAATTATTACAATTTTAAATAAATTTTTTTTGCACATGGTTAACTGAGAATTTTGAGAATCTACTTTTATGAAAAAAAAAAATTTTTTGGACCGCAACTATTTATTTTTGGCTGAAAAATTAAAAAAATAGTATCGGAAAGTGCCAAGTAGGATAAAAGTGTTTAATGGGATCAAATCTGAGCACTTGAGGTGTCTATTAGGAACTTGTCTTAGTTTAGGTGTCTAAGTGAAAAATGAGGACAAATTTAGGTGTCTGTTTATGTATTTGGCAATTTAGATTTGTTATGATATCACTAATCAACATGAAAAATTTAATCTATCGTTGAATAATTACAATATACAAATTTATACAAATCATATTAATTTCGCATAATTAAATCTTAAATTAAGATTAAAATATGTACGAATAAATCATATCTATTCATGAAAACTCGTATAATATATTTATTAAATTGATATAAATATCACATACTAATACTAGTAAATTTTTTTTTATTGATTTTACATTTTACTACTTGAATTTTTTTTTTTATCTCAAATAATTGGGATATAATTTGACAGGCCTTTGGATCACATGATGTGGATTAGGACAAAGTTTTGGGGGGCCTAATGAAATTTCCAGGAAATTTCTCTTTTTAGACTTCTATTGGAATTTTGGTTTTTGAATTTTGTAAAAATTATTAAAACAATGTGATGGTGACACGTGGCACTGCTAGATCTGATAGAATTTGCACCAATATGTGATGGATATATTCATACACCAAATAACATTATATCGTTGAGTGACGGAATTAGAATTTTCAAAAAAAAAAAAAATCAACAAAAAAATTGATTTCTTGGCAAAAAATGTGACTTTCTACAGAAAAAATGCTCGGAGAAAAACTCTACTCCTTATATTGTTCCATTTAATATTCAGATTTTAAAGATCACAACTTTTAAAAACTCAAATTTTTAAGTTTCAGATTTCAACTTTTAAAATCTTTGGCCAAATGAAAGTTTATTATCTCTACTTACTCATTTTTAAGATAATTTTAGGTTTGATTTTTGATTGAACAACGTTCTCTTGCAAAAATGTAGGATAAAACATATAATAAATTTTTGTAATTCAACTCTTTTTTGAATCTTGCATAGTGAGAGCTTTAATATCTTTGAGGACCATTTTAATAGGGTATTGGAGCAACATTATCTCACTAATAAATTTAAATCACACATGGACAAATATCATCATTTATTTAATTTCGTCTTTCAATACATCAGACCTCTCACGTTTCATCGACCAAGCATACAAACTTTTATCTACATTCTATTGACATGATGATATATTAAAGTGTGTGATTATCTCATCTGAAAAATTCATCCACAGACTCAATTTAAATTATGGTAAGTTGAATTTCTTATATTATAATTTATTTTTGAGTTGTACATATCTTAGAGTTAAGAGATGAATATTGATACGTATTATTTTCATGAAAAAATTACTTTTCTTTATTCAAACTTTATTCTTATGGGATTTTTTTAATATTCATTTCAATTGTCAATTAAATAATGCATCTAGTAGGCCATGCTTTAATTTTTTTTTTTATTTTAGAAAAAAGTAACTCACTTAAAGCGATGACATATTAAAGAAAGTGTGAAACTTGCAAGTCTCAATTAACTAAAGAGATTAAAAAGTTAAATAAGTGCAAGAAATAAATTACAAATTGAGTAGTTGCCATTAAAAGTTGCAAAAAATAATTTAATTATCAATTTTTTCATTACAAAAACCTCCTCTTTAAGTTTGTTGAACCAAAAAGGAGTAAATGGACTTTATGATTTGGATGTGTTTGTTGCTTATGGCCAAACAAATCCATGTAAAGTAATAATGTAATTAAGAAGCAAAGAGATATACATAACTTAGAAGGCTTTATTTAATTTATTCACTAATCTTGTTTATTTGCTTCTTACTTTTGTTTTTTCCTTTGTCTTAATGTATCTTTTTTGTTTTGTTTTTCATCAAATTTAATGTTTGATGTTCGATTTCATATTCAGAATTTGAATTTAAAATTTTTGATTAAAAATAAAAATATACGTACTATTTCATCATATTTTTTATGGTTTCATAATATATATCACTAATAATTATAAAAATCGCATTATTTTCAGAATTTGCCAAAAGAAAAGATGATTTGGAATAAGACAATTAAAGAAAATGACATTTTTTAAATATAATGTTTCTTATTAGTGGAATTATCACACTTGACAAATCTATTGAGGAAAGGGCATGACAAAGTTTCAAAGGAAAAAATAATATTGTTTGGGCTTTAATTTAATGGATAAAAGAAAGAGACAATTACAATACATGATCGTTCGGTCAAAATATTTATCTAAAAAATAATCATTCATCTTATAGATATATATAGTTAGTGTATATTTTATGTATAGTCAAGCTATATTAAGTTTTTGAGTGTATCGTAATGTATATTCACTGTATACCACGGTTATAAGTAATCTATATTATATAGTCAATATATACTTTCTATGACTTTTGACAAGTTATATTGTATAGTCATATATATTTTCTACAATTTGGTCTTTTTTTTATATAAATAAAAGAGGACTATATTTGTTGTAAGTTAATTAATTTATTGTATATATTTGAAATTAGCCCCTTTTTCCTACCTAATGTACCGACAAACTTGGGCCGGCCCGATCACAATATGTGGGTCGGGTCCAGTTTATAGATATGGACTTTGACTAAAACTTGGGCCGGCCCGATCACAATATGTGGGTCGGGTCCAGTTAATAGATATGGGCTGGGCCGAATCTTGTTTATTCTGAGTCGGGTTGGTGGAAAAACTCTAAAGCCCAATTACCATAGTTTCGCACCGAGCACGTTAATGGCCATTCCTCAAAAAGTAAAAAGCAAATCAACAATGGTGATATGATCCGAACGGTGACGGAGGTCGGAAGAATGATCGGAGGAGCTCTGCCGGAATGTATATTTTGCCAAATTGCTACCTCTTCAACTTCAACTACTCTCCTTCATTCCGTCAGATCTATTTCTCTCTTTTTTGTTCCGATCACAATCAGTCAGTCCTAATTACTCAGAGAGATAGTAATTTGATGATTTTAGGTTTAATTGATTTTGCAGGATGATAGAGTTGTTGCATTTCGAGATATTAATCCTTCTGCCTTCAGGTTCTTCAAATTTTCATCAGTTTTCATTGTTTCCTCTATTCTCTTCTTCTTTTTTTAAACTGAATTTAGTATTTAATTCTAAAGTGAAGTCAAAAACATATTTAAAGTATCCTTTTTTTTATGGAAGCATGCCTCAACTATATGGTGATGTTTTCTGTAGGAAAAAGGGAACAATTGATAGTTGATGCAGGAAACTTGAAAATATGTGCTACTTTATGTGTGTTTTGACCATTAAATCTTAATATAATAAATCAATCTCAAACTAGTTAATGGCGGACTACAAATAATTTGACAAAGTCTTAGCTGGCCATTTGGATCTTACTATGCTGTGGGAAACTTACAATCAGGTCCAGGTCATGGGTAGTTGATTTCTTCCTATATATCCAAGCCATGGTAAGCAGAGTTACGAAATATCTGTGTTGGTGGGAGGTAGTAGATACTCTGTGGAATTAGTCGAGGTACTTGCAAGTTGGTCCAGGTGGATTGCTTATCAACAAACAACAACAATTGGGAGTTTTGTATATAAGAATTTAACTTGTAAATTAAGATTCATTTTCTGGTGTTTCTTAGTTAAGTGAGTAGCTCAAGTGCTTTCCTGTGCACTTCATTTGATAATTTCTTGGCTTAATTGTTCATGGATGCCGTGAAGTCCTATTTTCTGAGTTTTTTGTATTGCATTTTAACGAAGAAATGATATTGGTGGAGTGAAATAGAAATACTCATTTCCTTGGTTTATAGCAAATAAATACTCTAAAAGAGAATCGTTCAGTGGTGGTATTTTTGCATAGATTCACATGTTAATGAATTCCCTTTTTTCCCTTCTTTATGTCTAACATAGGATACATAATTGTGCTAGCATGTAACAAAGGGCCATTTCCCAATTTCCAGCCTTTGCCACTTTTATCTTCACCTTTTGAAAACGAATAATTAGATACATTATTTAGCTATTCGAGAGTTCAATTTAACAGGTTCAACTTCAGATCCTCCGGTTGGTTGATGATTCTTGTGGTGTAAAAGTTTTGTTCTTTCTTGGATATTCGTACCAAGGCTAGCTAAGTCATTAGAATGGGAGGGAGGACTATGAATTGTTTATGCCAAACTAAGTCATTAGAAATGGAAGGAATACTATGAATCTCTTACTTATTATCAGTGGTATAATGCTTACCTTTTGTTTTAAGTGTTATTTTGGTCAATCAAATATTTGTAACCGTGACATCAAAAATGATTTGCATTTAGTTTTGTACAGTTGTATTCATTCTCCATAACTTTTGAAATTTTCAGTAGGTCTCTTCTGACCTGCAATGGAATATCAGTCATCAAAATGCACTTCTGTCATTGGTGCAGAGTGCAATTTTTCAAAACCCTTTGTAATGAGTTTTTTGACTCAAAATCTTGATAGGCATTACTTGGTAATCCCAAAACAGCACATTCCAACCGTCAAAAACCTGCAGAGAAGGCCTGAAGATTTCTCCTTGGGTAACTTAAAACTTTTTGCATTCATACTTAACCTCATAAACTTTTGGAATCCTGATGCTACTTTATTTCTCTGTAGTCACAAATCTAATCTGCAGCTTCTGTTTACAGTGAGTCACATGTTAGATGTGGGGAAGAGCCTATTACACAGGGATGCACCTCAGTCCAAGCATTACAGGTATTGTCTTGCAAACACACACATAAAAGGAAGTAATTTGAAGTAGTAACACAGCATACCTAATACTCGTAAAAGGTTTTCTTCAATCTCTTTGCATAAATTCTGGGTATCTAAACCAGTGCTTAATCCATTGATTTAATTCTAGTTTTCTGCTTCATTATCTTGATTCTTATTGTCTGGCAAGTGTATTCACTTTAAGACCAATCAACAGAAGTTTGCAGATGAAGAAATACATTTTACAATCTGTATGTCAAAATAAAGATACTTGTGGATTTCAGTGGTTATGTTGTTGTTGTCATATCAAAGTGCATTTTACAATCTTAAGCTGCTAGTCTTAGTTCAGTACATGCATGGATGTTGTAGATATTTTGAGATTTTAACTGATTTGGCTGTGCTGTAGATATATCTTGATTACCTTCTTGATACTTTATTAATGTAATTTACCTTACCTTATTTAAGCCTCTAGTTATAAGTACTGACATGAGGCTTCAAATAGAGAAGACAGCAGCAATGCTATATTTAAGTTCTCTAGCTTACTAGTGGTAACCAATATATGTGAAATATTCTCACACGTTTCAGAATTTTATGAATCTTAGTGTTACTTTGGATTCTTAATATAAGAACTTACACTTGGAGTAGGAGGAATCCTTTTCACAAATAGTTTTTCATTATCTCAGATTTGGTTTCCATCAGCCTCCATTCAACAGTGTTGATCATCTCCATCTCCACTGCTTCGCCCTTCCTTATACTCCAAGGTAACCTTTTCTTTATACTCTAGAATATTACTTTTTCGAAAGCTTTGATTTCTTGGAAGTATTGTGTATTCCCTTTTCTAATTTTAGACATTGAACAGCTGGAGGTGTATAAAATACTTATCACTGGGGCCATTTGGTGGATTTATTGAAGTTGAAAAGCTATTGGAAAGAATAAAGCCACCAATTATTCATCCCTCATCAATGTAATTGTTTGTGATTTTCAGGTTTCTAATTAAAATTGGCAAAGTGTATGTAATATACTAATTATTATTCATTAATATATATATTTGTGTAAAATCTGGATGTTCCATCATCAACCTTGTTAATGATCGTGTTATTCAATCTTATTTCTTGATTGAAAACTAAATATTGGATGTGAGAATTTCTTGAAGTCCTCATTCGCGTATCATGCTTCGTACCTGAATTGGTTAACTCGATTAATTAAGAATCAACTTGATTGAATAGATAACCAAATCGTGTGACATGGAGCTAATTAGATTTAATAGGAAACGAGAAATGAGTCGAAAATAAAAATAAAATATAAAAGTTTCATAAACCCTTATATTACATTACATTATTGTGTTATACAGTAAGAAAGAAAGAAAACAATGAAAAAGAGCTTTTCATTACCTAAGCTCTTTCCCCCTTTTTGTACATATAAACAAGGTTGTTATATTACATAACTCTCCCAAAAAAAGAGTTATTCAAGCTCAATCCAAAAGTTAACAAAGGAGATGAAAAAAAAAGAGAGGAGGAAAGTGCTCTTTTTTTTGGATTCACTATGAGACAAATGCTTCTCAGGGCAATTGAAAATTCACGTAGTGATATAGTGTTTTCCTTTATTTTAGTGGCAAACTGGTCCAGAGTCCTCGACTTCGATCCCCATTGCTGCAAGCCTCTTCTCCTTGTACACGTATTTTTTCGACGTATACAAGAAAATCATCAAGTTCAACACACTTAATATTGCCAATAGCCAATAGAAATCATGTAGCTTCCCTTGGTTCAAATTATCAGCTATCCATGGATGTTTTGTTCCAGTGACCATATGTACAATTGTAACCAAAATTGAACTAAAGAAAAACCCTAATGCAACAGTACTTAAAAAAAGGCCAGTGCTCATAGTTTTCATCCCTTTTGGACATTCTCTTAAGAAAAAATCCAATTGGCCAATGTATGTAAAGGCTTCACCTGACCCAATTAGCAAGAATTGTGGAATTAGCCAAAATACACTTAATGGAATTGTGGCATTTGGGCTATTTGTCAGCCCATTTAAGTGGGCAACCTTTAATCTTTTAACCTCAGTTAAGGCAGATGCAATCATGGCTAAAATTGAAAGGATTAACCCTATGAAAATCCTTTGCAATGGGGTGAGCCCGTGGCGTTTATTCGCCACGAGTCTACAAATAGGAACGATGGCTCGATCATAGAAAATTACGGTCAAGAGGATGCTCCCCACGAAGAACGCGGTGAGCGAGGCGGGGGGAATTTCGAACGATTTACCGATGCGACGATCCAAAGTGGTTGCTTGTGACACAGAAAATGTGGTTGCTTGGGCATAAGCAGTCCAAAACATAATTGTTGTGGCCCAAATTGGTAACATTCTGAATACCAATTTTACTTCTTCAACATCTGTTAGTGTTGCCAATTTCCACTTGTTCACTACATTACTTTCAACACCATCTTCCTTAATGGCTGCCTTGTCCAAGAATCTAAAAGAAAAAAGAGAAAAAACTTCACTTTTTCTAGATAATATTCATTGATTATACACTAATTATACATAGTTATACATCTGGTGAGTGGACATATATTCAGGCTAACCATATGATGCACATTGTTTTTTCTTCAAATTATCTGTACGCTATCGTCTAATCTGATTTCACGTTGCATAAGGTCTATTTAAATCCTAAATATCTATTGTGACATATATTTATACAATCAGGTCGAGTAAGTACATGTAACTCTATTTAGTAGCATTGATTTGCTATATAAGTAGTAAATTAAAGAACATGCTAAAATATATTTATGGTGTAAAAAATCTTACCGTTTAGTCGATATATATAACTTAAAACACAATAGGACATTAAAAATTTTTAAAAAATAAAGTAGGAGTGGGTCTCATGTTATATACATATAATAATAAGTCAAGTATCAAAGTATCTTACAATATTTTATAGGCTTTCCATGTCAAATTAGAAATAATTTTAGGTATTTGATTGATAAATGTTGATTAATTGGTTAATGGTAGCTATCAAAGATTGGCACCAACTTATTATTATAATATTTTTTTAATTTAAAAAATAACTATCACCTACTTATATACACTTACTTAATAATATTTTGCAAAATAATTGAAGTGACTAAGTCAATATTTCAATTAAAAAAACTTCTGATTTGTGGCTTCATCCAAAATTATTCATGATTCAAAAAGGAATCAACTTTTTAGAATATAAGAAAAAAATAAAGAATTTAAAAAGAAGTAGTAGAAGTAATTCAAATAATGTTTATACTATCAATAAAAAATCTAACATAATATAGAGGATTTACTCTCTTTAAGTATTTTAATTTCTTAATAACTAAATTCATAAATTATATACATTGAGCGCGTAAACAATATTGACACAATCAAGTTATAATATACACAAACTTATCATAAAAAATTTTGTTTCTAAGGGGATTAACATGTGATTGTTTATTTTCTATCTTCTCGTTTCATTAGTGATTTTTTTTTCTTAAGTACTAAAGTATGTTTTCGGTTGGTTTCATAATAGGACTATTCACTACAAATTATCAGTAGATGATGAGCGCGTAAACAATATTTACACAATCAAGTAACAATATGTATGTAATCTACTCAAAAATTTTGTTTCCATGATGATTAATATGTGATTTTTTATTTCCTTCTTGTTCCATCGGTAATTTCTTGTTTTTTTCTTAAGTACCAAAGGCTGCTTTCAATTGGTTTCATAATAGGACTGTTTACTACCAACTATCAGTAGATGATGAGCGCGTAAACAATATTTACACAATCAAGTAACAATATATACGTAATCTACTCAAAATTTTTGTTTCTACAGTGATTAACATGTGATTTTTTATTTCCTTCTCGTTCCATCGGTAATTTCTTGTTTTTTTCTCAAGTACCAAAGGCTACTTTCAGTTGGTTTCATAATGGGGTTATTCACTACAAGTTATGATCGATGAGCGCCAATAACATGAATTCAATACTAATAAAATAAAAAATAAACCTGCCTAGTAACAATCGAAAATTCCCGTTTTTTCAGTAGAGAAACTTAGAACTTACCGAAATTCCTTGCTATGAGGCAATTTTTGCTTTCTTTTCTTGTTTCCTTCCCCAACAACATTGTCATCCATTTCATAAAGAAGTGAAGAATCAGAAGGCAACTCCAAATGCCTATTCCTCCAAGCAGCCACAAATACTGATGCAATTTGTGTCAATGGACTTCCAACAAGTTTCTTGAACCTATATTTTCTTGTACCACTTAAGAATATCACAAGTGCAACCACAATTGCACATGCACAAACTCCATAACCCCATTCCCTTCCCAAATTATCTTGTACATACACCAATATTGTCACTGCACCTAGTGAACCAACATTTATGAAGAAAAAAAACCAATCAAAAAATTTTATCATTTGACCTTTTTCCTTATCGTTCGAATCGTCGAATTGGTCCGTCCCAAATCCCGAGACACTCGATTTTATACCCCCCGTACCGAGGGCGGTCATGTATAGGGCCATGTTTAGGACCATGAGCTGCTTGCTGTTAGCAGGGATGCAGGAAGGGCTGTCTTGATCACATTTTGGTGGTCGCAAACTTGGGATTATTGTCGATATGGTCAAGATTGTAACACCCTATATATTCATCGTAAAAAAATAAAAAAATTTTGTTAGAATTTAATTTGTGTATGTTAATATATGATCAATTTAGATAATAGTAATCAACAAGAATATCATAAGTAGAGTTTGCGAGAGTCAGTGTACACAAGTCTGACACTTAACTACTCTATTCTGTGTGAGGTAGAAAAATTATTGCTGACTCTTCACTTAAAAAAAGTATTTTTTGAAATTATGATAATTTTCAAATATTTTTTTTTTACCATAGAACCCCAATATTTTTTAAATTATGAGTTTATGATTTAGTACTATTTTTGTCATGATTTTGGTGATTTAATTTAAAGAATGATTGTTGACTTAATGAAAGAAATTTTCTTCCTCTTTGTCCAATCATCATTAATCTTCTTCATTCATATGATTTTCCTCTTCACAACAAATTAAATAAAACCAAATTGTCATTTAAAATTTTCTAATTTTCACTTTCTCAAATTTCCTCTTCACAATAATTATTTTTTGAATGAAATTAAAACAATTTCGAACCTCCTCATCACATATTGCTTTTAATGAGAAGAATTAAAATTGTTGATTTGATGACAAAAGAAAAAGTCTTTTTTGATGACTATGTTAAGTCCAATGTGATAATAACACTCAAAAATATGAATGAAATTTTTTATTTCTTTTTTGGGACACTTACTATTGCTTGAATTGTGGCAAATATTCCAATTGTAAGATACCTGCATTAATAAAAATAAAAAGAAATAAGAATTTAAGTAATTTTTCCCTATGACGATACAACAACAACATACTCGGTAGAATCTCACAACTGGAGTTTGAGGAGGGTAAAATGTTCGCAGATCTTACCACTACCTCATAGAGATAGAGAGATTGTTTCAGAAACCCTCGTCTCAATGGAATTTAGACATACGTTCATCAGAATTTTGTTTTTTTGAATAATGACTATTTGATAAATGGTAAATAACATGTTATAACGAGTTAATAAAAACGAACCTTCCAAGAAAAGTATCAGCAATGAATCCACCAAGCAAAGTGAGCATGAAAGAAGTTCCAAGAAAATTGGTGACACTATTGGCTGCAGTAGCATTGCCTAAATGCATAGTTCCAGTCAAATAAGTCACCAAGTTTACACCAATGCCTAGTGTTACTAGCCTCTCCACAGCTTCAACACCTATAATTCAAAAATCAAGAACATTAATAAAATAATAATATTGGCGAAATTTAGACGTTATATATTCTGAATGAAAAGATTCAGATGTTGGATTTGTCATTATGACAAGGAATCCTTTCTTGCGAACAAGTAACTACTAAAAACATATAGGAGCACCATTTCTTGTGTATCCATACAAGACTCGGGTAGGCAGGTCAAGGTCATACTAGGTAGGTACCTATTACTACTCGAGTACCCTCCAAAAGAGAAAACACGAGAAAGAAAGAAAGAAAGAAGAAGGCACCCATCAGGTTCGATTCTTCTTAATTGGTTTGGACGAGTACGACCCATAAGTATCATGTTTACACAAGACCACCTCAATAATGTAGGAGGACTTTATCTTGTATATTTATACAAAACTCGAGTAGGCGAATCAACATTCTACGAGTGCGACCCATAAATATCATGATTACACACAAACCACCCCTGAATAATGCCACCATTAACATGATGATTTTATATAGGAGGATTTTATCTTGTATATTCAAAGAAAACTCAACTAGACGAGTCAACGTTCTACGAGGTAGGTAGAGTCACCAGCTATACTTACATTCAACTTCTCGAGAAAAAAGAAACAAGAAAGAGAGAGGAAAAAAAAAAAAAGGAACAAAGCCACACCTAAAATCATTGCACCACTAGCCCAACCACCAGAGGAAGACCTAAGAGATGGCCTCCCTTTGTAATCCCAAGCATCAGGGAGAGTTTTTGCATCATTTTGTGTCTCAGGAAGTGCCATTTTTGCAAATGTTCTAATTTTACTTTTTTAGCCACAAAATTGGACCCAATGAGCAATGAGAAAATTTTGAAATTTTTTAATTTTTTTTTTTAGGAGCTAAAAGAAGATTGATGATACAAAAGCCATGATGTAGATTCAATGATTCCATTACCCTTTTATAGCCATGGCCATAGGACAACTCAATTGCTTTTTTAGCCACTTTTTTAATACATTGAAATTTTATATTCCACATGGTCCACTTTCAATGGTAGTAGCCACTCCCCCTAGATTGTCATTCCTTTTTGCCCCCTTAATTTTATTTTATTTTTGTTGGATGAGAAATTGTATGAAAGAGAAAATTATTGATAGTAACTTTCACATGAACTCTTAACTCTATATATTTACTTTGTTAAAGGAAAGTTAGCATATACCCCAAGTATAGTTTTAGCATTTTAAGGTACTTTTGAGTTTATTAAAAAAAAAAAAATTTTACCTTTTCTAGTTTTTTTCTTTTTTTACAATATTTATGTGAAATAAGCTTAGTTTGCGTGAACTTATTCACATTGTCAGTCTCAAGTTTGAATAAAGGAAGAGGATTGTAGTAAGCAGACATCAAATATAGAACTTTCCCTCATTATGATGAATCCTTATAATACAGATTGTAATTGCTTGAAATAAATTTATCTGGATGCTAGCAAGAATTCATATAGCCGATGTAAATACACTTGAGAATGAGGTGCAATTGTTGCGATATTTTGAAATATGTGACCTTTTGATCATGTAAGAATTTTTAAAAAATCCAACGCTTTTTTATTTAACTAGTTATGTTATATCGCAACATGCCTTATCGTGTGAAGCCTACTACTTTTTCATATGTCAAACACGTAAAATATATACATTTTCATGATCTTTACCATATTCAAATGTATGATCAACTCATCTAAAAATTTAAGCAATCAGAAATATATATCAATTGTATTGTTTTATTTAACTCCTTGAACACAACATGCATATCCAAAGATCTTGTACACTCATATAAGAATCTTGTGAGTAAATGTAGCCTTTAAGAATGGGTCATGACTCATGTGCATCAATATTAGAACATGCAATTTAATCTTCATATAATATCGAAATTAAATCTTTTGTTGCTAGCCATTAAATGATCTAAAGTAGTTGTGTGGAATTTATTGAATGACAAAAACTAAACAATCCAATTATTCTATGGTAGGGATTCACTCAAAAGTGTGGAATTATTAGTGGATTTTATCAGCGGTGGAGCCAAGATTTTAATTAACGGGGTTTAAAATATGAAAAAGTAAACACACAGACTAACCAAAGAAGATTTGATATATATATATATATAATTACTTTAACTTTGTATAATAATATAGTTTTTCGCCAAAGAGGCTCGAATGAACCCCATATACAAGCATGCATGTTATTTTAGGGGAACGTGTTTAATTGAACGTAAAATTTCAAGAGGAAAAATAAAACTTTTGAATTGGAATTTCATGTTATCATGAAATTTATGTGGTTATAAATACAAAGAAAAAATAACTTATTTTAAATATGAATAAAATTCAATATATATATGTTGAAATCCATATATCTATTCCTTTGTGGAAAAACACTTATTTTAAATTAAAAACTATATTTTGAAAAATATTAACATGTTACACATGTTTTTTTTTTCGTGTAATTATCCGTCTATATTTATTCTCAAACCATTATATAATTATTCGACTATATCCTTAATATTAAATAAAGGAATATATAACAAACTTTCGAATTAAGAGGCAAATTTGTTTAAAAAACACATAAAATAAAATGAATATCGTTAAAAATAAAAAAAATATAAACAAAAAAGTGAAATTGTACAAGTATTTGACACGTTTGTTTGTGAAGAAATTATTATATTTGTATGAATAAATTTTCGACCACATAATTTGTGGCTCTTAATGAATAAATCAAGCTTAGGTGTTGACTTAGCAAATTTAATTATATTCTAATACGAGTATTTATTGAATAAGAATTTTTTGATAATTACTGATCGAAATTCTTTCATCGTGCATGAAAAATGTACTTTGATATGTTGCTCATCAAGATACAGATAATGTCATGTTTCTTACTTGTGAAAAATGTGTTGTCATACTTTTAAGCTAATTAAAATATTATTCCACCAATTTTGCAGAATATAAAACTTTAAAATCACCTAATTTCTCAAAAATTGAAGGATCGGGAGCCTAATCAAATTTCTTCACGATATTTTGTTGATAAGAAGTTGTGTACTTTGATGGTCGAAATTCTGTTGTCGACTTTGATGAGTTGCTCATCAAGGTACAATTAAAGTCATTTCTCTTACATGTGAAGAATGAGTGTTGTCACAATTACTCCTTCACCTCATCAAAATATTATTCCAACAATTTTGCAAAGTATCAATTATCAAACTTTGAAATCACCACACTTCTCAAAAATTGAAGGATCAAGAGCCTAATCAAATTTCTTCACGATATTTTGTTGATAAGAGGTTGTGTACTTTGATGGTCGACATTCTGTCATCATGCAAAAAAAAATGTATTTTAATATGCTGCTCATCAATATACGGTTAAAGTTGTTTTTTTTTTTACTTGTGAAGGATGAGTGTTGTCATCACACTCCTTCACCTAATCAAAATATTATTCCATCAATTTTGCAAAGTATCAATTATCAAACTTTATAATCACCAAACTTCTCGAAAATTGAAGAATCAAGAGTCTAATCAAATTTCTTCATCATATTTTGTTTATAAGAGGTTGTGTGTTTGATGGTCGACATTCTGTCATCATGCATGAAAAATGTACTTTAATATGCTGCTCCTCAAGATACAGTTAAAGTTATTTTTCTTACTTGTGAAGGATGAGTGCTGTCATCACACTCCTTCACCTAATCAAAATATTTTTCCATCAATTTTGCAAATTATCAATTATCAAACTTCGAAATCACCAAATTTTTCAAAAATTGAAGAATCAAAAGCCTAATCAAATTTCTTCACCATAATATGTTGATAAGAGATTGTGTTTATCATTTTCTCAACAAACAAGTTTTTCATAAGTGTCATCAAAATCTCAAGTTTTTTTTATATATATTTTCTATAAAATGATGGTTGAAAATCATGATAATTTCATCAATATAATTTAAAATTTCACTAATTAAATAATTATTCATTTTTTAATTTTATCACACTAAAATTATAAAATTATATTATATGGTTGGTTTTAATGAGCTATATATCTTCATAATTCACTCATCCACCCAATTAGTATTAACCAAAGTAAAAAATTCTAAAATTATATATTTGCCTAGTCATCACTCTACAAATTATACATGTGTCAACACATATATATAAACATAATTAGTAAATAGCTTAGTACTATGGAAGTGGACTTATATATTAAAAAAAATAATTAGTATTAATAATTTTTCTTCCCATTCTTTCACGAGGTCCAAAAGCCAATCATAAATGAAATTAAAAATTATCATAAAATTTGAAAAAAATTAATTCTTGACTGAAAGTCCACTCCAATAATTTTGATTTCTTGATTTTGTTATTAATAGAAAAATGATTTATAATTGAAGAGAGAGATAGAGATTAAAAAACTAGCCCACCTCTAACAAGTAATATAACTTATAATTAGCTAAATATTGGATAAGGGTTAGCAAAATAAAATTAAAAAAATCCTCATATTTTATTTGGCTAATTTATGAAAATGTAAAAAAATAAAAGTTGAAAGGAAAAATTATGTGTGACACAACAAATAAAGATTTTATATTTATTCGAAATGGAGATAGTTTTAAAACGTAATAGTTTGAGATTTTTTAGCATATATTTGCAAATAAACTTATTATTTATTCGTATACAATCAAAAAAGATACCGTAAATATAGAGATAAACTTATTAAATATGTGAATATAATGTAATTCACTGTTATTACATGCGTGAATAGAGAGTATATTGTATATGTATAAACACACTTATTATACATGCGGATACAATATATTCCTCTACGTTTTGAAACCAAAATACTGCTACATTTAGTTAGTAATTAAGTAGAATCGTCTCAATTTTTTTTGTAAATCTAAATGCAATAGTATTATTTATGAAAAATTCTCTTTGGGGAAGTCATGCAAATACATTTTTTAAAACTGACAAAACATTAAATTATCGTATAAATTTTATAAAATTTTAGATCGTGATCTATCATGTTATTATAAATAAAATTTTATCATTTATCAAACAGTTATTTCAAAAAGGGACAACATGCATTTATTTTTATTGTTTTTGCTTATAATAAATTATTTCAGTTAGGATAGCGTAAGCAATTTCATAATCAATAAATAAAGTAATTAGTGGACTTAATTTAAACTAATTTTTATATAAAGGTTTGTTAATTATTATTTTTATATTTTAACTTTTTCGACTTTTAAGGATCTTCAATGGACATGTTATGTTTGGCCACTTGTCTTAAACATAAGATGCAGATAATAATTAATTAAGCGCTAAATTATAGTTAAATCTATTTTCCCACTTAAAAATGGCTTATATCTAAATAGTCAAATTTTATTATTGTAAATAATAGAATATAAAGGATGATTATAACTAAGGTTGTATAATCTAATGTAATTCCACAAATAAGCTCTGAAAAAAGTAATTTGTATGTAATTTTGTCGTTATTTCGTAAAATAAAAAAAATTATTCTTAATAGACCATCGACATAAATAAAATATCAAATAATTAATCCAACAACCAAAATTATTCATTTTCGTTCTATGTAGACCACTAATGAAATTATAGAATTCATATATTTAATTTAAGAGATAAGTATAAAAAACACATTTAAACTATACCCTTTTTTTTAGTTTCATACCTAAACTATTGGGAGTGTGAGTTTCATACCTAAACTAAAAAAAAGGATAGTTCAGATGTGTTTTTGACACTTATCTCTTAATTTAAAGGAAAATGGCGCCCCCCCCCCCCCCCCCAAAAAAAAAGATTACAATATTTCTTTTTATCTTGGAATTATTCAGAGTGGCCTAGTGGTTTAGGCTTGAGCTCTTAAATTCGAAACTCCTTGCTAGCGAAAGCCAGGAGTTTGCTTTTTGGGTTGAGCTCGTCGCACCAAGCTTACCTAGCGCGGATTACCTCTCTTCTGTGGTTTGCCAGCTATTACGTAGGAGTAAGAGTTTATCTTGTGTGCACCCAAAGGATAGTGACTGCGAGTTTCTCTTGTCATTAAAAATAAAAATTATATGCTACTCTAAAAAGTAGCATATATCAACAAGTACTTTCTTTTTCGGTGGAAAATGAAATTTTATTTCTTATTTAATAAAAATTCGATATCTATTTTGAATCTCGATTAATTAAGCACATTACCTTACGTATCAAGAAACTGAGACTCGGAAAATTGTTTATGGCCTTTATCCATTTGATAAGCTGAAGGGGCACCAACCATTATTTTTTTAATTATAATGTTTATATTTATTTATTTTTATTTTAATAAATCAATTTTTTATGTTCATTTGACATAGTATATATGTAAATATTATATTGTAATAATAATTTAATAATTATTGATTCTTGTCTGTCACCACGTCATGCAAAATTGCAACCCCTGAAGTTTTAGAATTAATGTCTGATTCAGTTATAATTAAATATTTTAAAATAATTTTTTATGTTTTTTTAATTTCGATTTCACGTAGCATATTTAATTTGAATCTCGACTAACTTAGATTTCACCTAACTATGCATATTTTTGCTAATAATTCTTGTTGCATGGGTTAAGATTGTGAATTTTAGGTCGAAAAGTGTAGCACAACACTTTACAATAAATTTTTACGATCGAAATTAAATACCATTTACAAAATAAAATGTTCATTCGTATCATTTTAAAAAGGGATTTCATACTAGCTTATGGAGCTCAAAAATGGTTAATCATTTTAATTCAAGATTTTCGACACAAATTGTAAATTTATTTTTCTTAAATAAATTGAACAAAATATTAAAAGTATAAGAAGGAGAATCTTGATATAACTGGTAAAGTTGTTATCATTTGATCAGAAAGTCACAAATTAAAATAACAAAACCAGCCTCTTGCAGAAATGCAATACAATATACTCTTGTGGTTCGACCCTTCCTCGAATCCCGCGTATATAGGATAACTCAGTGCTCCAAAATGTCATAATAATAAAAGTACCATGAATTCAATATTAAAATTTTTTGAAATATGACATTATTTGTTAAATCTAATTATCCATGTTTGAGTTTCCTCTTCTCAATTTCAATTTAATTCAAACAATTTAATGCATTGTCTTATTCAAATGTAATTTTCCTTCTTTTATTTTTCTAGTAATTCATTTTCGAATTTCCTCTTCACAATTCATATTTTCTTTCCTAATATTTAATTAATGCCAAAGTCCATTTTCCCCTTCTCAAGAGGAAATATTCCCCTTTATAGTGACAAGAAAATTAATTTAAATTATTATGAAAAGGTAAAATAATTACATGTTGTCAACTTTTTTTTATAAATTTTTTTTTAAAACTAATTGTCGTACGTGCATTATATTGGCATCATCACATGCATATTGGTAAAAAATTATTCTTAATGAGTAATTGGTATTTATGTTGAATTATATTGGTATAATAAATTAATTATGATTAAGTAATAATAGTAATTTAAATTCAAACGCATAACATGCATTTATTGATTTAGTGTAAATAACGTATGCAAATAAATCTTTATTTGTACATATCTTTTCTCCTACAATATCCCAATATTCAAGAAATGCTAAAAAAAATCTCTTTTTTTATGAAATATTAACTTAGTTCAAGGAACTCTTCTTCTTAAAGTTGTTATTATCTTTTCCTTTAATACACATCTTAGAATTTTTTGGTAAATATTAAGAAAACAAATCAAAATAACATCTCATATTTAGTGGCGGAGCCAGGTGCTTTAATACACATCTTAAATTTTCTGGTAAATACTAAGAAAACAAATCAAAACAACATTTCATAGTCATAATTATGTACAACTAACAACATAAATGCAATTCGTCAAACCAATGTTTTATTTTTAGACAAATTTTACGAAAAATCAAATTTATTTTTCATAATTATTCACCACATACAACACAAATGCCATATCATCGAATCAATGTTTTTATCAATGTTGAGTATTTTTTCATTCTTAACTAGAGTGTTTAGACTCGAACTATGAATATAGAATCACCTTGGTACGGAGAATTTTATCTCTCAAAATGGCACTTAAGAGAATATTAAACCAAAAAGGAACTTAAAATATTAATTTTGTGTAAAAGATACACTATATAAATATAATTTAACGAATTTTAGAGAATCACCGCCTTTTAACATTTTAATTTCAAGTTACAAATGTATACTTGTAATGTACTTTCTCATAAAATGATCTATATAATGTAATTGTTTTTTTACACTTTGAGTGTATAGAGATTCTAACTACTTTTGAGATAAAATAGTAAGAGGCGTGTGGTATTATGATTGAAATCTCTCTTCCCTTAACTAAAAGTTTCGAATTTGAGCTATAAAAATAGAAAACATCTTATTGAGAGCACCATTCTCGAAAATGAGCCCTGCAAAGCGCGAATTAAAATCTAGTCGAGTTTTAATATGGATAGAGATATACACAAAGATTGTTTTATTTTTTTTGCCCTTTGTATTAAATCCTATGAAAGTTGGATCATCTATTCCAAAGCCCAAAACATATAGCTTTGGTTGATTTTAGTCCCAATAATAATACTCCTCCAAAGGGCCCATTATTCTCTAAGAGCCCAATTATATTTATCGTGTTTGAATCTATTACTCGATTAATTTAGATTAGCACTACATATTATCAATTTAAGATAGAAACGCTTTGTACTAGAGATTTTTCCATAATTCAAACTTGTGAATCTCTAATTAAAAGTGAAAGGATCTCATTTATCCTATCGCATCCTTTGATGTGTCTCATAAATATTTATTATCAGTATTTTCTTGTGTTGTGCACAGTTTTTGTTTTTGAATATCCAATGAACGTGCCAATTATCAAATTAGTGACGGTAAATTGTTGTGGTATGTAGGCTGAAAATGATGTGGGATTGGAAATAATGATTGATGGTGATAGTTGTGCGATCGAGATTGGCGGCGAATAAGAAGTCATATTCGTAGAAAGGTAGGGGAAAGTATAGAGCATTTATTGAAAACGAACTTCTCAATCCCACAAAGCTAGGTAGTTTTTTTTTAAAAAAATGGGGGCAAGGGAAGGGAAATGGGAGGGAATTATAATGTGGGGAATATAACCCTCACCAATAAGGTGAAGTTAAGATAACTAATCAATTCAGCTACTAAGATTCTCCCGCAAAGTGTAAGATTGCATGTATTTAATTTTTTTCAGACTCCATTTATAAGATTATACAGGACATGTCGTTGTAGTATTAACAAGAAGAATTTAGTAGGAAAATATTCATGACAACCTATATTCCTTCTTCACATGCTTCCACCATCTACAAAATTAATATAGTACTTTTTCCAGCTAACATTCCTGTCTTACAAGAGACAATTAAATCAGAACAATGGGCTCAAAGAGATCTACTACTATTTCCCTTGCCATTTTTCTTCTTGTCAACCTTTTATTTTTCTCTCTTGTTAGTGCTTGTGGCACCAATTAAAACCTTTAATTGCCTTTGCACTGCAATTAAAGCAAATGTTCTTGGGATTCATCTCAATGTTCCTCTTCCATTGAGTCTTTTACTTAATGCTTGTGGGAAAAAAGTTCCATCTGACTTTCAATGCCTCTGAAAAAATTTCATTTTTATAGAACAAGTTGTCGAGTTCAAAGCTCCAGCTCGAGCAACAACATCTGAAAGAAAGATGTCTGCCTTTATTTCTTGCGCAATAATCTTTTTCATTTTGTTTTTATCGCGTAACAACCTCATTATGTATATAACATGAATGTGTAATTTGGTGGATGTAGTTTGCAATTATAAGTTTGTTCTTGTTGTGTAGACAAATTTTATCTGACATTTGATGTTGAGCTTCTTGTATACACAGGGTAATAGCATACTAATTTCACAAGCGAAGTCTGAGGAGAGCGGTATATACACAGATCTTATTCCTACCTTGTGAAAATAAAGAGGTAGTTTCCGATAGACCCACAGCTAAAAGGGGGCAAAACTACCCCAAGTAGGAAACACAAGTAAATGTACACACGAAACTCCATTTTAACAAGAGCTGGCATCAAACTTTATGGTACACAAGTCATCTCATTTTTTACCTCCTAAGATAAGATCTAATTAAAGGAAAATCAAAGAACACCAACAATACAACAACAATACTACTAAGTTATGGTAACAAAGTGAAGCTATGTCGCTCGGGCTCTCCAAATATTGGAGCTGCACCCATGTCAAATCCTCTAAACATACACTAGTTTTGGAGGATTCGACACACCCAACAACATTTGAAGATTCCGAGCAACATAGAAGGGGAAGTTAATGACTTTAACCAAGTCAAATTCCCAACTGGTTTTGCACTTCTAAGATGGTCTTAGCAGAGTTCCTAAGTTGCTGAATTTCCTCATCAGTAAGATGCGCATTAGTCACACCCAAAACTCCACTTCTACCAAGTTGTGCAGGTAAGCTCAAGAAAACATCGCCTCCATCAATGCCATAGAACCCTTTCGCTAGGACTGAGACAGGATGAATTCTTCTCTGATCTCGTATGATTGAAAAAGCCAAGTTAGCCACGGAGTACCCAATTGCCCATGACGTGTAGCCTTTGAGATTGATCACTTCATATGCACTCTGCACAACTTGTTTATGGATATTTTCCAACGTCTCCTTCTCGATAGCAATTTGTTGCCTTTCCAGAAAACTAAGAACTGGAACCCCTCCAACACTAATACTGGACCACAACGCAACAGAGCTGTCACCATGCTCCCCAACAATGTACGCCTAGTATAGACATTAAAAATTCAGTTTTTGATAAAGTGGACAATTCCATTAAATGGAAATTTTTCCCGTCACCACCAAGTAGAGAATAAACAACATAGTATAATTCTCTACAAACGACAAACAATCTTTTAAGTTCAATACATACTGAAACCTCACAGGCATACCAAAAAGAAACTAGGAATGAGAGGGAGACTATGCCTCAAATGTACTTCATAAGACATCAAAAAACAAAATGATCAGACCAAATCTTAAATATATACAATCAGAAAATGGAGTTGAATACTAGTATATAGCTTCAAATATACTCAAAAGATTGCAACAAAATATCGAGGATTTGAACTTTATGAGTCCTAAATTCTAGGATAATGATGTCTAGTGTCTTCCAGCAACTTTTTTGTTAGCCATCATTGTCAAAAATACAACAGAAAAGTTCCACTTCATCATTTTTGTTTTTGATAGGCAAGTTCAATTCTGTAACAATCATTCTACTACAAATTAGCTTACATGAGAAGGAAAGAACAAAATTGTTCAAATTTGTACAAATATCACCAGTCGTGACCCTAGACTCCACTTGTGAGATTACACAGTTTACGTTCTTATTGTACTGTCTCGCATTGGGATGATGTGACCAGTTGAACAACACTTCAAATTGCATCATGTTTTGTCCCCACTGAAACAGTCTCCCTACCCGACAAAGGTAGAGGTAAGCTCTGGATACATCTTAACCTTCCCATACTCGTGGGATTATACTGAGTATGTTGTTGTTGTATGTACATATCTTTTAATACAAAACAAATCAAATTATTCTCTATTTGGTTATAAAGTTTTCGAATTATATTTACACTCTACGTTATATAAATTATGATTTATTGTTCTGTTAGTCTTAAATACTATATAGATCATTTATCTCGTACTACGTAACCAAGAGTGTAAATGAAAACCACAACAATTAACAGAAACATGATCACATTAAAAATGTATCCTAAAAATCAGAAGGACGAAAGGGCAAAAGAAGTCACCCAATGCATTAAGCACGCACTATGCTTGGTTCGAAGAAGGGCCAGACCAGTGGCGGAGCTAGAATTTACACTAAGAGATTCAAAATCTTAAGAAGTAGACACATAAACTAGCCAAAGGGTGGGCTCGACATCTATTTTATATAGATCAAAAAATAATTTTAACAATATATAAATAGTACTCCCTCTGTCTCAACAGTAGAACAGTATTTGCTCGTGGAATCTTCAAATTTTTTAAAATGAAATTTATATATAATTGTATACTATATAAAACGTATTATGAGTCAACTTACAATTCAAAAGATTTAAAAGATTTTCAAAAAAATTTACTGTGAAGAAATAGACTTGGTTGAATCTCGAAATCTGAGAGCTATCTCATAAATCAGAATGGAAGGAGTTTAATTTTTTGCGGCGGAGGATTTGGATGAACCATGACCACAAGGTGGTCCCGTTAGGCAAATCACAAGTGTCTTATTGTATGCAGCTGACCCGTGGCAAATTTAAACGAAATACAAAAATGACGAACTTACCTGCACATCCTGGGCATTAACATCAAGGTGATCAGCAATCAAAAACCGAAACCTGGACGAATCCAAGTTCGTACCCGACCCAATAACCCGATTCGCCGGAAACCCAGACAATTTCCAAGCAACATAGGTCAAAACATCCACCGGATTCGACACAACCAACAATATACAGTCCGGCGAATACTTCACCAGCTCCGGTACAATACCCCTATACATCGCCAAATTCCTCTCCAATAAATTCAACCTACTCTCCCCCGGGTTCTGCCGGGCACCCGCCGTGACAATACACAGATCCGACCCGGCCGTAACCGAATAGTCAATCGAAGCAACGATTTTAGTTCTCGGAAGGAACGCGGCAGCATGCTGGAGATCCAGCATCTCGCCTCGTAGCTTATCAGGCTTGGCGTCTACGAGTGCTAGCTCGTCGACGAGACCCTGAGTAAGAATTGTTTGGGCGATCGCCATTCCGACATTCCCCACGCCTATGACGGAGATCTTTGTTTGGTGGTTCGTCGGCGATGGCTGATGAGCGTTGCAGATTGATTTGAAGAAAACTTGGGTCAGGTCAAGACCACCAGGGCCGAGTGAAGATGATGATGAACTGTTATGCATAGTTGAACAATGGGAGACACTGACTGGGAAATGGGAATAAAGTGAAGGAAAGTTGGCAATTTGGAATGTTTTAAAAGGGTTTATAACTTCTCTTAAAACTCAAAAATATTTGAATCTGTATAAAATTGAATAAACAAACGAAACATAAAATATAAATAATTTTTTACTCATTTGGAAGTGTTTGACCAAAAAAGCACCTTGATTTTCATACTGTAATTAGTTTCTGTGGGCAAATACAAGCTAATTCCATGGTTTGTTTTTTTAATTAACAATAAATCAACTAAATATTTACTAAAAGTTATATCAATTTGTGTTACAGAAAAATTCAAAATTTAAATTTGCAATTTGTCTAAATTAACTAGACATATATTTAGTTGATATTTTCTCGATGACTTTTTGAAGATGAAACTAAAAAATAGTATGTACTATTTGATAACTAAATTATGTTTTAACATGCATGCTTATTTAATATTTTTCTTTAAAAATTTAAATATTCACAAAGTATATTATAAATACTATTAATTACACTATTTTAAAATAGAGAAAGTTGTAATTTTTTTTTTTTTTAAATATCTCAAGTTGAAAAAAGTTGTTAAATATGACAAATTTTCTAGTCCAATGGCCAGAGTTGAGGGGCAATGGAGTCATTAGCAGATTTGGAGAGAATCCAGACCCGAATTCTCCAACGAATAACAAACCTCGAGCTCTCTCTTCTCCCCGCCGGCGATTCTCCTCTCTCCACCATCGCCGCAGCCGCCGCCGCCACCACCGAGGACCGCCTATCCGCCATTCTCCTCGGGAATGGCGTCAGAGATTTCAGATTCAAGCGCGTTGCCTCTGATTACTATGATTGGCCTCTCGAAGCTCGTCGTGATGTTCTCGGTGCTGCATCTGTTCATCATCTCTGCAAAAGCATTGTTCTGGTACCTCCTATCTATCTTACTCTACTCGTCTTGTACAATCATTTGGTAGCAGTTTCCCAAATGGATTAGGACTAATACATTAACAGTCGCTTATATTAGTTGGTAAATTTCGATTGAACATCTGAACACTTGATAAAATGTATCTGCTGGACGCTTTTTATTTAAATTTTGGAAAAGCTTTTTTAGGATGTTCTCAAATATTCATTAGGTTAGGTAGATAAGTTAACCACTTATGCATTAGCCTCAACAAGCAGTTAAAACTAAGGTTTATTCCCATTGAGGTTGATGTGTATTACTAAAGGAAATATCATTTTATTTGCTTAACTTGAGGTAGACACTTCATAACATGTGATTAGTTTTTCTATCTAATAGGAAATGTATTCAGGTGTTCAATCAGAAGAAGCCATAGTTCAAGACTTCAAGTGTTTAAATGACATTTAGTAACAGTTTAATGTATGGTTGATGTACTAAGCCTTTTACTAGTGGAATCCCACTAGTGGGGTCTTGGGAGGATAGAATGTACGCAGGCCTTACCGCTACCTCACAAGGTAGAGAGGCTATTTACTGGAACCCTCGTCTCAAAAATCCATAAGCAGAATAAACTAGATATGAAAAAAGACGACTAAAAACACAAAGCACATGATAGTGTGTAAATCAACATGATATAACGATACCATCAATATGTATATGGCAGATAATGACAACACATCATATAAAACACGACTACTTCTACTACCTACTATACCCCAAGGCCAAACATCCACCTAACCCTACCAACCAATTAGCCTGCCACTCTACCTATCCCTACCAACCAATTAGCCTACTACTTTAATTCACGACCTCCGCTCTTTGCTATCTAAAAGTCATGTCCTTGGTGAGATCAAGTTTTGCCATATCTTGTCTGATCACCTTCCCCCAATACTTTTTCGGTCTACCTCTACTCCTCTGTGTAACTCCCAAATCCAACCTCATGCACCTCCTAACAGGAACATCAGTACTCCTTCTTTACACATGTCCAAACCATAGCAGTTTCGCTTTCCTCATCTTATCAGCCACAGGGGCCACCTCTAGCCTCTCCCGAATGGTCTCATTCCTAATCTTATCACTCCTGGTGTGACAACACATCCATTTCAACATCCTCATCTCTGCGACCTGCATCTTCTGAACATGTGCATTTTTTATTGGCCAACACTCCACCCCATACAGCAAATAACTTGAAATCAGTTGGGATGCAGCACTGGGCATATCATATCCTCAAATAAAAGTAACAATTAATCTGTTTCAGTTTATAATGGTGTTTAATTGTGCACAATGTTTAGATATTCAATTTGACTCGTGTATATTAGTGGTAGAGGAAGAAAACAATGAAGTAATAGTTTAAAAGTTAGTTAATTGAGAAAAGATCACATCAAAGTTTAAAACTTGAATAATGAAATAGCTCTGCATTTTTGAAAGTTGTGGAAGTTAGAAAAATGGTTATGAGAACAGCCACAAATATCTCAATCAAAATTTCATTGTACTTGTGCAATTCAATGCATGAAATTCTGGTGTTGAAAATGGTTATGGTATTGCGTGCTTCTTTTTGTGAGATTTCACTGGGTATGTTGTTATTTGTTGCGGTGCTTCTTAACTTTGAAATATCTCCAGTGTCTCTTTAGAAGGAACTCTTTCCTATCTTAGTCAAATTTGTCTGCTCAATGCAGGTAAATACTCAAGCCCCATCTGATATTACTGATTGTAGTAATCGTAACAACTCAAAGTACTACATCGTCGTTGTACAGGTAACTATTATGCAACTTCATTTCTGTTTTGGGGTCTAGAAATAGTATCTGTGTCTAACATAACATTCTTCTTATACTATCTTAATTGCAGTATACTGCTCGATTCAATGCAGAGACTGTGAAGAATTTTCTATACACTCTCAATGATGGCAAGATAGCCAAAAAGAAATTCAACAGTAAGTTCCTTTTCTAAACACCACGTTCATTAGGCCTAGCAGTTAAACTGATTGAATGAAAATTGAATTAGAGAATCTTATATCAAATAAGTGTTAATTTGATCATACTAAAGACTTTGCAGAAAGGACCATATTAGTTGTGTAAGCTTTTGATGTATCAATCAAGGAGTCAATAGTGCCTCAATCCAAAGTAGTTGGGGTCGGCTATAGAAATCCTCTACATCCGTTCCCTTCTCTAGTTGGGCGATATTTGATGTATATATAAACAAAATCAATAACCATAAATTAATGTGCATGTTCATATTGCATATGCTTGTTGATTGAAGTTTATGTTTGTGTCTTATTGAGTACAAAGAAGCAATAAAGCCCCCAAATTTGAATTCCTGTTTCGCGGTCCCAAAACTCTAAAAAAGGTGGTGTGAATTTTGTTTAGGCTATGGGTATCGTTTAATAGATCGTCACAAATGAACCCACAAAATTTATAGTCAAAATGTGTCTGTCGGCAATACTATACTCTAAAACAATTCATGGATTAATACACACGATTTTAGCAATCCTTTGGGCATATGTTATCTTGTTATGAGGTTTTGCTTGGACTTCAGCATATTAAAGAGCCCAAGCAATGTGAGTAAGAGTTGTCACGCAATGTAACTAGTTTATTGACTGATTGTTTCAAGGAAGAATGTAATTCTGGAACGAACTGTCATTCTACTGTTTGGATGGTATGCCTAACTGATCTATTGATGGAATTTCGATTGCTCTTCTTTATCGATTTGTTTTACTTTCACCTGTTAGATAAACTGTCATGAAGTTCTGTCTTCTCAGTCAGTAATGCTCTCTTAGCAACCGTGGATTAGTCTGATTCAGCCACTGGATATAATACTAAGAGAAACTGGAATAAATTATTCACTTAGGAAGTACTCAGTAAAGAACTGAAGTTTATGAGGTAGAGATTTGATCTATGCGCGTTGCTGCTTATTATTACTCTCTCTGTTCAATTTATCTGTTTTACTTTCCTTTTTAGTTCATTTAAGAAAGTGTCTCTTTTTCAAGTGTTTCAATTTTCCGCAAGACATGTTTAGGACAACAAGATTAAAGAACATATGGGTACATACTACAGATATATGCTCCAAGTTTATGGGCTGTGCCGATATCTGGTGTCACATTATGTTGTACACTTCGTGTAGAATAATATTTGCTATTGTTTGCAGTGAGACTTGCTCCCGAAGAGATATCAACAAAACTGACTGGTTATGAACACAATGGAGTTACGTGTGTTGGCATGAAAACTGATATACCGGTATTCAATCGCTCTGCCTTTTAGGAAATTTTGTTTAAAGGTTGCCTAGTTCACTCCTACCCCTTTTTATTTTTTTAGGTTAATATATAGTGTACCTACAGAGCTATAGTTCACATTCCAATGTGGTGAAACTTGGTCAGAAGATCAATGTTCTGCTGAAACAAAGTCAACCAATAAAGAAGGCATAATACGTAAGTGGTGAAACTTGGTCAGAAGATCAATGTTCTGCTGAAACAAAGTCAACCAATAAAGAAGGCATAATACATAAGTTTGGATCTTAAACTTGGCTTCAAATTTAACTTTGACCTTTAACTTTCGTAGTGCACTAATAGACACTTTAACTATCCAACACTTCAACAAAAAACACTTTAACTTCAACAAGTAGGTACTTGTGCATTATGAAGTTAAAGTGTTCTTTTGCTAAAGTATTGAATAGTTAAAGTACCTACCTGTGCACTATGAAAGTTGGCGACTGTCAAAGTTAGAAGTTGAAGTCCAAGTTTAGCGTCCAATCTATGTGTTATGCCAATAAAGAAAATGATTTTTATCGGTAGAAGCAAACTTATTACTTGAAAAGTGAACTTAATGAGCTCATGTTCTCCTGAATTCAACCATAAACATTTGAAGTTTAATTCAAACATCTTTTTTACCCCTTGAGCTTAAAAAATTTATATACCAGGCCAGTTCATGTGCACCTTGATTATCCTTATAGGTACTTCCTACCTACTTCCACCAACATAGGTATCCGGTAACTTTGTCCGCCAAGGTTTGGACCCTAGTGTTTTTGTTGCAGTTTTCATTGTTCTAAACAACTTCATTGACCATGAGAGTGTGGCAAGCACATATGCTCCTAACCATATTGTGGAACTAGTATTGTTGCAACTCATACTACTAAGTTTACCAGGTGATTTTGGATGAAGCAATTACAAAGCTCAACCCCGACTTCTTCTGGTTGGGAGGTGGCGAGATTGATCTTAAACTAGGGGTGAGGACCTCAGAATTCATCAAGTTTGTTAAACCTTTTATCGTCAACTGCAGCGGTCACTAGGAAATTTTTTAAAACCTGCAAAACTAGCTGGTTAAATTTTTATATTTTTTTTTATTTACACCGGGTGTCCGAGTCTCTTAGAGCCCGACTAATCCCGGTGGTGCACAGCCCCTCGGCAAGGAGTTTCCCGCAAAGCAAAACTAGCTGGTTAAATTTGATTTTCCCTTAGGCTTATCACATGATTGTAGTTTCTTGATTCATAGGTTTCATTGGATTTGAGTCTTGAACTTGTATCAATAAGATTAACCTCTTTAAATTTGTAATGCTATGGACATTTTACCATTTCCTTGCTCAGTTGTGAAGTTTCATTTATCAAAATTTTTACACAAATGATTCAACATGTTATGCCTCCACCAGCTCGTACTGCTATAATTAAACAAACATATCCAGTGGAATCCCTCAAGTGGGATCTGGAGGTGAATGGCTAGTTAAGTTGATTCTTTTTTTAATCTCATGTATACAATTGGTATACTGTGAAGTACTTTATGTTATGCTTAGTCTTGGTGGTGGTTGGGGGGTTTCTAAGTTGTAACTAAAGATACTGACCCAGAATAATAACATCATTGTCAAATGAGATCAAATTCCAACTGTTTATTACATCACCTGCCAGAAGATGTTTAGCACTTGTTTTCTTGAACTATACATAGATATGAGCTATACACAACTTATTTTTACAACTAAAACCTATATAAAATGGAAGCATCAAGTGATATATTAGCAGGACCAAGTGTCGATTTTCAATGAACGATGAAAATGAGAGCTTTAAGCAAATGATTCAATGTCAATACCATGAAGGCTACACCAAGTTAAGGTCCCCAAATGTGTTCTCCCCACTGTAGGTAACATAGAGGAAACCATCTTCATCCTTCTTCTCGTCGTAGATGGAAGACATAATTGCACCTGCAAAACGCGAATCAGTTTTCCCACCTCAGATTAAAGGGGTTCGGAAAATATTTGGTTCCAAGTCAGGAAAAACAAAGTTTAGACGTACAATTTTTTTCCTTTCATTGAAAAAAGAATCAGCACATTTTTTTGGCGATTCTTGAAAAACTTTACCTTTCTTTCGAGTAAAATGCATGTCCAAACGCAAGATTATCAGTTTCAAAAAAAAAAATGCATGTCCAAACACAACTTTAAACTTCCAAATATCATTTTCCAACTACGACTTAGAAAAACTCTTTCTGAAGAAAGATTCAATTAAATCTATTTCAAAAAGCCTACTAAATGTTTCACCAGTATTTCAAGTACAAAGTTCATATTGGCAAATTTTGAAAAACTATTTATGTATGTTGCTTGGACTCTTCAAAAATGCCGATAGGTTGTGTTGTATAAAATCCTCCCAAAGTAGTACATTTTTGGAGGATTTGACACGGGTGCATCAATAGTTTTTGGAGATTAGCACTCACCTGTTGGTGGTAGGACATTGTCGACGAATATGAAAATCGCCTTTTCAGCACTCAATTTAATCCTTTTGCGAATGACATACACAAACTGTCCTACTGTCAAGTCAGCTGGGACAAGATACCTGCAATTTTGTCAATTAGGGAAACATGAATAATAAGTTTTTTTTTCCTAGTAACAAAACTAGATACCAAGAAATTATGTATTAATTTGGCTGCGAAGACAACAATAGTTAACAACATCATCATATTCAATATATTCCCCCACGAGTGGAGTCTGGAGATGACAGGTGTATGCAGACCTTACCTCTACCTTTGCGGAATAGAGAGGTTGTTTATGATAAACCCTCGACTCAAGAAAATCATTCTTCGGAAAACGACTTGAAAGAAATGCAAGAGTAAAAGCTATGATGAAAATATTAAAGAACCTTTGCCAAGGTGAAGGTAAGATCAAGTTTTGGAAAACGTCATTTGCCGAGGAGGAACAAAGACTTACACCACAATGTAGTGTTTAGAATCTTTAGATCCATATAATGAGAAAAATATTGAAGAGTGCTTACTTTTTCTTGTCAATATTGGGAATATCGCTCCTTTCAGCCTTTTCGACTATTACCTGCACATCACATAAACAGAGTCAACACAAACCACGGAGCATACATGAGACTTCAGCCCACAAGACACCCGAAGAGGATAATATATTAAAAGCAGCAACACTTGAGCCAAATTGGCTAACTAACTAAGCTTGAGAAGCCAAATCCTGTTTTACGATACACAAGAAGTTTAACAATGATAATCATGTATTTTACAATGCATCATATTTCTTAACAACGACGATTATGTGTTGTGAAATCGTGTTTCCTGACAATGGTGTATTTAGACCTTTCTGATGCAAAATGCAGTTTGGCATCAGCAAATGAGTGACAGGATTGCGGAGACAGATTCCAATTTACTCCCTGATGTGACGTGCACATGTAGGCATTATTATCACCAGTATGCCGATCTTTTTCTACATTTATAGCAGATAACATTGAATAACAAAGAACTGCAAGCTATGTTGCAATGCCAATTACTCAAACTCCATTAAAACATAAACAAAGCATAAACAGCACATGAGTAATTACATTCAAATAGAACCAAGCTACAACAACAGCAAACTCAGTGTAATCCACAGGTGGGGTCTCGGGAGGATGGAGTGTACGTGCAGCTTTCCCCTACTAAACTTGTGAAGGTAGAAAGGTTGTTTTTGATAGACTTTTCGCACAAGTAAAATTGAACCAAGCAACAACCAGAAAAAAAAACAATTAAATATGTATAGGCAATGAAAACTTAATTCTCACCGGAATCCTATCTGGATATTTTTCCCTTATCCTAGAAGCTTCAGCGCGTCTCTTCTCTGCACATCATCCAAAACAACAGAGTCAAAAATCAATAATGACCCCAATCACAAAGCATAACGCAAAAATTCAGAAAACAAAAGTTCTATACAAACCAAGATCATGTTCTTGCTTGAAAGAACTCTTTGCCATATATCTGCCTGAATTCAACCATCAAAAAAGCAGAAAACTTTATGTTAAGCTAACATAACCGTTACAAAATAAAGTCAGTTTCTTCAACAACAACAAAAAAGAACAAAACAGTAACAACAACAACAGCATACCCCGTGGAATCCCACAATGGGGTCTGGAGAGAAAAACAAAAAAAAAAAAGAACAAAACAGTACAAACCATATTTCCTTGCAAAACAACAAGAAGTTGGGTTCTAGGGAGAGTAAGATATTACGCACACCTTATTCTCTATCCTTGTGAGGTCAAAAGGTTGTTTCCAACAGAACCTTAGCTCAAAAGAAAGTGATATCAAAGCAGAATTGAACGACAACAAAATAGCAAGATGAACAAAGCAAAAGAAGGAATAGTAATAAAAAATGAAGAATAAGATACTATGTGAATACTATCTACAACAACAACAACATACCCGTGAAATTTCACAAGTGGGTTTTGGGAGGACAAAATGTAGGCAACCTTACCTTTACAGAGACTATTTTCGAAAGACCCCCGACTCAATGCGAATACTATCAACTGCTATTAAATAAGGAAAAGGACAACAATTAAAGATTAACAGATCCTAAAAACTTAGCAAAAGATTAAACTGATATAAAGCTAACAAGACCCTCAAATCCTAATTCTGCTGGCTTCACGAAAAAGCAAAAAAAGCATAAATCTTTATGTTAAACTGAAATACCCATAACCAAATAAATACAATTCTTTCTTTAAAAACAAAAATTAAAAAAAAAAAACTACAACTCATATAAACAATCAAACTCAGGAATCAACTGGAAGAAAAATTAAACTCAGGTAACAACCCCAGAAAATAAATAACACAAAAAAGGAAATTAAATTAACTAAATTGGAAAGAAAAAAAAACACCCAATTGATAAAGCAAGCATCTTGAACTCAAAAACCCAAATTAGTTCTATGCTACACAAAAAAAAAATTGAGAAAAAATAAAGAAAAATACATAGTAACTATGAAAAGGGAATAAAGATTATACCTTTTTTTTTTCCTGGAGAATGATTGAACTAGAAAGGAAAAAAAAAGGGGAAGATTGTAGTAGTAGGTTGATTGAATTGAATGATTAATAAAACTTTGCTTTTGCTTTGTTTTTTGGACTCTCTATAAATAAAATAATGTATGTAGCCTTATTTTTTTATCATTATCCAAATTCTTTTTTTAAAAGTTTTTAAGTACTCATATTTTATTTTACTTTATTAGGTATATATTAGGAAAAAACTTGTGTGTGGTTGCTTAGAGATATGAGCTTATGTGGGCTTCAAGAAATTAAGGATAAAAGTCAAATAATTTTTATTTGAAATTTGGATTATTTTTTCAAAAAATAATAGAGTTACAGTAAAATACATGGTATTAGGGGGTGGACATTCGGTTCGTTGGTTCGATTTTAGTAAATTTTGGTTCGGTGCTTTGGTTTGGTTCAATTTTATTCGGTACTTTTAAAGTGATTTTTCGATGCTAACTGATTAAATTAAAATGAGGACAAAAATTAAAGTATAAGACACTTAAAAACTTAAAATCATGTTAAGTAATGATATGCTCCCATGGAAAATTTATTGTGCTTAAAAATCATATTTATTTTTGTCAAAAGCTTACGCCTCCAACTATTGCTCGAGGAAAATAAGCACGAAGACATCCTTTACATGACTTAAATTGGCAAAAAACTGTTTGAATTTCTCTTGAAAAATAATATTTCAAGTTAACTATATGAATTATAAATTTATTGCTACTTGGACTTATTTTTGAATGATCTAATTATTAATTGATTTATATATGTGTATATTTATATGTATATATAACAAAAAAATTAATTGTGTAAATTATTATGGGCCAGAGTGTTACCTTTTAATGTTTAGCATTATTACACCACCTTTTAAATTTTGAAAAAGGGTCATATTTATTTCTTTACCATCCATTATACTTTTTCAACAAAAAATACTTTTATATTTATCTAGAAAAGGTAGGTGCCATGCTCGGGACAGTTTACTCACACCTCGATTATTCAATCAAATATCTGCTATCTCCCATCGATTACACATATTGAAAATGAAACTACTTTATCTAGTCTAGTAGATACAAAGAGTTATTGTGAAAAAAATTATCATCCATAATCCTTGGTTACCAAAGTTGTTTCAACTTCTTTTTAAGCCTAAGACACTTTTACTAAGACAAAATCACTATTGTTTCAATCATTTGGCTAGCCTCTCTTTACTCCTCAATGCTTCTCTAAGGTTGAAGAACAAACATTTTAATGAAATATATAGTGACTGCTCATGAACTTTTGAGAATGTAGCCCATAACTACACCAATCAAGCCAACGACGATGACAAACATGAACGAAACACCACCACTGCGACTTTTGTTGATATCGCGCCTCAGAATTTCCTACACATAGTGTTGAAGAAGTAAGACATTTTAAATGAACGCTATGTTGCTCAGACTCTTCAAAAATGTTGATCAGTACATGTCAAATGTTTTGGAGGATCTGACGCGGGGGCAAAACATTTTTTTGGAGAGTCTGAGCAAACATAGGATAAAAGATACAACCACTCATAATGCAAAAAATATATAGCAGACTATTTGTGTTTCTACACAAGTTCAGCTGACAAATTCTGTTTGTGTGAGCTTGCTCACATATTCCAGTCAAAAGGCCGGATATAGGAGTAGCAGGTTTAGGCGTTTAGTCAATGTCTGATGAATCCTACAATACAAACTATCGTAACTTGGTACGGAGTAGGGGTGGTGAAATCAGACCATGAAAACCTCAGCCTTTCTACACAAGTATTGGAGTTTTCAAAGACACGAGAATCAATCGAAGAAAGTAATGGAATTCCTTACCAATTCTTGACGAAGTCTGTTGCTCTGATGTAGAGCACCAGCTTTCTCCTCTGTCAATCTGTAAATAACAGACTTTGCCTGAAATAACACGTCTAGATTAGCCATGTGGACCCAAAAAAACATATCTCCTTTCAAACATATTTATAAAATCATTAGCTGCAAAAATCCAAAGTTCGATGATTTAACAGCAGCACTCGAAATGCATTGTACAAAAAAGCCCCAGCTTGTTTGAGGACATGGAAAATGCCATCACTTTTTCATTAGTCCCCAAATAACCTAGTCCACGAACCAAACCCTGAAATCTTTTATTATATATTAAAAGGTTCTAACATAGGGAAAAAAGCCAGGATAACAAATTTCGTACCTAGTGAAAGGGTAATCTTACAGACAGAAAACCAAATATTCTCGTCTATGCCAAACGATTAATAATCACCAGGGAAAAATCATATAACGTGTTAGTACACATAACAAACTTAGGTGACCATACCAAACCAGCAGTTTGTAGCTCACTGTGATCCAAGTCGATTTGATCAAATGGTATTTTTAAGAGAACTTTTCTAGGACATTACTCATACCGGTGATGAAGGCTCCAAACTGATCTGTACATGATTTTGAGCTTAACATATCACAACACCTCTAAATGTAGGAAAATAAAACTAGTGAAACGAAGTTTACAGCAGAGACTCAACACTTTTATTATTTGATACGTCCTTGATTTGATTGAAAAAATGTATAACCAAGGTTATTGAGAAGAGGTCAAAGACAAAAATGACTATTTCTAACGAGGTCCAGAACACCGTTGAATTTAGTATGGACGTGAAAATTACAACATTTTTTATGAGCAATCATCATATGTTGCTAAAACCAGAGATTCTCAGATGACTCCAGCAATAGGACCATCATGGCATATCGACATCTTATATTTACTAATGTGTAATGCAGCACTCCGATTATCAATCTACACTAACTTTATCACATGTGAACATTGGCAAATAATAACGTCCATAGATCACACAGGTATAGAACGTATACAAACCTGGACATTCATTTAAATAAACCTACGATACACACATATTATTGACTTTCAATTGGACGTAAGTAAACTAAGATGCACATATACGTTAGTGACTTAAATGGGACATAAATATGTGGAACTATATGGACTTGTTATAGAAATTTCACCTCTGTAGATTTGTCATGAGTTTCAAGAAATGTTCTTGTGAGCTGCAATGATATTCATGAATAATCAAGTTTCGTTAAGAGTAAGATTGAACATATAAAAGAATATTAAAGGCGATAAATAAGAATTAAACGATTAAATAAACAACCTCAGAACCATTTTGATTGTCATTCTCTGTCAAGGACTGCCTTGGCGAAGAGCCTTCTTCTGATCCTTCTGCCACGGGGGATGGCGGTTGTGGTGGGGGAAGATAAACCACTCTCAATTTGCACTCTTCTACGACGCGTCCTGGCTCCTTATTGAACTACAAAGAGATCAACGAACTTCAGTATGCTTAAATGGTTGTGTAACAACAATGACTGAAACATGATCCACTCTTTTATCATTCATTTCTAAAATCAAACATTTCAGTAGGGTATGTTAAATATGATATAGATAATGATCAAAATCACATCTGAACTATGACTTTTTCGTTAGCTCCACACCTCAGCTATCACCCGTTCCATTTTCCTACCTGAACTATCACCATTTATTTATTCAAGCACACCTAATTGAGTATGGTGATGGTCTAGATAGAAAAAGGGAACAACTTACAGTTGCTCTAATCAACTTTGAGATGTGTTTTAATACATAGATGATGATAGTTCAAGTAGGAAAATAGAACAATTGATAATTAAGATGTGAAACTCGAGAAAAACTGATAGTTCAGATATGTTTTTTATCATAACTCATTATGATAATAAAGGTGCATTATGTTTCTCTTCACAGGCTCGGCATTTAAAAACGAAGAAAAAGATCTAGTCATTTGTATGATTACCATTTCTTGGGTGATGTCTTTTGGGCTGGTAATAGCACTTGCAACGACACTCTGAAGTAGAAACTTGTCCTTGCATTGCATGTCAGCAGGGGCCTCCTTTTGTGCTTGCATTGTTACTACAAAATAATATATCAGTGATCAACGAAGAAAAGAAAATCTGACGCAGATAAATAATATGATGCTGATTAAGGACCGGACATGACGATTACTTATAATAATATCTCAATTTGATGAAGATTTAGTTAAGGTTAACATTTAAGGAGCACTGATGAGCTTAAACAGAGCAACATGTACAGGATGGATTCACATACATCAATCCAACTTATTTGAAATTGAGGGATAACACATAATTTTGTTTTTTTCGGATTTGAATTCTCTTCTTTTTTTACTTTGCTTTTAATCGTGGTGTCTGAGCTGCTATCTGCACACATCTCTACTAATTTCACAGGATACCTGCTACCTCCTACCAGCATAGGTATCAGATAACTCGTTAAAAGAGCACCATAATGACTTCCTTTTCTTGTTCTTTCTTCACCTATCTTTCTACTTACTATATTCAGATGAGATAATTCCAAATACTCCTTCCATCCTAATTTATTTGACATTAATATAGAGTTTAAGGTATAAAAACCAGAACTTTTGATGCATAAGCTAAATACACCTAAAAAATACTGTGTTTTTCATACAATAGATATAAATTCTTATAAGAGAATGCGGACATAGACACAAATATACCTATTAAATACTCTTTACATTCCAATTTTATAAGTCATTGTTTCACTAAGCACAGAATTTAAGGAAAAAAATGACTTTTGAAAAGATTTCTAAAAGTAAGAATGTTACTAAATTATCCCAAAATTATAATCTTTGAACTAATTAATCCCACCTTCCATGTGGAATAAAATAATCTCATGTTTGATGATGATGAGATAAGATGAGATATCCCGGATTAAATTTATACTCTGTTTGGTTGACGGTGTAAATTTATCCCTCGATAAACGTATAACGTCAACCAAACACACCTTATCCCTCGCACTAAAATCTCTTTAAAGTAAATTTTTTTCAAATCATTCTTTTCAAGACAAACAACAACAACATATCCAGTATAATCCTACAAGTGTGGTCTGGAGAGGGTAAAATGTACGCACACCATCTGTTATCTCATAGAGATTGTTTTGAGGAAACCTCATCTCAAGAATAAGCCCATAATAGAATATACTAGATATGAAATAAATGGGGAAAAGAAGAACGTCTAATAATGAAAAAACAAATGATAATATGTAAATACGAAAAAGTAACAAATATAAGATTTTTAGACAAATAGGACTTCTACCAACCAAATAACAAATAATATCACATAAGACAAAAAAATTATATATATTGTGATTACCAATAACATCACAAGTGGATCGAGGCAAAACAATTCCTGTATTTGGACGAACACAATACTTTTTCGGATTCGTCGTTTTAACCTGAAAAAAAAATTTATTAAAAAAAAATCAAAAATCACAAACAGAAAATTAGGAACGAAAATACCTTGAATGCCACATGATTTTCAGTTTTATTTGACAATTGAAGGGAACAAGATATCTGTTTCTTCAGCTCAACTGATCAAATCAAAAAACCCCATTACAGAAACAAATTAAAAATTAATGTAACCCAAAAAAAAAAGGAGAAAATCAGAGAAGATGAAGAAAGATGATTTTTTTTTTACATGCGAATTTGAGCTCAAGCGGATCAATGGTGAGAAGCTCTGGTTCTGCATTGCTCATTTCTCTCGTCTTCCTTTTTCTCCCTTCAGAAAGTGAATCAGTAAAAAATGGATTTGCTTTAGTGATTATTACAGTACTTTTGGGGGTGATCCGTATAATTCTCTCCAATAGGTAATTATAAGTTTTATATACCTAAAAATTAAATAAGTTTTTTTTTTTCAAATTGTAAATAAAAAGATATTTATAAATAAAGAATTTTACTGTAGTAATTTAATATGAATAGTTATAATCGAAGCGACTTAAAATGTAATAATATTAATAAATATTTTTTATAGTAATAAATAATATCGTTAAAAGAAATTATTGTCGTTAAATGTCTCTTTAATTGCAATTATGATTTACTAGTTTGAGATTTTGATGTCCTAAGTTGTATTTGTGATGATACACTAAAACACTTTGTTTGGATGATTGTTACGTATTGTTTCATAATGTATTGTATTGTACTGTATTGTTCTGGTGACTATAATGTTTGGATAGATTGTATTGTTCTCGGTCGTTATATAATGTCATATATCTATAATTTGAATGATAAACCTATAATAAATTGTAGGGTATTAGGTAGATACTATGAAAAGATAGGGTAAATGATAAAGTAGAATTATTATAAATAAATAAAGTCAAAAATGAGAAGAATGTATTAAAGTAACGAGGCAACCAAACCAAATCAGTCGTTACACAAAATGAGTCTTTTCATTGTTACCTAACGATGGAATTAAACGATATGATACAATGGAATTTAAGTAACAATCAAAACAAATATTGTATTTTAAGTAACAATACAATACAACGGGCAAAACCATCCAAACAAGGGGTAAGTTGCATTCTAAAATTATTCATAAAGTTATCTACACATTTTAACTTTACGGGTAAGGGTGTCAAAATGAGCCCAAATGTAAGTAATCCATCCAACCCACCCAAAATTTTATGGGTTGGGTTGAAGATAATTTTAATTGGGTTCAATTTCAACTCATTCATGTCTTAACTCATATTAAAAGAATCCTCAATTGAACCCAATTTAATCTGCAATTTCAATCCATTCTAAGACTTTTTACTAGTATTGATGTAATGTATGTTTTCTATCTATTTTATATTTTCTATCAATTTGTAACTTTTAATTTTTTGAGTTGAAATCCAAATCGTGATTATGAAAAATAAATAATAATATATTAGAATTATTAAAATTGAGTGTGTCATGACCCAACCCGAATTTTAGCTCATTCGAGCCCAACCCATTCAAGCTCAACCCATTTGATGCCGAAGTAAATTTGGACGGGTGATAACCCAACCCAATTTTTATTTTAACCCATTTTAACATTATTAATTAAATGAATGTGCAAACATACTACTTAAGGAAAATCAAATTAGGAATAGAGTTATACAAGATACAATGAGGAAAGCAAGAGTGAATATAGTTCAACGCGAAGGCACTAATAAGGAGGTGTATGCATTTGATTATAGCACATTTTAAGATAAATAGTTATCGATCGAAGAAACATTGGGGGAAGTGGTTAGATATGAGATGACTCATCTCTAACTTACAAGGAGGACATGATTCTAAATAGAAAGGTGAAGGTAAAGAACAATAAATAGCCTATTATCCAATACCTCAATGCGGAAGAGGCACGGGGCTAGTCTTCTCCTCTGATCTTTATTTTGTGATTGACATTTTTCTTTCATACATCTTCATTTATATTTTTTTAGAGCGAAAGATCTACTATAAATAATCTTTTCATTCCAAAAAATAGGAATAAATCGTACGTATTGCGTATATTCTACTTTAATTTCCAAACTTTGCTTAGGCAAAACATCAGCCAAAGATAGACAATTTTGATGAGAAAATGAATAGTCCCTTATGTTGAGTTCCCTAAATATATTAATCAGAGGTTTTATATTCGAATCCTGAACTACGAGTAAATTTTTTGCATAAATTCAAATTAGTCAATTCCACAATGAATATATGACAATTAACGGGGAAAAAAAATACTCCATTCGTTTTAAAAAAGAATTTCATGATTTGATTTGGTGTGAAATTTTAAAAAATTAAAAAGACTTTTAAATTTTTGTAATCCTAAATTAAAGTTATGTCAAATGTACAAAAATATTCTTTGATTTTGTGCCTTTAAACGTGCCACATGAAAAGCTAAAATTAAAATGTTGCAAAAAAAAAAAAAAGATCATTCTTTTTTAAATAAGCTTTAAACATATATTTTTTTTAAACGGAGAGAATACATCATTAGCAATATAGTCTTTTATGTAATTGTTATTTCACACAACTAAACTCCAATTGTGTGAGGCTTTTTCTGTCTCACCTACAAAAGAAGGACCTGAATCTTATACTTCTAAATCTTTTTTTTTTCATTAAAAAGAAAATTCTCAAATAATTAATGGCCGGATAAAAACTTCCTCGAACCCTAGGGACTAGATCTATTCCTCCACGAAAAGTAAGAAAGTACATATATTTTGACCAATTCAAGATGAGAATATATGGGGTTGCTCCCTTTCCGAAGCTAGGATAAGTTAAGCCAAAACATCTTGATTCAAGATAAATTCATGAGGAAGTAGTATCTCTTTAGAATTACTCGCGCACTTACTGCATAACCATTACCACAACCACAAGACACATATATATATATTTCAAATATTATTTTTCAACTTCGATAATTATTTTTTTCTTTCAAATTTCAATCAAACCATGTCCAAATGTCGACTAAGAGTCTACGAATATATTATTATCTGATATTTATAATAAAACGAATAATCTACTAAAAATATTTGTCCCAAATAGCGATAACCACCGAAAAATTTGCTATCTTAATTGTACCTAAATGGCCTGGGCTTGGGCTACATAAATGGGCCGGTTGGTAGAACTGGATTATTGTGGGCTTAAACCACAAGCATAAGAAGAATTGCATAAATAACCACATTGGAGCATCATTATTTAAAAAATAGCCTTATAAGGGATAGTACACAAATTGGTACTATTTCTTTAAGCAACGCACAATCTGAAATTTGCCAATATGTAAATAAAGAAATATCAATAGCTATTATAATAAAATTTCGTATTGATTCTGTTATTTTAAAGAAAAAATTACGGAGATAAGCAAATATATATTAGTTAATTAGCTAATGTAGCTATAGTTTGAATTAATTACGGCTCGCAGCAAACATCTAGTTGTCATTATAGTTTGAGTTTTCTATAATTCGCTATCTATACAAATATTGTGTGCGATTATACAAAAGCCATGCGCAAATCAAATTATATATCAAATATACAAACAGTGTGAATTATAAAGCCAATTATATAAACGTTGTGCATGAATTGTATAGCGAAATTGTAAATTGTGTAGCGCATTATACAAATGTATACACATGATGCGCGAATTATATAAATGTTGCTATAACGATAATTACGAAATATAATTATTCAAACTATAGCTAGGGAACATAATTAGACTTTATATGTTTGTCATTTATGTAATTTGCTCTTTTTTTAACTATGAAAGTTAAAAAACTATTTATGAATTTTATCCCGAGATAAGTGCACAAGTTAATTGTTTTGTGGGTCGCTAGTAAAAAAATAGTCAAATAAGAGACAAGTGCATAAGTTGATTTTTCTTTAGATGTTGCATGTCTGAAATTTACCAATTTGTACGTTTATAAATATCGTCGAACGCTTAAAATATTTATTTTTTCTTTCTTATTTTTTCAATAAATAATAAAAGATTCTAAACAAGGTCAACTTAGATTTCAATTTTGCACATTGATTCTCCACTAAAGTCAACTAATTAGCTTGTTAATCAATTGATGGAAACTTGTTACCTAATGGATTTTCAATGGTAATTAGTACTTAATCCAATTAAAACAGACAGATTAGGTTAACTCCCTGTATTTATAAATTCAAATTCATAAAATAGGTAACATATAATAGAAAAAAGTACATATATAAAAAATAAGGGGATTAGAAAAGAAAGAGAAAAAAATATATATATAAAAAGGAGAGGGAGTTGAAATGAGAAAAAATATTTTTGTTTTGAATTTGAATTTGACGTCTAATATTTCATTCATCACTCTCATTGTATTCGAATTCAAATAGATTCTTTATTTGGAATTTCACTGTTCAATTCGATGTGTTACATTCATATATCAAGGATATTTCCAATCCTAATTATAACTATCTGACTTCCAAAGGATCTGAATCGTGTTCGTATCTAATACCATGTTCAATTACGCTTTTAATCTAATTCATACTCCGAAAAATTAATTCAAAAGAAGAACAATTATCCAAACCTTTTTGTCTAGGATTCTATTCATTTTTTTTTCAAATCAAATATTCTATTAATTTATTTATTTTATAATTTGATTTTCACCTCTCAAATTTTATAACCTAAGCCTTCAAATTATATGCAATATGAGCCCTTTCGCACTTATTTTGTGTTAACTTTTAATTTGTATTCTCAAGATACATAATTTTCTAATAAGACATAAATATATTTTCTCGTATCATAATATTCACAAATTATGTTTTATATAATCTTTTTTCTTCACTTTACTAGATATAATTTTGATTATTGAAGAAAAAAACTTAAAGATTCATTTTTTTAAATAAAGTTCGTGCAATTTAATTAATTTATATAAAATTTGAATCAAAATTATTAATATTACTCAATTTTTAATTATAACAATTTATCTGCCCCTACCTATGAAAAAAATAATATTTCGTACAGAATCAGCAAAATTCGTACCCAAGAAATTGAAAAAGACAAATAAGTAAAATAAAAATAAAAATTAAAAGTTCCGTACCACTTGAAGTATCCTTGAATAAAAACATAAAAGAATTTTTAAATAAAACATAAAGAATTCCCACTCACATTGTTTTTAAAAAAATTATTCCAACTTTTCTGCTAATAGAATTAGTAATAATAATTAAAACACAAAATAGCCTGAGAGGTCCTTATACTTGGTTCTGTTTGTCATCTAGATCTTTCTACTCATGATTTTGTCAAGAGAACTCTCATACCCACTGAAATACCTTTTTCACCTGAAAATTGTGCGTGACTTACAAACGAGCACACGTAAATTTTCACGTTATTTAAAAATTCCACATGGGAAAAGTTCAAATAAACGAAAATGTCCTAAATATAAAAAATGAGTAATTTAAAACAAAAACATCTTTGTATAATATTATTTTTATTCAAACATCAAAATCAACATACTAATTAACAATTTTTTTTAATGTTATAATTTTTTTAAGATTACTGACCCTTGAAACTCCATATGGCCAAGATTTCACAATTTCAATTCATATGACTCACCCCCACCCCCACGCCCATCCCAACCCCCAACCCCACTATGTTATTTTGACATAAAAAAAAATTTAATAATTGCTTATTATGTTATTAGTACTCTCTAAAAATAATATCGTACATATATTAAATTCTATATTTCAAAAGAATTAAGCGCACATCTAATAATATTTTTTTAAAAATCTAAAAAGATATAAGTAACTTGTATCTCTTTCTTATAAATAACAAACATAAACCTCAAAGTCAAATAATTTTGATCAAGTCTCACCTTGTTTGTGCTAAACACAACTCCCCCATCCCCCCCCCCCCCACCCCCAACCCACCCCAACCAATATATATATATATACTTATTTTTAAAAAAAATTTATTTGATTTTCTATATTTGTATTGAAGTTCGACTGATTCAGATATGAGTTATGTACAGCCCATTTATAAAAGCGTTTTACTCAGAGTTCGACTAAGGTCTCTAATTAAGAGAGAATCAGTCTCATCCAGTGCACTGCATTCTTTGACGATAATTATTTTTCTTTTCTTTTGAAGTATCTCTCTTTTTTATTGTGACAAAATGACCATAATAACTAGTCTCAATTCAAAACTAAACAAAGTTTATTATAAAGATTCTCTATATACTTGCTGTACTGTTTTGTCCCATTTATATAGTTGGTGTTAATCTTTATCATCACAATTAGTACTCTACAAAAAAATCCAAATTGTCCAAAAAAAAAAACAAATACAAAAACACAAACAAACAATACAATGTCAGTTACATGTTCTTGAGATCCTCAGTGAAACAAAACAAAATTGTGAGAGTCTTCAAATTGTTCATTCATAGGAGAAAGAAGGGAAAAATCAGCTACAAACATTTGGGATCATCCAATTGTGCAACAAAAGCAATTTCAAAGCTATGTAATTTTGGAAATTTGTTGAAGCATGGGGTTAAAAATGTCAATTTTGCAAAACTGGGTTCGGGTTATATTCGGGTCGGGTCAGAATTGATGGATCAAAACCAAATACCAAAAGGTCATTTGGCTGTGTATGTTGGTGAAAAACAAGATGTTGCATGTAGAGTTTTAGTGCCTGTGATTTACTTCAATCATCCTTTGTTTGTTGATTTGTTGAGAGAGGCTGAAATGGTTTATGGGTTCAATCACTCGGGTGGGATCCAAATTCCTTGTCGGATATCCGAATTCGAGAATGTTCAATCACGAATTGCAGCCACAAGTGGCAACGGGAGTTGTCGCGAGAGGCGTAAGTACTGGTGAGTTGTGATCAGAGGTGAGTTGTGATTAGAAGCGAATCTAAGATTCAAAAGTATATCTTGTTTTCGTTTACCCGTGTTTGAAGAAAGTAATGAATGTGCTTGTGTTTACTAGTTATTAGGTTTGTCTTTGACTATTTGATCATATTGAAATTTGTACATATTTATGTTTATTATAGTGATCAGTGTGTTGGTTTCTTTTATCGCACTTGAAAACAAGAAGTCTTGGCAGGAAGAGCTAATTTTATTACTGTATTTGTCCTTACTGTAAATTTATTTGTACAAAGTATATGTTGAAACACCAGCAGGACCAACCAAAGAATCATCAATTTATTCATGTAAGGATTCAATTATTCATCAAACAACTTCTACTTGTACTTGTAATGTCAGATAGTGGTTAGCAACAGGGACAGAGCAACATTCACCCAAGGGTGGTCAGATAAACATCCTTAGTCGGAGAACTTTTTCAAATACATAGGTTAAATATAGATATTTTGATATCAATTGTTAGACACCTTTGATACAAAAATCACCCACTCACGTTCTAAAAGTATGAACACCTTTGACGAAAATGTCGGCTCCGCTACTGGTTAGCAACAGACCCTCTGTAAAGGGATCAAAAAGGGTAATGTCAGTACTTGCCCCTCCATGAATACCATTTCAGTTTCAACTGAAACAACAAGGGGGGAGCCCCTAAGATTCCATGCGCCAGCCGTGGATCATACACATCAAACTGCACCCGAGCCAAAGAATCTAAAATGACTTGGGCAGGCACAGCAGGCAAAAGCACTGGACGAGCTTCAGCTGGAATGGTTCCAGCCAATTTTCGAGCCTTCTGCAAATGTGCATTAGCTACAGATGCCATTTCAAAAACTGCATCACAAAGGGCCTCACGCGAGTCCTTTCTAATCTCTGACTGACCACTTTGGTGAACCAACAATCCATGTTTCTCAGCCACCTTGGCTGGTATATATGAAAACTGATGGTTTCGACTGGCATGATATGGCAGTGATTTAAGCAACAAAAGGAGTCCACTTGCCTTGCCAATATGTGAAGCAGCATGATCTGCTGCTGTGGATTTTATACCACCTGCTTGAAGTGTAGAGTACAGAATAGTTGATGTTGTGTCCTCAGCGTATCGCTCCAATTCTTCAACAGTTTGTGGAATATCATTATTTTCTCTATTTGCATCATTTATTCGGGCTTCCACAGCTCGTTTCAGCCAACTTTTGCTGACCTTGTGTTCAGATACCACAGAAGTGATGGCCTGAGCTACTGGATGCTCAATTACCTTGTTTGAATAGATCTTGTCCAAAGCTTCTTGCCACCACAGCAAGCGCATAAGACCAATTTTGGGATCAGATGCAGCATCCATTGCTCGGGATGTCTCGACATTGAAAGCTCGGAGCGCAAATGCAGCCTTCCGCATGTTTGCTGGCAGTTCAAGAAGGCAGAGGTAATGATGATAATCATAACGTCGTACTTGCTGCACACAATAGGATAAAGCAGCTCTTATACCACTGGACGAGGAAGCACCATTCATTTCAATCCTAAGAGTGATTTTCCTACAGTCACAAGAATGAGTGTAGAAATCAACAACACAACATCAACTGCAGATGAAACTACTAATGTTAGGGAATGCAATGGAGCAAGGAAAAATTAAGACAACCATATTCTTTTTCAGCAACAGAAAACAAAATGGAAGGATAAATTGAACGGATCAAGTACCTATCCTCATACATACAAATTAACTTGACTTGACATGGAGGACATAATACATGGATATGACAAGACAGATGTGCTTTTAGACACCTTTTTCTAAAGCGATTATATAACCAAGGGTTGATCTCATAAGTGCAGCTAGCTGAACTAAAAATGATATTGTCAAAATTATTCGGTTCTTATTGGTAAAAACATGGTGTACAACTTGCTCTGCTCATTGGTAGTGAACATCAATTTTCTTTGTAAGATTATACAAATAAAATGGAAAGATGTAATTTTTATCCAAAAACAAGAAAAGAAAAGAAAGTGCAATCTACTGACAAAACCATCTTACGTCGAACAAGCAGTCATATATTCAAGTGGAAAAATGTGACGAAAGGTTTTTGGCCACATATATCTCTAATGTACACCCATTACTTACACTACATCCTTAAAGGATCACAATAAATAAAGAACATCCTTCAAGTTTTTGAAAATGAGAAGGTTTCATTCTGCCGTTGTCCATGGTTATAAAACTAACAGAATCCTACAAAATCACATAGCTTTGCAACTCCATTCCAAATATACTGATTTTTAATTAAAACAAGACCAGAGATGGATGAAGCAGAATAGAAGAGAAAGGTCTCATTCCTTCTTTAAAAAATGAAGAAACATTCTTTGAAACGTTATGGAGAGATCAAGAAGAAATGTAAAAAAGAAGCAAAGCTTAGTGCTCAAAATACTTGAAAATCAAAGAACATTCTTTGAAAGTAAAAAAGAAAGGGCAAAAAAGCATAGCGTTTCTTCTAGCGTCCCGGCAATTATATTGCACTCTGCTTAAACTAAAATCTTAAGAAGGAATGAAGAGTTATGTACTCTTAAAAAGCAGAATAGAAGAGAAATGGCCCTATTTGACTAGCATTATAGGTTGCAAGACATTTTTAGTTTCATTTCTTTACAATACGGACAAGGGAAATCCTACAATACAGAAAGAAACAGTTCTATGACCTCAAAAGTGAATATTACAGATAACATAACTATTGAACTATGTAATCATACTTGAACATCCAATTCTTATAGGCATGATATCTAAATATGCATGGACACGATGCAATTAAAATTCTATAGGCATGATTTCTTCACCACATAACATGCTAAAAATTATTTAAACTCACTGTTCTGAGTAGAATTTCATCGAACACCTGATCTCCAGTGATGGAGGAAGGTTCATTTACTAAATTTGCTTCTATTGAATTTACATTTCCAATTTGTGGTGTTCTCTATGTCTTCACAGGTTCAAGATTAGTATTGTTTTTAGCAAATCAATGCCAGGGACTCTACATATTGATAGTTCACAGGCAATTTATCGAACACCCAGTCTGCTGTGAGCTTCCAGCGTCGTAGGTTGATGCAATGGCAGAGGACTTTTTGGTTTGTCCGGAAAAAAATCATCTTTTTCTATATTTAGTAAGTTTTTTAATTTCAAAAAGCTGGGATTTTCACAATGGGGTTTTTCAAAAGAACTAACTAGTGAAAGGGTCGACATCTACCGTATATACATGAAAAAAATAATATTTTAATTATGTATAAATAATATAGTTTCTCGTCAAGGGGTTTGGAAGAAACCTCTCGTGATAATGTACCTCTGTCCTGAATTTTTCAACCACGTGGCAAGTCTAAGATCACAAAATTTAAAAAGTCTCTCTTTTATTTCTTAAACTCTTTGCCCAATGGAACAGAGAGAGTACTAGATTAACAATCTGTCTAACAAAATACAAAGAGGAGCAATTCATCCAAGTTTAAGAGTTCAAAATCAAGTTTACCTCAACAAAATATGCTTAAAATGCTCCGAAAACAGCTCAAAACAATTAAGTATAACTTAGACGATATTCAATGAAAATCAATGGGGGAAAAAGGGGGGTTTCATAAAATGAAAGAGAGAGTAGAAAGAAAAGGGGATACGTACAATTTGATAACTTTCTCTATGGCAAGAATTTGAGATGCCTTTGGTGATCCGTCGATTTTTTCTTTCTTCTTTTTTTCCCCTGGAAATGGATCTTGCAGGAAGAAGAAGAAGATGCTAATGGGCCAATATTGAAATTCGGGCCTTTGATGGGCCTATATTTTGGGCTTATGACTAGTTAACTTTTTGGCTATAATTTTTTTGGAAAAATTAACTAAGTGAAGACCTTTTAATTAATATTTATCAAAATTAAATATATTTTTATTTTATTATCAAGATAGTAAAACGGGAGATTGGAGAGATTTGAGCGAATTTTAATAGAAATATTGGACAATTTAATCAATTTGCTATATATGGTTAAAAAAATTATATTGCTATAAGTGGTAAATATTTTTAAAATATGGGATAGTTATATAATTTCTCCTAATTTTTTTCGTCTTTAATTTTTGTCCCTCGAATCAACATTTTTTAAATACTTTTTTCCTTGCTTACCTATTGGCATAACAAAACAAGATAGTAATATTAAGAGAATGAGTATAGAAGGCAAAAACAAGATGGTCATATTAAGGGATGTGTCGCACGAATACTATAATCCGAGAATAGCGTCATACGTCGCGACGAATTACTATGATTTGAGGGTCGTATCGTACGTCGCAACGGATGCTATGATTCGACGGTCGGGTCGCACACCTCGACAGATGCATGGACTAAAAATTCCCCATGGGTCTCGAACTGAGAGAACGTATCACTAGATTAGACATGCATCATTATACTTGCATTGCATTGCACTACATTACACATCTTTATCATTTATGAACTTGTGAATGCTTGTCTGTAGAACTTATGATGGGTCAACTTGATCCTTGTATTGTTGATCTATAATTATTGGTGTGTTGTTATTGAGTTATATGCTATGTACATTGTAAACTGTTAGATTGAGCTGATTTTACACAGATTACAGTTGTGGAGGTTCGATTGGAGAATTTTTAACGTTGTATGCAGATCCTCTTAAATAAATAAACAATCCACAATAAGAAAAATGAAGCTCGAACTACAACACGTAAAATATACTGATAATATAGATCAAAATTCGTCACAATATCACTTGCATATACAATTAAACATAAACCAAAATCCATATTTCATATAATAGAAAATCTAAGCAATTCTTTTCCATACCCTCTACAACTCTTAATACATACATCAATACAAACATGATACACATAATAATCATTTTTCTCATTTTTACACTCATTTTCAAGAATACAAGCTTTAACACACACTTTTTCCTCTTCAATCTCAATTTTCATCACTAATTCTTCATGATGATTATTTGTCAAAGAAGAAGAAGAATTTAAAAGAATTAAAATAGAAATAAAAAAGAAAATTGCAGTGAGGTTCTGCCTTTTTTTCATCATTTTTTGCAAAAATACAACAATTATTTGTAGAGAATTTTGGACTAATAATATTGATGATCATAACTTGTATAGTTTTGATGTGTATTTATACTTCACAAATCCAATAATTAAGCAAATGATTTGTCAAAGATTTTCAGTGATAAAAATAAAAAATAATTAAGCTCCAAAAACAGATCTCAAATCCCAAGAATAAACAATTACCCAATTTATATGACAGCGTTCGAACTATGATAGTCGATTTTCTTATGTCCCTTTAAACATTTTAAATTATTAATTTTTATAATTTATTATATATATTATGGAGCTTTCAAGTATATAAATTTTTTTATAAAAATTAAATTTATGATTATAATTTAAAATTTTTAATTTATAAAATTCAAATTGTGACACGTAAATTGAGACGATTGGAGTATATGTCACAAAATTAATAGATTGGATCATGCTTCTGATCAAAGATGTAAACATTAAATGTAGCTGACACTTCATTCAATAACTACAGCTAGAGGTGACTTAATTTGCACTTGAAATTTGAGAAAAAATTAATGAAAAAAAAGATAAAAAAATAATAATGAACGTGCAATTGGATTTAATAGATATTTGTGTTAGTAAATATATATTAAGAAAATAGTAATATATTTTAGTTAGCTAAATCTAAATAGTTGATATTCAAATAGAACATATTGCAATTCATTTAAGTAGTTTGGTTTAAGGAATAAATTATAATAATTTCGAGATAAAATGTAAGATTATTTTATCTCATGTTTGATTGAAGTATACGGTAATTCTTGGACTATTTATCCCGCTATTTTTTGCCTTAGTGATGAGATAGGTTATCTCATATATATATATTGAGATAATTATCCCAAGCTAATTTATCCTGAGATTAATTATAGTAAAATAACATGTTGCCAACCAAACGATCCTTTAAGAGAAATAAAGAGAAGTTGGATCAAGTTCAAAGTCCAACTATTACGTCTGTGATATTTAAGTGGAGAAGAATAACTTATGTATTGAGTTTCTCCATCGTTTTTATTTTTTGTATTTTTTTCGATATGTCACTCTGCCAGTAAGGAGCGAAAGAACTAAGTTTTTTGCGGTAATGTATTTGACTTTCTTTCCTCATATTTTAAACTTCTTAAGTTGGTTACATGTTAATTATATTTAACTATTAATATTCTCTTCGATTCATCGTAATCTCACAAGAAGCATATAAGGAGGATAATTATAGACCTTTGGCACACGAACTAAATAGGCTAGGGAAAAAAACCACAGCACATAGCAATAAAAACGAAGTATTATTGAAGATTCTACATATAACAATAATATATTCAGTAGAATCTTACAAGTGGAATCTGGAGAGGATAAATTTTACATAAATAATATTATTATAATAGTAATTGTTAAGATTACAAGTACTTATAAATATTCAAGTAATAATTTTTTTTTTTTGTAAATCATGAAAAAAAACACGATAGATAATTTTGAGACGTAAGGAATAATCAAAAGTTGACTTGAAAGTCAAAAATTAAAGTCAAGTTGATCTTATAATTAATAAAATAAAAGTTGGATTGGATTTCTATTCAGCTTGAAAAGAGATCGACTGCATAACAAGTAATGACAACTCATTAATTAATACTTTATCTTCATTAAATACTCTGTAAATTATAAATATTTTATTCTAATTAAATCTTTATATATTAAGTGCGTTTTATGAACATAAAATTCATGTACTGAGTGTATTTTATGAATAAATAGGTCATTAACATATAAAATGCATTCATTGAATGTGTTTTATGAACAAATAAGTAATTAACACATAAAACACATTCATTGACTGTATTTTACGAACAAATAGGTAATTAACACATAAAACACTTCTATTTGAGTTCATTTTATGAATAAAAAGATAATTAACACATAAAACACGTTCATTGAGTGTGTTGTATGAACAAATTGAAAATTAACACATTATGAACAAATAAATAATTAACTCATAAAACGCATTCTTTGAGTGCGTTTTATGAACAAATTAAAAAAAAATTAACAAATAAAACGCATTCATTGAGTGCAATTTATGAATAAAAAGAAAATTATCACATAAAAATATTCATTGAGTATGTTTTATGAATAAATTAAATATTGTCACATCAACGCGTTCATTGAGTGCGTTTTATGAACAAATTAAAAATTAACACATAAAACGCATTCATTGAGTGCGATTTATGAACAAATAGGTAATTAACACATAAAATGCATTCATTAAATACGTTTATGAATAAATTGAAAATTAACACATAAAACGCATTCCTTGAATGCGTTTTATGAACAAATAACCCATCAATGTTATTAATAACCTTGATAATTTGTTAATCCAAAATCATGATGTATGATTCTCTTTTAATTAATATTCCATCGTTACAAAAGAGAGAGTCACGTTCTTTGAGATTCAAATTAAACATCTCAATTTGAAAGAACAATAAATATTACAAGCAAAGGCGGAGCCACATATAATTAAGGGGTCGTCAGAAATTCATAATTAATGTACATATATATAGAAAAATATTTGAATTCTCGTGACATATAAAAGAAATTTATAGTGGTCTTTCGTATTTTCATGAATCTCCTTATTAGAATTCCTTACCGCCGCTAAATCTAAGTTTATAACTGCTATTACTTTTGTGAATAATTTCAAGGATATCACTTACTCCCTCCATTCATTTTTACTTCTCACTATTTTACTTATCGAGGTCAAACTACATGAACGTTGGCCAACATTATAAGAAAGATTACAACTTATAACATTTTTCATATAGTTTTTAACCATCTAAATTTTGGATTTTAAATATTAAATTTAGCCACTTCAATTTAACTTTGAAGTTTAGTTAGTCAAATTGACCTTGAAAAGCGAAACAGTGACAAGTAAAAGTGAACAAAGGGAAGACTTATTATCAAGTTCAACAAATCCATACACATACATACAATCTTTATTTGTAAAATTAGTTTTTAACATCCTAAAAAGTACATACCAAAAATAATAACTATCAAAATGACACTTTATGAGTGTTTCTCTGCAAATTGATAAACCAAAGCAAGTGCATTACTAGTAACTTGTGAAGCAACAAAAACCCTAACCCTAATAGACTCCTTAATTTTTCCATCCATAGAAGGATTATTAAACATATCAAGACAAGTATTTTCATCAGTAAGTGCAGCACTAATCCAAGTTTGAACATTACTAACATGCCAAGTAAATTCATCTCTTCTTGATGCTAATTTACCACTTTCCCCTAGCTCGGGGATAGATCGATTAAGCTGATAAACACTGTCATTCATGTTGAATGAACAATCTTTCGCGGCTTGTAATTCTCTTGGCTTCAACCCCCTCATTCTTGTGAGCTTTGAAATGTATGTTGAAGCAATTTTAGCTTTTGATAAACTCACAGATAATGCTGCATGAGCAAGTCGTTGCTCGTTAAGTTGAATGGTGTTTGCGTAGGCGGAGAGAGATTGAACACATATTGTAGGGTATAGAGTTGTTTTGCATTTGGTTACGATGAAATTTGTGGTGTTTGAAGCAGCTTGGGACGTGACAGACTCAGTAATCATCGCGAAAATACCATGGAAGGACAAAAAGATTAGTAAGAAGTGAAGAATAAGGTTGACCATTTTTTTTTTGTAGTTGGAATATTTGTTAAATGAGTTTACTCAAGTGGAGTGTGCAAGATCCTATTCCTAGGGGAAGCTTTATATAGAGTTGAAAAGAGTTGGTATAGCTAGGGTTTTATCATATAATACAAATAGACATTATATTATGAAGAATTAATTAATTCCATCGTTTTAAAAAGAATAATCTAATTTGATTTGACACGAAATTTAAGAAAATAAAAAAAACTTTTTATTTTTGTGGTTCTAAATTAAAGTTATATCAAATTTACCATAATATCCTTTAATCTTCCTACGGGTTCCCCCACCGACCCAGTGACACACCAACCACGCCCCTTCTCTTTCTCCGATCATAAAGCCCCCTGATCCCTTTAACATGCCACGTGAAAAGCTAAAATTAAAATAGTACTACCAAAAATAAAAATGTGTGATTCTTTTTTAAATAGACTACAAGGAAAGGATGTCATTCTTTTTGAAACAAAGGGAGCAACACATTTTCGTTAGTGCCTAGTAGAGAAGCCATAATTATCGATTAATTTTTTTTTCTCAAAATTTCCCCTTCATTGAAATATCGTATTTGTGTAAATAGATCAAACTAGAAATTTAAGGTTAAATTTGAATGTATTTATTGTAGGATCCATTCTCGGGGTAGCATCTTTTAACAAATTTTCTTTTTGTTTCATTTTCATAAGCTTAAATCAGCGACCGTTGATTAAGAATAGAAGAATCTCAAACCATTCCACTATAATTCATACTGATCATAACCATTTAGGTTTGACATTTAAATCATTATTTCTTATTGATTCTCGAGTTTTTATAATTTAATCCAGCTAGCTAGAATATAACTTTTTCCTATTTTTTTAATTGTAGTTGTAGAGGAAGCTTCACAATTTTTTATTTTATTTATTTTATTTTTGTTTCAAACTTATCAACAATTAAAATTTAGATAGGCATGTAACAAAGTTTAAGGTAACGTAATTCAATTTATCACAACGTGGTTTGTCTACTTTGACAGTAGAGAGAACCGACACTATTAATATTTTATTTGAGAAAATATTATAAATTTAACGAAATTTTTACTCGATTTATTTTCGTTCAAAATATCGAGAATTATAGTAAAATAGTAAATATTCGATTACAATCTATTTATTTTAGGGTCGAATGTTTAAACTATAATCCTTGCTTCAGCCGCTTGTGAATCTTCCAAATAAGTTGATTTTGTACTATTTTATCATATTTAAGGATAATTATGCATATCTGTAAAGAACTCAAACGTGACAATGAGATAATAATACAATATGATGACAATGTTGCAATCGTTATTGATCAAGAAGGAAATCCAAAAGGAACTCGAATTTTTGGTGCAATCGCTCGGGAATTGAGACAATTAAATTTTACTGGAATAGTTTCATTAGCTCCCGAGGTATTATAAAATGAAATTGTGATCTGTTTTGAGTGGGGTATTTGAAAGAAATAGATTAAATAGTAGATTGTGTCTCACCCATATATTTTTAATAATTCATATCATATTCTAAAATAATTAAGTAAAAAACACGTTGATTATATCAAATTTGGAGACCCCAATAATTTTAGTTCATCATGGGCGGAAATAATATTGCCGAGATAATAACTACTATACGAAATGCTAATATGAATCAAAAAAAGATGGTTCGAATAACATCTACTAATATTACCGAAAATAATGTAAAAAAAAAACTAGTCACATACAGAAATTAAAAGTCAACCAATAAATAAAGGACAAAAAATGTTTAGTGTCCTTATTTTAATAAAGGTCTGTGCCTCGTTTTTTGAAATACAACTGTGACACTAATTTTAAGAAACAACTAATTATTAATCAATTTCAAGAATTATAAACTTTATGTTCATAAATAAATAGTGTATAAAATAATTTTTATTAAAGAGTGTATTTTATTTCTAGATTTGAAATTTTCTGATGCAAATTTAAATTTAATTAATTAAATTTTAATATATATTTTTTTCTCTTTGCTTGTAAAAGAAAAAAGGGTTATGAAATCAATTTTATGTGCGTTAGCCATCATCAAATTTAACACATAAATAAGATGAGAATTGGTTATCACTATAATAAAATGATTAATTTTATGTTAGATTATTCAATTTTTAGTTTATCTAGATATTTAAAAAAACACGTATAATAATTATGATCAAGATGAATTGCTTCACTTTTTAAATCCAAAAGGAGCTACAAAATATTGGGACGAAGGAAGTAGATATTTAAAAGATCAAATTGCCAAAACAGTTTAATATGGACATTGAGATCAGATCGTTGGACAATTTCAAAATTCATAAATTTCAAATTTTATTTAATCTCTATGTAACATTGATAAAAATATTAAACTTGTGTTTTTTCTATCAATAAAAATTATAAGTAATAGTCTAATACATGTTTCCTTGTTGACCTAGTCAATTGTGAGAAGCTTCCAAGAATTTAGGTATCAATCACTTGGTCAAACAAAATAAAATCAATTCAAAGTGTAATTACTTTATAAGTATTTTCTTTATATGTGTAAATTTTGGACAAAATTATTCTACATATACTGTTTGTATATAGTTATAGATATCCTATTATCAAATTATAAAAATGCACGTAAATTGATCACAACATTATTTGTTACTAAAAGGAAATTAAAAATTATACAACTATTCGGTCGACTAAATATAATAACAAATTTTACAGTATATATGAGCTATATATTAAATATATACGACTATACTTATGTATATTATATGTATTTTTTTTTAATGAATGAATGGCTAATTGAATTAATTTCTCCTTTATAAGTTGAGACATTTAGGGTGTGAAGACTTGAAATAATTGCAAGTCTCCAAGGAAAACAACACATATAAACAACTATAATTTCCTTTCACTTTCTTAGATATTGTCTTATTATAATGTGTATATTACTTTTCAAGTCAATCTTGTCATACCATTCACACCATCAAAGATATTTCAATTCAAAATCAAATTAAAATTGATTATTCGGATCGAAAAAAAATTAATGATTTATTAATAATGAGTTATTAATTTAGTAGTTTTGGTAATTGTTTAAATTTAACTGCTACCAGTAAATAACTACTATAGATAAGTACCGCTTATCCACTTTAGTCGTTGTGTCATATCTAGTATGTTCTGCTTTTGGGGATGATATTTTTTGAGATGAGGGTCTTTCAGAAACAACCTCTCTATCTCTATGAGATAGTGGTAAGATTTGTGTATATTTTACCCTACCCAGACCCTACTTGTGGAATTTCACTGAGTATGTTGTTGTTGGTAACGATTTAAATTTTTTTTATTATTAGGCCATCGGTTCTTAAGTTTTTAGATTTTTTTCTTAACGGGTTAATGATAACCCTATAATGAATTAAGTAATTATATGTGTATCATTTGGTATATACAGTCTTTGACAGTTTTATACTTTTTTTACTGTCTCAAGCTCTCAGACATTCTATAATGTGATAGTGTTTGCTTTTGAACAAAATGTAATCAGTCGACTCATTCATTTGGTTTGTCACCTTGTTTTTAAGTAATTGTTAAATCTTAACGGTTAAAGGGATAACGATCAATAACCGATAAACCAATATCTTAATGGTTCTATAATAATTTAGCATATCTACGAACCGATAATCAATGAGTTAAACCGATAAACTTTAAAATAGACTTGACCCGACCGATATGCAGTCGTAATCAAAGATTTCAGTTGAATGATAGATATTGTTTCATTATTAATTAAAAGTTTTGGATTCAAATTTTAAGTATACAATTATTTTTTATAAAAAACGATTAATTACTTATTAATATGATTTTTTTATGTAAAATTAAATTAGTCAAACTTCAAAATAAATATCAGACACCAATCAACTGAGAAGCCAAAAGAAAATATCATGCCACCTAGTTGACCAAGTCATGTACTATTGTTTCCTTCTTTTACACTTCACAACTACATTTCAATTTTCATGAAAATTATAGTAGTTTAAGTCTTTCTCTTGTAATAATGAGCCTATACCATCTAAATTTAATATTAATCAAATTATCGAGTATCAAATATTAAATGATTATACTAAGAATAAATGCATGACAATTCTTTAATTTTCCAAAAAAAATATAAGAATAAAAGAAAGTAGACCAAGTCATCTAGAAAATTTATATGAAGACCGTGGGAATTATTTTGATGTATTTTTTTATATAGTTAATTTCATTTGTCCATAACTTTCCACGTGTCCATACCTTATATTCGATACTCGCTTCGAAACTTGACTAATTTGGTACTTCAAAATATATATATATATTATCAACACTCGAATTAATAAAATTATAACTAAAGAATATGAATTTAAAACTAAGAATTTTAGTTAAAGCAGATCCCATAATTTTACTAAAACTAATTTTTTATAAAAATGCTTTTGCTGAAGTAGACACATCGACAAAGACGCACCTGCTTCAGTTTCAAACTCTCTTATATAATAAGATAAAATGAAGAGAAAATCATATTCTTAGATGACGTGTATATAAATGATTGGGCAAGTATTTTGACAAGTAAAAGAAACCCAAACCAACCACTCCTATATAAGTATTGCAATAAACATTTCCATCACAACAACAAGAAGAAAACAAGTTACTATAGTTAAAAAAAAAAAAAAAAAAAACAAGGATGTTTTCTTCAAAAATATTTTTGCTAATTTCGATGGCATTGACGGCGACGATAATTATGGCTGACGCCCAAACGCCGCCGTCGTGTGCCTCGAAATTAGTGCCATGTGCACCTTACCTTAACGCTTCGAGCCCCCCCGCGGAGTGTTGCGATCCTTTAAGAGAAGCAATAACAAATGATTTAGATTGTTTGTGTAAATTGTACGAGAATCCAACGTTGTTGCCTTCATTGGGTATTAATATTACTCAAGCACTTGCACTTCCTAAGGCTTGTAATATTGACGGTGATATCAGTGCTTGTGGTAAAGGTATGTAATCTTTGTTTTTTTCACTTTTAACTAAATCGTAGGGTTAGAAGTTTTGAATTTGAATCTTGGAAGTAGAGGAATATTGTATGTGATAAGATGTGAATCTGAGTTAATCGGTTGGTAGTGTGGCTTCTTGTTGATCTAGTGGGCATATATGGCCTTTTGTGCCTTGATGAAACTCACATGATTCAACTTCTCGTATTTATAAGTGTTTCCTCATAGGAACGTTTGCGAATTTGATCAATTGGTTTGAATTTTGGGATGGAAAAAAAAATCTTGATTAGCTTTTGTAAAGGTATAAAATTTTTTATTTTAACTTGATTGGTTTTTCATCAATTTTTTGAATCGATATCCACTTGCTGCTCCTAAGGGGTGTGGCGGGAAAGAGAGTGTGTATATATTCATCATTAGTTAAAAAGAGGTTTCAAGTTTGAATTTTGTAAACAGAGAAATTTCAAGTGAGAAATGAATTTAAATTAATCAGTATAGTAATGTTTTGATTTTCAGATGATTAAATTAAAAAAGTGACTTCTTATTCTAGTGTTTCTTCAATTTCATGAATCAATGGTCACCCGTTTAGTGCCCTGAGAGAATGAATAGTGTTTTTATATACATTTATAATTAAAAGTATATATAAATTCAAGATTTAGTGCTCTCAATTAGTTTTTTAGTCAAATCGAAGATGTGTGATTAAAAATTAAAGAGTTATATTCATCCTATCATGATCATTGATGCTTTTTTATTAATGTTTTCATTATAAATATTTTTGTTTTCAGGTGGTGCTCCAGGTCCAGGTTCTCAAACCTTACCGCCCCCAGGTAACTGAGAATTAATTTTTAAAATTTTCTATTTGTTACCAATAACAAATATTAATTTATTAATTAATTATCCCAAATAAGACTTATATATTAGCAAATTTTATTTCTTATTTATTTATTGATGATGAAACATTGCCCCTTTTCAATGAATTTCTTCATATTCAAAAGAAGTTTTTATAAAATTGTCCTAGTCAATGCTTCAAAATTGGACTATTAATTTGGTCTTTGTTTCAATTAATATAATTTTGGGACCCAAACTTTGAAAATGACATAATAGCTGTATTCAATTACTTGTTCAACTTTTCTATAATGTGTTTTTTCACTAATAATAGTCAGACATGATAAAATGATATATGTGCGTACGAAAGATTCATATCTTATAATTTTTTAATTCGATATAAATATCGAATATTGATAAATTCTTATGGTATGAATTTATGTATTTATTATGTTTTGAATATGTGGCAACAAAAATGAATTTTTTTTTTCGTTTAAATTTTGTTTCAAATCAAGCATCGTCTTATAAGCTTTTTGTTTTTGTATCTAGACCAGAAAAGCTTTCACGAATATATATTTAAGTATTTATTGCGAGATTTTTCTAATATTTTTTTTTTGATAAAATAATTTACAGCCACACCAGGAGGCAACAATGGAGTAAACAAATTTGGATGGAGTGGAATGTCAATTTTACTTGTACTATGTGCTTCTTTGATGCTTGCTTAAAAGGCACTTATTTGTGTTCAAATGTTGGAATTTACATGTATTTGTTGTTTGTTATACTCATCATTTTATATTTTTGTCTAGTGTTACATTCTTGATGTATGGATTTGGTTTATATACTTAATTATTATTTATGTTCTAAATTTTGACAAAGTAAACTTGTTTCAAAATGTTTGACATTTGTTTGAAAATAAAAAGCAATTCACAATTATTGCTTCAAATAAATGATTGTGTTTGTTAGGTGAGATGCCTAATTAAGAGTGATTTTTCTAAAAGAACTCTAATAACCAAAAGAATATTAGACAAGTTGAATATGACAAGCTTGACTCAGAAGACAAAATCTTTACTTTGGCTGAAAAGAGATTTTGAAATTGAGACCTCTAATATAGAATTTCTAAACCCAAATCAATGAGCCACCCTGAAGTAGGAGTTGAATCAATATTTATATGTAAGAATCTGCTAAAAGCTGAACAAATAATGAATATGAATTTATAATCTTACACGTCGAATCGATCAAATTCAAATTTTGAATTTACCTTTGCCTCAAGGCTTTCCTTCTTCACACTTATAATCTTTTACAACTGCTTATATATAATTCTCTAATCTTAATATTCTCTCTTTTTTCAAGTTTTGTACTAAGGAGAGTGACCGATCATACACACTTTGAGAGGTTTAGGTAAAGGTCAAATTAAAGTAAGGAATATAAAGATTTTTAATCATCTAATTATATAAGAAGATTTTTAGTACTTCCTTCGTTTAAAATGGAATTATTTTTTATCTTTTTTTTTGCAACAATTTAATTTTTGCTTTCCAAATGACATGTTTAAGCCACAAGATTAGAAGACATTTTGTACATTTGTCATAACTTTTTTTTTAAATAGCCTAAAATAAACGATAACAGATATTAGGAGAATTAATTATTAAGGAGTCCGAAAAAATATATATTTTAAATTTTCCAAAAAATGCTAAAAAAAATATATGATAAGAGTTATAAGATATTGCAACCGACCTTAATGGTAGTTTCTTCGCACTTTTAGTACGTGCACACTTTAAAAGGTGAAGGGCAATACTTATGATCGTATGGATAACTAATATTTTCAAAATCACATATTTACACCGATTATTTAGCATATGCTAATAGACATTTTCTGAATAAGTATTTAGGGCATAATATGTTATTTTCCCTCCTTTCGTTTTTCATTTTATTTCTGATTATGATATAAATTATGTGATTTAATTATATTTTAGGTATATTAATTTAATGACAAAACTATCGTGTTAGTCTTTTGGTGGATGACTTTCAATTTCATTTTATTGCAACTTTTAAATTATCATTATTTGATTCATCATTATATAATTATAAATTGTTGTAGGTAATAGTGTTATTATTATGCTTACATATAATATAATTCATTTTTTCTCTACCTTATTGTTTAGAGTATGTTTTCGTGTATCAATATTTAATACAAACATAAATTTAAGTTTTGATATTAATAGTAAAATCTTGTTCCGTACACATTTTATCTGGAAACATTTGCATTATTTCTTTTAAAATTTTTGTAGTTAATAATATAAGACACTCAATAATTTATTTTTTATTTATTATTAATTTACTCAATACGCACGTGCAAAGCACGTACACTTAATTAATTATTTTTAATAAATATATCAAGTTAAAATTTATAAATAAAAAAATATATTAGTCAAACAATATATTTAATTAATTTAATTTTAAAATTTTTGACAAATCTTATCGTAGCAACTAAAATACAAATTACTACTATTTATTAAAAGCTTCTAGAACATCCCTCCACAGTCTGCTAGAGTAAACCTTAGTATAAATATAGAATCAGCCGTCGATATCAAACTTCTTCCCTTTCTGCATTTCAATCTTCAAATTTTCATTAGGGCAAAACGAAAGAAGAAGCGATGGACTCTTCGAAGTTGAACAAACTGAAGGATTTTGTGGAACAGTGCCAATCCGATCCTTCAATCCTCTCACAACCTTCGCTTTCCTTCTTCCGCAGCTACATTGAAAGGTACATCATTCAATTCATCGTATCGCAGAGTTAGAATTTTGAGTTTATGAGGTAGAAGCTAGAATTTTTGTGATTATAGATTCTGAATTCTAGGCAGATTACTGGATTATTAAATTTGTGATACAACGTTCAAGTCCAATCTAACACATTTGATTCAGTATCAAGGAAGCTAAAATTTTGTGTTTATAGGTTCTGAATTCTAGTCAAATTGCTGGATTGTTAAATTTGAGGTACAGCGTGCAAGTCAAATCTACCACATTGAATTCAGTATCAAGGAAGCTAGAATTTTGAGTTTAGAGGTTCTGGATTTTAGAAAACGCAAATTACTGGATTTTTTCAGATCCAGATTTCAAGTCAAATCTACCACATTTAATTCAGCATCAAGGAAGCTAGAATTTTGAGTTTAGAAGTTCTGGATTCTAGAAAACGCACCTACTGGATTTTTCAGACACAACTTTCAAGTCAAATCTACCACATTTAATTCAGTATCAAGGAAGCTAGAATTTTGAGTTTATAGGTTTTGGATTCTAGAAAATGCAAATGGCTGGATTTTTAAGTTTCAGATACAACTTTCAAGTCAAATCTATCACATTTAGTTCAGTATCGAGGAAGCTAGAATTTTGAGTTTATAGGTTCTCGATTGTAGAAAATGCAAATTACTGGATGTTTAAATTTCAGATACAACTTTCAAGTCAAATCTATCACATTTAATTCAGTATTGAGGAAACTAGAATTTTGAGTTCGTAGGTTATGGAAAACACAAATTACTGGATGTTTAATTTCTGATGCAACTTTCAAGTCAAATCTATCACATTTCATTCAGTATCGAGGAACCTAGAATTTTGAGTTTATAAGTTCTATATTCTAGAAAATGCAAATGACTGGATTTTTAAATTTCATACAACTTTCAAGTCAAATCTACCACATTTAGTTCAGTATTGACTATTGAGGAAGCTAGGATTTTGAGTTTATAGGTTTTGGATTCTAGAAAATGCAAATCAATGGATTTTTGATAATTTATTTATCCATATTAAGTGGATTTTAAATTGGAGAAATGATGTTTGATACCACATTTAATTCTGTATAGTGCGGAGTAAGAATTTCAAGTGTGTGTCGAAGTTAGAATTTTGAGTTTATAGGTTTTGGATTCTAGAAAATGCAAATTAATGAAGTTTTGATTAGGTGGATTTTTAGATTTCGAATACAATGTTTGGTTCAAATGATAACATTTAATTCAGCATCTAAGGAACCTAGAATTTTGAGTTAATGGGTTATAGATTCTAGAAAATGCAAAAAAATGAATTTTTGATAATATATTTATACATATTAAGTGGAATTTAAATTTGAGATACAACGTTTGAGTCAAATCCACCACATTTAATTCAGCATAGTGCAGGATTTTGAGTTGATGAGTTTGAAGTTAGAATTTTGAGATTTTCTGAAATCTAGGAAAAGCAAATTCAATGGATTTTTTTGATAAAGTGGATCCTTGAATTTCGGATACAATGTTTAATTCAAACTAACACATTTAATTCAGTATCGAGGAAGTTAGAATTTTGAGTTTATGGGTTATGGAGTTAGATTCTTGAGTTTAAAGGTTCTGGATTCTAGAAAATGCAAATTATTGCATTTTGATTATTTTTATGTACATATCAATAGGATTTTTAAATTCCAGATACAATGTTTGGTTAAAATCTACCACATTTAATAGAGGGAGCAAGAACTTTGAGTTTATGAGTTCTAGAGATAGAATTTTGAGTTTATAGGTATGGATTCTAGAAAACACAAATTACTAAATTTTTGGTTGTTTATTTATGCATATTGTAGAGTGGGTTAGAGTATCACATTAGTTGGGGAATAGACTGGTGGTTTGCTTATATGGACTTGAGCAATCCTTGCTTAAGTTAGGCTAAAGTACCATATCTTTATATAGTATTAGAGCCAAGTCCATTCTCGTTTGGGCTCCCGGTCCATGCGCCAGTTAGACCTGGGCGTGAAGGGGCGCCAGTTGGGAAATAAAGTTGGGAAATAAACTGGTAGGTTTGCTCATGTGGATTTGAGCAATCCTTCCCTTATTAGCTAGCTTTTGGGATTGAGTTAGGCCAAGTGCCATATCTTTACATATATTAAGTGGATTTTAGATCTCAGATACAACGTTTGGGTCAAATCTACCACATTAAATTCAGTATTAGGGGAGTTTGAATTTCAAGTTCATGGAATCTGGAGCTAGAATTTTGAGCTTATAGGTTCTAGAAAATGCAAGTGACTTGAATTTTGAAAATTTTGTTATACATGTTAAGTGGATTTTTAAATACAGTTACAAAGTTTGAGTTAAATCTGCGGGTTCTGCCGAACTCGTATTTGAAGATCTAACACTGGCCCTAATATTGGACTTCTCCAAGATACAATTTTCATGCCTTGAACCGCAACTCTAATCAGAGGTGGATTCTAGATTTAAGTTCTACGGGGCCAACCTTTTAAGTTATATTTTTGAAGTTATGGGTTCATGCCTACTATTTAGTGCAATTTTCAGTAAATTCTTACCCATAAATTTATGCTCAACTCGAAACTTATGGGTTCGATTGGATCCGTACCAATAATGGTATATCCTTGCCCGACTCTAATATTTTTACGAAGTTCGAATGGCTTTCCGTAAGCAAATCAGATATATGAATGTATTACTGGCCTAGTTAGGATTTATCTGGTGTTTGCTGAGTGATTACTGTTTGATTTTGTGGCAGCCTTGGTGGTAAGCTTCCTTCCTCAGCTGGAGAAGACAAAGCGGTATTTACCCTAAATCAGTAAATGTTCTGGCATTATATATTCTGTTCTTTTGGTACTTGCACAATGTTTTGCACAGGTTCTCAACTTTTGGCCAAACTCATAGCACCTTTTAGTTAATGAGTTCGTAATACATAGTTAGTGGATTTCCTACTACAAACATAGGCTCTAAGCAAAATCTATTGGGTTTGTAATTAAATATTCTTACATATTTAATGGATTTCCTAGTACAAACATAGGGTCTAAACAAAATCTATAGGGTTTGCCCGAACCCATACCTAATATTGTAACTCCGCCCCTAAATTTCAGTGCTATGATGTAAACCACTTTCCCATCTCTCCTCATAAGGCACAAGAGTTGTTATGGACTGTGAGAATGAAGCTATTTTGAGGGAAATGACCAAGTGAAGTTGAAAATAAATCTTGTTCATGTTTAAATAAGGGAGAAAAGACTTCCAAGTTCAACTCATGAAATAGCTATAATACATAATCACAAGCACTAAGTCATCTAGGTGGGGATACTAATTGTTCGAAAAGATACCTATACTCATTACTTTTTCAAACAATTATTCTTTTCTCCTGAGGTTTGCATAGCCAGTCTAAACTCTAGAGGTTCTTATAGGTTGACGACCAGTATAATAATAGTTATGCAATCATGAATATGTAATATCAAAACAGAATTAATACAAAAGATTGGTACAACTGGCTTCAACTAGTCAGGAAGAGAAACACAATAAATAGAGTTATTGGTTTTCTTGTACTCCTCTGGCATCCATCCTTTTTGATTCCCTTGAGATATTAATTAAGGAGGATTCTTTTGGGATCAATGTTATAAAATAAAATGTTGTGCGAGCAAAGAAAATAAATGTTTCTCTTATGGATTCTGAAACGATATGAAATATTATGCTCTTGGCAGAAGTCTCATGTGGTGGATGAGAGCGACGAGGAAATGGATGACCTCGAGACTGAGGATCACAAAAAAGGGCCTGTTGAAGAAGAAGAGGAGCCTGAGATAATTGAATCTGATATTGAACTTGATGAGAGTGACATTGTGGACCCTGACAATGATGAGCCACAACAGGTCCGGTAACCGACGTTGCCCTCATATTGATTTTTACTATAGTTCATGCTTACTGTTTGCCAGTCAAATGAACTGTTCAAGTTTTATCTTCTAGATGGGAGACTCTTCTGCAGAGGTTACGGAGGAAAGCCGTGATGCTTCTCAAGAGGCCAAATCTCAGGCCATGGAAGCAATTTCTGAAGGTGATTGTGATTGAATTATAAATCTTCATACTTCTCTCAGTGTGTTTGAATCAGTAGGAATAGCATCACTCACTATTTATGGCTTTTCTTGATAGGTAAGCTAGAAGAAGCTAGTGAACTTCTGACAAAGGCGATTCTCCTCAACCCTACATCAGCCATTATGTATGCGACCAGAGGTACAGTTGGTCAGATGCTTCATGAGTTGGATATAACTTTGCTGGTTTCGTGTGATTTGATTATTCCTTCGCATCCAATGACTGATAATTGAAAGCTCTTGTCTTTAACAGCCTCTGTATACATCAAAATGAAGAAGCCAAATGCAGCCATACGAGATGCAAATGCAGCCTTAGAGGTTGATCTTGCCATTTGATTTGCTTGCCACTCATCTTATCCTGGTCTTTCTTTTGTCTGTCAAAACTTAACGCATTGATTGTTTTTTTTACTACTCATAAAGCCTATATGTGCAAGTATCCCGAAGAGCTCAGCATGACTTGTGCCACTGGGTTCAGTACTTCTGATGTAGAGTATAAATTTATTTGTAGAAATTCATTTAAATTGCAACAAGTAGTAGTATTCCATAATAATTTTTAGATACAGCAGGTTTAGTGCTAAGAACCTTAAAGGTTGAACCCACTGAGTTCAAATCCTGGATCACCCTTGGGATGAGACTCGAACCGCAGGCCTCTACCCACCTTGATATCATGTTGAATCATGTGACGATTTCATCCAAAAGTTTAAGCTGGTAGAACGAGCAGCTTTTATTTATTTAATCATGTCTTTCAGCATATTCTTGTCATATGCTTTTCATACGCGGGGAACAGATGGAACATTACATGCATAAAATTTGGTGAGCTTTGTGCATGATATCTTACTAATGCATTGTTACTCATTTGTGCTATTACATTCCATGATTGGGCCATGCCTGCCTTCCCAAAATCTGTCCCATTTTCCTATTGTGGATGACCTGAAACAGTGTCCTCTTTGTGATGATAGAATTCCTCTTGAATTTCTTTCACTTGCAAAATATATTTGTCATACCAGGTATAAAGTAGGGTCTGTTTCGTTTGCATAATCCAAGGGGATCAACAATTTGCAACGGGGGGAAAATAATCCCCATTTTCTAGCCTCCTGCATGTGAAATTTCTTTTTCCCGAAGCCCGCATATTTCTGTCAATGATAAGAATTGGATTCAATTGTTACCATTTAAGATGCTTTCATATAGAAGTTGTTATAAGACGTACTTTGTTGTTTGATATTTCATAAATTTAATTTTTCACGCAGATCAATCCAGATTCAGCTAAAGGATATAAAGCACGTGGCATTGCACGAGCCATGCTTGGACTATGGGGTGATGCTGCCAAGGATCTTCACGTGGCCTCCAAGCTAGACTTTGATGAAGAAATGAGTGCTGTGCTTAAGAAGGTGGCCTTCTGTGATATCATATCATATGGTGTCTTACTACATGAATGCTAATATTGCTAAGCTGTTTGTTCTTTAGTTGTGGTGTATAGCATGATAATTCTAAATATTGTTGTTGCAGGTTGAGCCTAATGCACGTAAAATTGAAGAGCACCACAAGAAGTATGATAGGCTGCGTAAAGAACGAGAAGATAGAAAGGTTGAGCGTGAAAGACAACGAAGAAAGGCTGAAGCTCAGGTGAAACCTTAGTAACTTGTTTTCTTAAATGTTACTTATTATTACCTTTTCTGAACAACTCTGTGATTGATATCTCAGGCTGCCTATGAGAAGGCCAAGAAGGAAGAAGAATCATCATCAAGGAGAGCTGGTGGCATGCCCGGCGGTTTCCCTGGTGGCATGCCTGGTGGCTTTGGTGGCATGCCTGGTGGCTTTGGTGGCATGCCCGGTGGCTTTGGTGGCATGCCTGGGGGCTTCGGTGGTGGGATGCCCGGGAGCTCTCCTGGAGGCATGCCCGGGGGAGGCTCTCCTGGGGGAATGCCTGGAGGGATGCCTGGTAATATTGACTTCAGCAAAATACTGAATGTAAGTAGCTGTACTTCTTTATATTCAATCTGATGCGTATACCGTTATTTATGATGAATAAATTGTTATCAAAATGCAATCGGTGTTCCCTTACTTGAGCAGGACCCTGAATTAATGGCAGCATTCCAGGATCCTGAAGTCATGGCTGCCCTACAAGATGGTAATTATCTTTGATCACAATCCACTGTTTTTTAATTTTATTATGTGGAACCCTAAGTTGCTTGGACTCGGGTGCAGATGTTCGATACGGGTGTGAATTATCTAATTTTTAAGATTCGGGGATATAGATCCATGTATGGATACGGGTGTGGGATTTGCCTAAAAATAACTAAAATATCTAAAAATAGAATGATAAAACCAAAATTATGAGATATTACATGGAGAATTTGAGGAAAATCCTGGAAGGAGATCAAAGTAAAAGGAGTGACATAGAAATTTTTATATAAAAAGTATCCCATTCTTCCATTTCACCTTAACTTTTGGATTGATTACAAAAATCATTAAAACTGTCCATACTTTTCCATCGATTTTGGTCAAAGTATCCGAAACTGGTTGACCGTATCGGACACAAATCCCACACTAACACGACATGGGTGTGTGGCACCAAATGTGAAGAGTCTGAGCAACTTAGGACTGGAACCCTTATGATTAATGCTATTAAATGGTTCTCATAATGTGCATGCCAAAACCTTAAACAAAACTTATTTTGGACTTGAGGGAGTAGCTTTTTGTACAGGATCTATAAATTCATCAAATCATCCTTTTAACTTAAATTACCCCTTATGTCTTCACAAATTATACTTTATCTCTTCACATACTTTCCAGATGATCTGTTGGAGCAAGGGTAAATTAAGAAAAAATTAATTAATCCCTTGGTTTCCTAAATTGACTTATTCTTTTACTAAATTGGCACGGCTATTACAATGCTTTCTTGGAGCAGAGGGAGTATTTAATTGAAAAAAATAGATTCTCAAATGCATTACGAGAGTTAATTACATAGACAAGAAAAAGAACTATGGGCAGAAGCGCAGTATACAGTTTGTTGTTGTATACCTGACGCTTCACTATAATGTATGCTGTTTGCTGTTATCCTCCAGACGCTTCTACTATGGTTTATCTTGTGCATGTTTTTTCTTGTGCCTGTGCTCATTGAGGTGTTTGAAAGAGGAAACTAGGTAAGCTCTTGTTATAAGCAAAAGTAGTTATCATCTTGGAAGGTAACAAAGAGAGTCGACATAGTGTAGTGTGGAAATTCTGACGTTGTCGGCTGGATAGGTGGTGTCTACGCACAAGGGCAGATGTAGAAGTCCGAATGCGAGTTTGGCTGAAACCAGTAGCTTTTGCACAAACATCGTATTTGTTTTAAGTTCATAAATATGCATATACATGTTAAAATTAGAACTCAATTATTAGCACTTGAAGTCATCGTTCTAAAATCCAGAACCCATAATGTTGAATAATCCCCACTCCACCTCCATATATGCATGTATTGCTTATGAATGGAATATAGCAATTCCATATTGCAATTTGCTAGTGCTGCAACATAGGACAACATCATACACAGTGTAATTCCACAAGTGGGGTCTGGAGAGGATAGAATGTACGCAAACCTTACCGGGACCTTGGGACAACTTGAGATACTGAATTCATTGCTTTTGATTGTTCGTGACTGTCTGTTTTGCAGTGATGAAGAATCCGGCCAATTTGGCCAAGCATCAAGCAAATCCCAAAGTTGCTCCTATTATTGCAAAGATGATGAGCAAATTTGCTGGACCGAAGTGAGTTTTCTGGACCTGACGATGTGATTTGGTTGTAGACATCTATCATCAAGCACAGGTGCATCAAGTCACGCCCCAAATCCGCGTCTGTCCAAGTATATATTTCAACATCATGCGTATGTTGATCGATTTGAGTTGATCTAACTTAAATTTGATTACTTCGTATAGTCAACTAGCTTATATACTTTAATAGGAACTATGCTATGTAAAAGCCTTTCAGATGGTTTAGATTTGTTCTTTTTTCGTGTTGTTGAATAGTTTTTGTTAGAATCAATTGTTCCCTAGCTTCCATGGGTTAAAATATTCTATCCATGGACTATTCCAAAACCATTTAGGACGCCCAAAGTCATCTCAGAAAATCCTTTTTGTTTAATTTATTTTTAAAAATTAGAGGTAAGTGGAGGGATTACAAGGCGTGGAATCAAATCTCTATTATTAAGATAGAAGTTCAAATAGTCAAACCAATGGGTTTCCTAGCTCATTGAAGTACATGTAGTTTAAGTGTGTAACTGGCAAAATACATACGAGGCATAATTTATTTTTAGAATGGAAAGCAATGATCTGATTCGTAAGATTTTTAAGATTCAAGTAGGAAAGGCAAGTATATGGTCTCAACTGAATTTGGATGGGTTAAAATAGATAGTATTAATAAATGAATAAATTATTTATACGTTCGAAGTTACTTGAATTGAGATGAAGTAAACAAGATAGAGTAAGCTAAGAGTACTTGAATTAAGACAAATGAAAGAAGACAGGCTACGGACGATACTCCTACAAATTCATCAAAGAAGTGATCCTGAATGGTTAATAATATTGCAAATATATTCTTCTTTGAACTGCTAATGACAATAGCTTATTATCCGTGAAAGCTTTCTAAATTCTATCAATCCTAAAATAAAAAAAAATAATATAATTAAAATTGTTTAGATCACGAGTCTAATATTTCAAACGTAAAAAATCTAACAAAGAGTCATCAAAATCAAACTTGACACATTCAGTAAATTTACAAACACTAACTTTTGTCCCAATTGAACATGAACTACTGTTTTAAAATAAATAAATAATAATCCCAAATACAACTATTTATGTACTTTTTCCATATAAATAAACAAAACATGAAGAATCTGGACCGGGTACCGACCCGGATAGTAAATGAGAAGAGACGCCCTAATAGATGAAGCACGCGAGCATCACGTGAGAAGGCAAAGAAGCGATTTCTCGCTAACTCGCCCTAAAAATCGGCCGGGCGAGTAAAAGCAAATCATCGCCGAGGTTTTTCATAAAGCAAATTCATCGCCGTGGTCTTTCATTTCCTCGGATCGCCATCCGCCGATTTTTCTCCGACCACCATCAAAGCACCGTCAACAACCAGAGTAACCACTAGGTAAATGTTCTTCTCCGGTGGATATTCTAGATCCTTCTATAACTAGGTGCTATAATATTAGAAAGTATCTCTTTTTTTTCCGAATTGTGTATAAGGTAGTGAAATTTTTAGTTAATTTATTAAAAAAAAAAAACTTTCTTTGACTTAGAATTTATGAGCTGAACTGAAGCTTTTGATAGTGTTTATTAGTCTTTCTGTTTAATTTTAGTACTATGGTATATTTGACTCTACACAAGTTTAAGATACTATTTTGATTTGTATATTATATTTTAGTGTGAGTTGATGAAAAACATTAAAGTTGTAGTTGAAAAATTAGTTTGAAAGAGAAACTATGACATTGAAGTTTTAAAATCTAAGATGAATTTGATGTATTCTTTTGATTACACTTCTTTTGAGCTGAGAATCTATCAGAAACCGTCGATCTAACCCCGTAAAGGTAGAGGCAACGTTTGCATTCAATTTATCTTGTTGGTTATTGCAATGTCATACATTCTTAGCAATTCCATACTTTAAGCATAGATGTAAACAATGAGAAAATTTCATGCTTGCTTACCGGATTACATCAGGGGCGGATGCAGCCTTGTGACCCAAGGTTCATCTGGACATAGTACTTCCGTTACGGGGCAAAATTTTTGTGTAAAATCCATTAAAACTGAAAAAACCAGTATACATGAACCCATAGTTTTTTGAAATACACTGCATTGCATGTCTAGTGACAAATTTTCATTTGTGCTGGTTTGATATGGTGTAGAGAGCTTTAGTTTACCACTCATATATAATATTGTTACTGGTACAGGGAAAAAAATTGTGTCTTGATTAGTGTATAGTTATGGTCAGAGGAAGAGATGCATGTTGGGAACATTGTGTCCTTGTTGATGCTACTAGACAGAAGGTAAGATGTAACTATTGTCGACGGGAGTTCAGCGGAGGGGTTTACAGAATGAAGTTTCATTTGGCTCAAATAAAAAACAAAGACGTAGTACAATGTGGCGAAGTCCCCAACGAGGTAAGGGACCACATTAGAAGCATTTTAAACACTCCAAAGAAACAGAAAAATCCTAAGAAAGCAAAACTGGATCAGGCTGCCAATGGTCAAGAAAGTAGTAGCTCTTCAGCTAGCAGTGGAATCCGTCCTCCTCATGATGGATTTACTGGACAGAATGGTAGCCCTTGTCCGCCGGCTACTATGTTTGCATGTCGTTCTTCTAGTTCACAGACAGCAGTTGACGAAGTTCGAAAGCAAAAACAGGACCATGCTGATAAGAAGATTGCTGAGTTTTTCTACCACAATGGAATTCCTTTTTCAGTCACAAAGTCCTTGTACTATCAGGAAATGGTTGATGCTATTCTTGAGTGTGAAGCGGGGTATAAAGCTCCATGTACTGAAAAATTGGGCACTAACCTCTTGGAGAAAGTCAAAGTCGATATTAACGATGGTTACAAGAGATTAAGGGATGAATGGAAAGAAACAGGCTGCTCAATTTTGTGCGATTGCTGGTCCGACGGAAGAGCCAAATGCATTCTGGTATTTTCTGTGACATGTGCTAAAGGGACAATGTTCCTTAGGTCCATAGACGTATCTGATCATCCAGATGATCCTCATTGTCTCTTCAACGTGCTTGAATCAGTTATTCTGGAAATTGGTGTAGAAAATGTTGTCCAAATAATCACAGAGAATTCTGCTCGTTACTTATATACCGGAAGGCTCATCATGGACATGTACCCTTCAGTATTCTGGTCTCCGTGTACTTCACAGTGTATCAATAAAATGTTAGAGGATTTCAGCAAGCATGACTGGGTAAGTGCTGTCCTTAAAGAGGCAAATATAATCACAAAGTACATATACAGTAATGACTGGATTCTAGATATGATGAGAAAATTTTCAGGTGGAGGGGAGTTCGTCCTCGTTCGACCAAGAATTACAAAGTTCGTAGCAATTTTTCTATCTTTAAGGGCCCTTGTAATTCAGGAGGATAACTTGAAACGCATGTTCTCTCATGGGGAGTGGTTGTCATCCACATATAGTAGGCACCCCGAAGTCCAAGCCATAAAGTCATTGTTGTGCCTTGAAAGATTCTGGAGATCTGCACGTGAAGCTGTTTCAGTTTCTGAACCGCTACTTAAACTGTTGAGGATTGTCGACGGAGACATGCCTGCTATGGCCTATATGTACGAGGGAGTGGAAAGAGCAAAGATCTCCATCAAAGCATTCTATAAGGACGTTGATGAAAAATATTTGCCGATTTGGGATATAATTGACAGGAGATGGAGCAGGGTTATTCAATCTCCATTACATGCTGCAGCAGCGTTCCTTAACCCCTCCATTTTCTACAACTCGAGCTTGAAGATTGATGCAAGGATCAGGAATGGCTTTCAAGAAGTCATGACAAAAATGGTTTCTGAGGATAAAGATAAAGTAGAGATTACTAAAGAACATCCAATATACATAAATGCGCAAGGTGCTCTAGGGACTGAATTTGCAATAAAGGGAAGGACACTGAATGCCCCAGGTACGATTAATTCTTCAAATTGCCGGAAGTGCACTTGCATATAGAAGGTAGTTCTCAGGTTTGATCTATAGCTACATCATAGAATATGAACAGTATGTACATAAACATCTAGTTTATACTGTATCAGGTGTATGCAACTTTATAGCACATGTTTCGTCTGAACTCAGAATTTTTCGACGTAGAGCAAAAGTTTATGCTTAAAAATTTACTGAAATTGCAATAATTAGTAGGTCCAAACTCAATTTAAAAAATCTAATAGGTTCAATAATAAGAACCTTAAAAGTTAAATCTATAGACTGGGATGAATCTAGGGGGGCGGGAGAAGGTTCACTTAAACCCCCTTAGCAAAAAGTTACACTGTATATATGGTAAATTTTTTATATTTATGTACATATATTAATGTTGAACCTTCTAAACAAGAAACAAAGTGTAGCTTCTGTTATTTCTCTTCCCAGGGACTGAAAATCTTGAATCTGCTATGGCGATAGAGTTTAAATCTTAGATATGCCTCCGATATTGTTATACCGTAAGTCAAATAATCCATTCTATGAACTCCGGCATAATGTTTATGGAGAAGTTGATAGGTTGATTAAACCATCAACATATAGGAAACGAGATTTCTAGTTGCTTCCATATTTTCTCCCTTGAATTATATTTTCCGTTATAGTTTCAGTTTTGTTACTATATGATATTTTTGTTATTATTTATTGTTTCTTACTGCTTTGGACTGCTTTTTCTTGACCGATGTTCTATCAAAGACAACTTCTCTACCTTTGAGGTAGGGATAAAGTCTGCTTTCTCTTTGCCCTCGCCATACCCCACTTTGTAGGACTACATAGGGAATGTTATTGTTGTTCAAACCGTCGTAGCTTTTAAAAGTCTGCTTTATGTGTCCTCAGCTGATTGGTGGAGGGGTTATGGTTATGAAATTCCAACTCTACAAAGAGCTGCTATACGGATTTTGAGTCAACCTTGCAGTCTTCACTGGTGTAGATGGAACTGGAGCACTTTCGATGGTATTTATGACAAAAGACGGGAAAAGTTGGAGCTTGTAAAATTCAATGATCTTGTTTATGTGCACTGCAATCTTTGGTTACGCGCAACTACAAGAAGTGAAGATGGCAAACGTGAGCCAATCAATTTCGATGAAGTAGATGTCGATGCTGAGTGGCCTACTGAAACTGAAGTTGCGCCATCCGCGCACTTGGATGATTCATGGTTGCACACTTCCCCTCTTGAAGGCAAAGGTATGAATTTATCTATAAATGAAAATATATTCTGCTTTTAGGGCCTGATATTTTTGAGACGAGGATCTTCTGGAAACAATCTTTATATCTCTATGAGGTAGTGGTAAGTTCTACGTTACATTTTTTACCCTCCCCACACCCCACTTGTGGGGTTCCACTGAGTATGTTGTTGTTGTTATCTATAAATGAAATACTGTCCGTTTGTTCATACATATTTCACTTTTTTTCAAAAAAAAATGAGTAGCCTTTGGTTATGCACTGGAATGAGTTTTTGAAAAATATTTGATAGACTAACAAGTTTAATAGACTCTCAAAATATTTGAAAAAATAAGTTTAATAAGACTTTCAAAAAAGCAAGAACTCATGAAAACTAACAAGCAAACATTAGTTGGAAAATATGTATTTTGTGTTAGTATGATGTAAATCATGTAGAATTTTTTTTAGGATCTACAATATATTTTCGATGTGGTAAATACGTAAGAAAGATTCTAAATAATGATAAAATTTAATAGATATTCTACGTTTATCGTAAAAGATTCTGTGACATTAGTTGTAGAATATTTTGTAAGACTTATTTTAAATATAGAATGTTTTGCTTCCTTTATTCTCTTATTTCTCTTATATATGTATAAATATTGATGTGTCCTTATTTATCGTTTGTGTGTGTCTTGATAATTTCAACATTTTATTTTGAAGGTAAGTTAGACACTTCTTGAGGAGTTAGAACCCATATAAGGGGGCTCGATCGGCTCGGGAAGGGATGAGTGGTGGAGCGGATTACAAATCTGTTGAAGTTTTTTTACGAATCCTACATCCTCCACTTGAATGAATATAGATGGAACTTCTATAGATCGTAATAGTTTGCTAACTTTTTGTATATAATATTATTAAGGGTTTCATTTTCTTTTTTGGATTCCTTAATCGGCATTCAATGCTCGATTTTTTGCTTGACTGATCTAGATTCACGAACGCCTGACTTTGGTGGTATGGAGGTAAAACACTCATGTCAGAAATGATTTTATTTTCAAAAAACGCTCATGTCAGAAATGATTTTATTTTCAAATCTCGTTAGCATATCGTACTTTATTAATTGAGATAATATATATAAAGATATCCTACTTGAAACTTACGTAAACGTGTACATAAAATTATTTCTTTAACCATAATCAAATCTTACAAATAATAATTAAACTTATTTAAGACTAAATATCAAATTACAATATGGTTAGGATTAAACTATTGACCACTATAAAGCTATATAGTATTAAAATGAATAAATAGTTTTAAAATCTAAGCTTTAAAGTTATATTGTTTTTATAGATTTAAATCTCTGGCTTTCACTAACACCGACTTTATGATAGTTTATACAAGTTAATACACACCGGATTTAAATTAAGTGACATCATTAAAAACTCTAATACTACTAATTAAATTTAATTTTGAAAAAATGTGAATTGGAAAAATCCTCTTTTCAAACAACAGAATACGCGGCAAAAAAAAAAAACAAAAATATAGTAGCAAGGAGGTGGTCCGCGTTGACCTTGAGCAAAATATTTTCTCCTAGTCAATCTGAATTATTCGAGCCTTAAAGTGAACGACAAATGAAAAAAGATGGTAGATAATGATACAAGCTTTAAATTAGCTGAGCGGATTCTGAAATATATACAACTTAATATATACTAATTTTTCACTTACGTACTCTTTCTGTCTCATTTTATATGTGATATCTTTTTTCTTTTTAGTTCATCCCAAAGAGAATCTCAACTTAATGAATTAGAAAAAAAATTTAACTTTAAAATTTCTTTTTTTCCCTTTATAAAATGATTTTCAACTATAAATATCTATAAATGATTTTAGATTACAAAAATATCGTGCTAAGTCAAATGGAACCTCATAAAATGAGATGAAGAAAGTTTAAATAAGTGTGTACGCACATAAATATTATGTTATATCAATTAGAAATATATTCAAACAAACGACGTTGTTATAGAAAATTTCAATTATAGAATTAGTAGGTGTGTGGATCCTAGTTGACCTCAGAAAATACAACCAAAAAAAAAAAAGAAAGAATAGGTAATATGAAAGTACAAGTACAATTAACATTGTCAAAATCACCGACCAAATATCTATTTATTTGGACAGTATTTTGGTCGTAGCTGAAAAATAAAATCCTAATACATAATCCTAATAGATAATACATTATTCTTTAATATATCTTTATAAATTAATCAAAAATTCAAAACAGATATGAAATACTGCATAATATATATATATATATAGAAATGTTAATAAATAAACATAATATATATTGGACCTGTTGCTAGCACAGATTCTTGTAACGTATATATATATATATATGTATAATGTAGACATGTCTCACCGACTAACCGGCCAATGAGAACAAAGCATAGATAAAGATTCTTTTAGAAAGATTTAAATAATACAAAGAACGATAACCTCCTATTATTTTACACGGGATAGAATATGAAATAAAATTACGTATGTGTATCAATATAAAATTTCTCATAAGATGAGAAATATCAATTGCCATATAACTAATATAACACTTGAATGGATATTAAGTAATGTTTTATACAAATATCTATGCATTATTTTATATAAAATAGAATGTTGAATAAGAATACATATATGAACGATTAAACTATCTAAAGATAAAATTGTCATTTTAATTTATTATTAATCACCATATTATAATTTATAATCAAATCTCGAAGGACAAACAATCTCTTAATACCAATAACACCAACAACATATTCCGTATAATTTCACCGGTAAGAATTAGAGGCATATATTAAAAAGAAGGAAAAAAATTCAATTAAATCTAAAAAATTTAATCCTAATCCTCCCACGTTGGATTTGCCTGGATTTATTGTCAACTATCTAAAAATTGACCTTTTCCTTTAATGTTTTTTCAACAAAACTCATTAATTTAACTTTCTTTTTTCTCCTATAAAACTTTCTAAACACATTCTTAGACTTATCATTCTAACATAATTTGAAACTTTGCAAATTTCACTCAAAAATCTACAAACAAAATCTCCGCAAAACATAATTCATAAACAAGATATACAAAGAGAGATGAAGTTGGTTTGGTCTCCTGACAAAGCATCTAAAGCTTATCTTGATACGGTTAAATCTGTAAGTCTTATCATTTTCATTTTTTTGTTCCACGAATTCAGAATTTAGAGTCGATGAGTTTGGAATTATGAGGTGGATGGAATAGCTTGGAAAATCCAACCATTCACATGCTTTATTTCCCTCATTCGTTGATTAAACCTCTATTAGAACAGAATGATTTCATGTTCTTTCATCAATTAGTTATTCCTCTTCGCTCATTATCTTTTTTCTTTGGTAGGAACAACTTGCTAATACCTCTATTGAAACAGAATGGTTTCATGTTTTTTCATCGATTTGCTATTCCTCTTTATTCATGTCTTTTTTCCAAACATATAAAATCTTCATATATTTCACATGAAAGACCCCACATTCTCTCCCATTTCTCAATTCAACCAATTTCTTTGAAAACTCAAATCAGATATGAAACTTTGAGTTCCAAGAAATGCTCTTGTTTTTGTGTTCTGATCGCAACAACCCAATAAGTTACATTAGATGTTTTTGTTTTCTGAAACCAATGTTATTTAACGTATAATAATTTCTATATGCCTATTATAAATCTGCACGTTGCTCATTCTGGATCATTTAGCAGTGTGAGTTATTACAAGAATCCACCGAGGCGGAGTTGATCTCAGCCATGGCTGCAGGATGGGACGCGCAGATGATCGTAGAGATGTGGTCTCGAGGTGGGGCTGCATCAACCAGCATTGGCCTCTCTAACGCAATTCATCAAACAGGTGGCAGGCATATTTGCATAGTGCCAAACGAAGATTCAAAAACAGAGTATGAATCATCAATTATGGATAAAACCACCGGAATGTTGCCGGAAATTGTAATCGGAGAGCCGGAGGAAACGTTGGAGTCATTAACGGGGATCGATTTTTTGGTGGTGGATTGTGAAAAAAATGATTTTTCGAGGATTTTTAAGGTGGTTAAATTAGGAAACAGGGGAGCAGTTTTGGTATGTAAAAATGTGAGTTCAGGAGCTGTTTCAGATTTCAGATGGAGGAATATTCTTGAAGGAAAATCAAGAATAGTTCGGTCGGTTTCTTTACCGGTCGGGAAAGGATTGGATATTGCTTATGTAGGGGCTGCCGGAGCTGGAAAAAGTAGCTCCGGTGGGAAGATGGAAAGGAAATGGATTAGAAGGTTTGATAGAGAATCTGGTGAGGAGTTTGTGATTCGGAAGTGAATTTAGGTGTTCGTTAGTTTGTACAAATCTCAACTAATTCTTCAAGTACCTGCTATCTACGTCAGCATAGATATCGAGTAACTTTTGTATTGGTTTCTTGGGTGGGGCAAAAAAAATCAAATGGTGAAATTCTTTTGTATTTGTTTCTTAGATTTCTTCTCATTTTTTTCTGGGGGATGGGTGGGGTGGGGGGGATTTGGGTTTATGCTGGTGTGATTTTTGTTGGCATTGAGTTGTATATTGTTTGATAGCATTTGAAACAAAAAAAAAAAACAAAAGTAGAAGATTGAAATTGATGTGCCATGAAAGATTGCATTTTTTTTTCCCTTAGCAGATGGAGAATAAAAGAAAAATTTAAGCAGGTCGGAACAGGTCCGAGGTGAGAGTTTTACGAACAAATACTTGTGAGGCGGGTTGAAAATAGGTCAAAATACTCTGCAGGATAAGCAGAGGGAATTGCTTTCCAGAAGACGGCGAAAGAGAGAATGGACACATGACTTTTCTCTCAAAACATCTGCCTATTCTATAATTTCATGTTAAATTGTGTGACCATTTCGTCTTAACTTGAGTTTTTAGAAGACTGTCACATACTTGAACATCTATATAGGCAGTGTTTATGATATGATTGATCAACAAAGAGCATTTAACTTACTCTTGTTATGAAATGGGATATCCATGTGAATAGTTATCCCACCATATACTTGGGATATATAATCACGGGATTAACTTATACCCCTAACCAAATAAAGGATAAAATAATCCTGAGATTATTGTTCCTATCTCTCATACCCGAGGACCCCTAAAGGCTGTGGTGGGTTAACTAGAAATTTCGGGTTCAAGCCCTAAAAATGGAGTCGTCTTTGATAAGAGCATTTCGCCCCTGACTTAATAGATGATGATCATAGTGATAATGACAGCCAATCATTTCTAAAACCTCCAATGATCTATACAGTGTAAACATCAAATTGCATGATGCACATCAACATTAGACTCATTCAGGAAAAAGGAAATAAGAACTATTTAGCAGCAGATAAGTTAACTTCAACATGCCTCACCTTGTCCAACCTTTTCAGAATTTCGTCATGTTAACATACTAGTATCCATGTTCGGGGCACATAATTTGAAAGTGCTAGACACAAAATATAAACACACAGCATGTTAACTCAAAATAACTCTGTGCAATCAGTCAACCACATCTACCTCAACTTTTATCACTGCCCTAGAAGTTCATGTTCTTAGAAAAAATCGATTATTAGTGGTTACGAGCCTGTGAGAATAACCATAACCAGTTGGTCTGAAAAATGCTAGAATTATGTCTTTTGAAACTGTCGTCAAGTCAGTTGTGGATAGAAAGAAACAAAAATATGTGCCCTGTTGCCTACCACATGGACCCTTTCAGCCCCATATTTGAATTATAATCAACAACAGAAAAACAACAAACCGGAGTTTCTTCAGTGAACTTTTGATTTCACAAACCCATTATCTGTCGAGCTTCCTTTTTATATCACATAGACTTGCTTCTCATGCAAAATTCTTTTCCTTCCCCACAACAGCCCTGAAATGGTAAGAACCGATACTAGATTACAGATACAAAAGAGTGGTGAAAAACAGGAACTGCAGAGAAGAAAATGGTGAAGATCTTACAACTTGGAGATCTTTTTCACAAGCCCGTCAGAAGGTGGTAGTGGAGCATATGAAGCAGCATTAATTATTTCCTGTTGCATCACCAGCAGAAGTGGTTATTCAGTTTTGCTGAACAAGCATCATGGGCAATCAAGGACAACAAGCAAAAACATTCAATGGTTGATATCTGAAAAAAACACAGTATCCAACTGTACTGTTATCTTGTTCTACCTTTAGGCGCTAGATTTAGATGGAATAAATGCACTAGTCCAACAGAATCTAATTAGAGATTTTTTATATAGCATATCTCCTCCTTTTTGGATATATACGATACTACCTTAGTGGGAAAATACACACAATAATACCTGAAATTTCTCAAGCACTTTTTGCTTTTTGGCCAAAACATCTTCAAAATTATTCCTAGAAAACAGAGCAGGATAGTATTATTGCACGGCAAAGGACAAGCAAAAGAAATCAAGAAAGAATTCGAAATCACTAGAGAGCAGATTCTTACTCTTGTTTTCTAGTCTTAGTTGAAGTAAGAATAAGCTCCCCATCCTTGATCCGGCTCTTTTCCTGTTCATGGCCATCAAGAAATCATTTTCCTATTGTAAATTGCTGAGAGGAGGACGGCTTGATTTTGGATTTGATATCCTAATATCAGAACCCGCAGGTACGTCTACAGTTACATCAATCGAGATAGGAGATAAAGCCTCTGACATCCATCTCCAATCGGATACATATGGCTTGTTCAAGTCGTTTATAAAGCTTTAAATTCTCTAATCTCTAGTATTAGCATGTGAATTCTACTTATGGATGAGAAAGGAAAAACCCAATATGTTGACTTGAATAGTGGATGACCAAGACTGTTTCAATTAGTATTACAGCATGTACAGCCAGCCAGAAGTGTGAGCACAAAAATACTTTAATTTAATTTATCTACAGCATGCTCCCTCACACTCGAGCCTGTTCCTTTGCATTGGCCAAGCGCAAGAAAATATTAGTTAACAGGCATTGGTGAGACTCAGAATACAAAAAGTCTACCTGCTCTAATTCTATGTTGAACCACATAGTCACTTCATCTAATTACTCTAGGTCTGCAACACTTCTTTACGCTACCTTTTTTACAACATAGCCCTAAATTAAGATAAATGAATTTCTTAAGATAGACATCAGAGATGGCCTTTTAATCTCGCTTACAAAACCATAAACTACAAAGCAATCGGTCGCAAGATCTTAGAGGAATCGATAAGAAGTTAAGAACTAAAGCCCAGATCAAGGATATAGATACATATAACTAGAAAATACTTTGAAGGAACAACACAGGAGTGAAACACCATGAGCATTATGATCGATTGTAAGAGCAAGATGGGTCAACATTCCAAGTGAACAAATTTAAAACACATCTGCCACCTTCCAAAGAGAAGAGTCATACTAAAGTTTCTATTAAAGGATGTTTAGAATTAATATAGTGGGAGAGAAATTTGATTAGCACAAGATGGAAATGGCTCATCCCTTTCCCTTTTAAACCTTCAGCAGCCCCACCAAAAAGATTTCCAATCAGTTTAGCTTAAGTTTACTCTTTCCTTATTTCAATAACTTCGAGATGTAATTCTAAAGAGCAACGGTTGATATCATAATTTATTTGAAACAAATAGGCAAAACATAATTTGGCATAAACATATTAGTTTAATCCCTTGCCATCCAGCGAAACCCTATATGATTTTGTGTGTGAATACAACAATCCTGATTTATCTTAATGTTGCCACAAAAATGTGAACTCAGAAAAGTTAAAGATTAGAATTCTCAAAGTAGGAGAAAATTTTGCATCGGAAAACTTGATCAACCACTCATCCCCTTTCCCACACAAAATACTCAATTTAACAGTATTTCCTGACAGTTCTCTATTTATCTTTTTTCTAATAGAACCTAAGTTATAACTTGAGGGTTGGTTTATGGTAAGATACTTGACCCTTCCCTGTATTCAAAATGCAGATAACTATCGAACCAAAGTTATTTATCTCTTTTTTTGAGAAGGTAACATTCAAAATGCAAAGATTCGAAGAATTTTTTTATAAGATAATGATGTTTTATGAAACCTAGTACCAAGAAAGTACTGCAGAAGTACAAAAAGGAGTTTTGCATCTTCAAAAAAAAAAAAAAAAAAAGCTCTCAACACATAGATTCTAAGAAACTTGCTTTATTTCCACGGAGTCAATTTCAAATAAGAGAAAGAATGGAAATCTGGAACCAATGAAAGCAAGATGAAGAAAAGGACAGCCAACCAAATTTCACGTAACATTAAGGACATAACACTGAAGATTAAAAAAGAACTGACCATGAGCATGATCCTCTCCCTGACTCTTTCACTCAACCAATGAGCATTTTTTACATCAAGCTTCATAATAATTTTAGTGCCAGCTGCAGATAACTCCAAATGTCTTAGGGATAGCATTTATGGAGGACATATTGTTCACATGTCATGTCAAGTCGAAGAACTACCTCATCAAAAAAAATGTCACATCAAAGAACTTAACAGACCTGTGTTAATACTTCTCGTACGAGCTTTGCCAGCTGCAAAAGGAACACAACTTAGTTATAAATACAGATTTAAAAGTTAATGTAACAGCTGAACATATTCTTTCAGATAACTCCTTACGTGTGCTGGTATTTTGCTTCTGAGCTCCTTTCTTCCCTTTGTTCTTAATAGGCGTGTTTTTCTTAGCCTTTGTGCTCGCTGCACACAACAACCAATTTTCTCAGACATATTTGCTGTCTATGTTATCCAGTTTTGTAAATCAAGAAGAAATCTACCTATATTAGTATCTTCTGTATGACTTCTGGTGTCAACATATCCCGCAAAGCTCACAGAAACATGATCTGTATGTGAAGGTAACAGTGAGAAGATATCGGACCACTCACACTTAACATCTTTAACATCCTACATGTTGCTTTACAGTTCATCTCAAATAGAAGCCATATGGTTGCAATAATCTATTAGATAGCAGTTGTATAAGTGGCACACTAAGAAATTCCAGGGATCACACATTAATGTCAAACAAGCCGCCCCAGATATACTTTCTAGTCCCCAACCCCAACCCACACACTAAAACACCATCCTTTTGTAATCTGATTTTCAATTAAGCCAAATGATGATGAACTGAAGCCTAAACTTTCAGCTCGACATAAAACAACGTGTTAGGCCAATGGATGTTGTATATTCACATCCCTTAATCTACCTAATAACCTTGTGAAACATCAATGTTTCATGTCATTTATCAAAGATTAGCACCCTCAACTGCTCCTGAAACTTTGCAGTACAGAACCAATGCATAATATATAAACTCATTTCAAAATGAGGCATTTTAATAAACTTAGATTCTCAATCCACATGGCCTTATCAGATTTTATGTAAATGAGATGATTTAGTTCTCCCAAATAGAAATAAAGAATCTAGAAGTTCAACTTCAGATGGAGGTAGATTCAGATTACTAAGCAAGAGATGTAAAGCACCATTCTAGCAACAGTGCAAAAGCAGCTTAAATAGATTCATCTCCTCGACAATACTTAAGGTGTCACAAAACTCTATTCATAAATTCACTCTAAACTTACTTCTATACTCCCTCTATCCCCCAAGATATTTGGTCAGTCACACAATTAGCTTCTCGAAATTCAGACTAAATAAATTTACGCAATTATCTGAAAATAATTACAACTCGTAGTTATCTGAATGTCTAACTTATTAATTTTGAATAAATGCATTGATTTAGCTCCAAAGTTTCTAGCACTATTTCCCTTTCTGAGATTCAACGAAGTAAACTTTGGCTAAATAGCCCCGGTGTCTGAGCTAGTATGTGCACCTCGACTAGTTCAGCGTTGTTGATAATTCTGTCCACCATGGCGCCTTGACAGATGGAAAGAAATCAATAGAGTATAATTGCAACTAAAATACTCTTCGTGCAGTTTGCTAATATGAGCTTTAGTTTTAATCCAAGTGCAGTAATCTAGCCCAATTTAGCTCCAAAATGTACCAAATTAAACTCTCAATAAACCAGAAAGTGTCAAACACATTGTGAATGAGGGAACATAATGTAAAAGCATATACACTGTAAAATTGAGTTTGAGCTATAGAGTACTTAGGGTAATTTTCGGAATAGGTTCATTTCCGGTAGAATGAGTTCGTTCATCTGCTTGAAGAAGGTAACTGTAAACGGTCGGCAATCGCCGAGGAGCGGTTTTCTTCTCGAGATATCTGAAACTTGATGTCGATGCAAACCGAACGGAACCGCCGCTGACGGTGGGGCGTGGGAAGATTGATCGAGTGCCATTGACGGTTGTTGTTGATAGCAATCTAGGATTCAACAATTTTCCGGCGATCTTAATTGTCTGCTTTAGGATTTCTGCCATTTTCCGGGAAGAAGAAGTAGACAGTGGCCTAAACCCTAGGGGACCCAAAGTTCACTATAAATGATTTTTTTTAAAAAAAAGATAGTTTCAATTTTTAGTATTTTTCATTGACTTTTTGAATTATATAATTATTGTAATTTATAAAATTTATTGTTTAGATAACTAAAAATTAAAATGTGCTAAACTTTTCACTTTTTCCTAGAGCTCTCGTTTGGTAGAGTGTATTAACAAAAATAATGCATACATTAATTTGGTGTATTAGTAGTACATTATTTGGTACATTTTTTCATAAACGCGTGTATTACTAATACCATAAATTATTAGGTATTAGTACTACAACAACAACAACAACAACATACTCAATTGAATCCCACAAGTGGGATCTGGGGAGGATAGAAATGTACGCAGACCTTCCCACTACCTCGTAAGAAGTAGAGATGCGGTTTTTTGTGAACCCTCGACTCAACTTGTTAGGTATTAGTAATGCAACATAATTGATGCAAAAAGGTGTGTATTACTAATAACACAAAGGAAAAACATAGAAATTGTCTTATTCCTGTTGCATAGCACTTAAAATGCTCAAATATGTCGCGTGAATCAAGCCAAAACTATCGACATGGTAAGGCGTTTGGACTCCTCTTCGTCAATACTAACCAAAATTAAGGTGTCGAATTCAAATCTCAAAGATGTGAAACCTTTTTGTACATTATACGTACAAAATACATATCCAATGAAAACTGAAATTAGTCGAATTAGTATATTTCGAATATAGTAATGGGCATTATACTCATACCATCATTTTCAAGTTTAGTGTTTCTTGCCCATTTCAACTTTCAAGTAATTGAGCAAGGTACATGCATTGCATTTCTTTTTCAAGTCTTTATTCTTCCCCCTTTAAGAAATGCATTTTTAAAGAAAAAAAATAAAGGTGGGGAAGGAATAATAATATGTTCACTCCTAAATTATTAATAAATTTCATTTTAAGTACTTGTATTGTATAACATAACATATTTAACTATCAACGAGTAGAAATGTGTGTTTTTTACATTCGAAAATATGTTATATCTGAATATTTTGTAGAATTATATATCGATAAATATGAAATATTAATACAAATTTTATATATCTCGTGAACAATTCATTTAATAATAATGAGTTATTGATATTCATAAGTAAACAAATAAAAAATGTACAATTCAATTAATTAAAAGTTAAATGTATTTAATCAAATATTATAGAAACTAATTCCTTTACTAAGAAGCAACCACTTTATTTGTCCCAAAAAAGGAAAAAAATTTCTTTACTACTAAGCAATTAACTTCCATTCTTGACTTCTTTCAATATTCTTTTCCTTCTTAATTAGTTGGAAAGATATGTGGTCATGAAGTGAAACATAATCAATTAGTCGTGAAAAATATGAGTTATTTGTTGTCGCCATTATCAATTCAGAACTCATAACGTTTAAATTCTGAATACGCTTCATCGATCTATTCCAATGTGTGTGAGAGCTAGTGGTAATGATGTACGAAAATCGTCATTTCCCCCTACGACGTTGAGTCATCGGAGGGATAGGATCGTGCCACGACGAGTATTATTAAGACAACATAGGGCGAAAAGAAGTATAGAAAGATGGAAATCTGAGCCTTGCCTTTGGAGAAATATTAATGGAGTTGGAGTTGAAGATGAAGATGATCGACGTCGTCGTTGTCAACGGGATGTGATAACGACGTCGTCGGAGGTCCTTTTCCGGCCAGAAAGTTGTTCGGATTTATTTATCTCATCGGATTATCTTAATCTTCTTTCTCCAAAGAGTACTCAGGTAGGTAACATTATTGGTTTTTTTTTTTTTTTGGTTTCTTCATTTTATTTTCATATATGGTTCTTTATATATTCTATATCAAATTCATTTAAAATATTTTCATATTTAATTAATTTTACATATGCAAGATGCTTGTATTTTGTCAATTTTTATAATTTATTTTATCTCATTGCATAATTCGTTCTTTTCTGTTCTATTTTTATCGACATATTTATATTGATGTTGTTCAATACTTTTTATTTTTATCATTACGTAGCAACTAAATATGTATTATAGTATTTATAGTTCAATTCTTACACTTTTTAAAGAATTTTATGTTCCTTTGAGGGGGTATTAATTTGTAAAAAAAGTAAAAAAATTTAAAATAACATAGGACACTACAAAGTACCGGGAGTTAAAAGAGTCATAGTAATATTTTTTAAGAAAGGCTCGATGGTACATAGAAAAAATGAAAAGAAATGTTAAAAGGATATGATAAGACGGATTTAAAAGTTAGCTGATCCCTCATTTTACTTTCATCTTGTTATTTTCACATATTAACTTCTTTATATTTCGAAATCCCTTGCAGAAAAATTCTGCATCCGTCACTAGTCGAAGACACTGTTGAGTGTGATTGTTGCTCATGTTACCCTTTGTATATTTTTTAAAATGGATAATTTGGTACACTAAATCTTCAAAATATACGCGCAATTTTATTTTATATTTCTGCAAGAAAGTGTTTTTGCGATTTTGTAAATTCCATGACTTGTTGTAGGTGTACAAGAAGGATGCAAAAGTTGTGGTTAATGTGACAATTGAAGGCACTTGTGGACCAATTCAAACCATGGTGAAGTTGGGATCAAATGTTGAAGAGACCATAAGACTTGTCCTAAATAAATATAAAGAAGAAGGTCGAAGTCCTCATCTTGATCATTCTTCATTATTCAAGTTATACACTTCTCATTTTAGTCTTGAGAGTAAGTTTCTAACAAATATTTCAAAAGACTTTTTTGAATTTAAGTTATATGCATCGTTAAGAAAAGTTTTTCACTCATTGATCAAACGTAAAACATATTTATGAACGTCTTAATATATTTTGCCTTAACGAGTAAGTAAATGTTGTAATATTGAGAATGCATATTCAGACATGCTCCGTATGAGTTACATTGCATACTACATGGCATTTCGCACATGTTCGCCGAACAAATTCAAACCATGTAGAGGATATGTCTAGATGTGCATTATCAGAATTAGCAGTTAATACTGAAAAATGTGTTTCTAATGAATAATTTTCTTATGTTTTAATTATAGGCTTGAATAATTCAGATGTGATTGGAGATGTGGGAAGTAGAAGCTTTCACCTACGTAAGAGTAATAGTAATATTGGAAATAATTCAATGGAATCAAATTCCAATCGATTTCTTGCTCTCAAGATCAACAAATTCATAGAAAGAACAAGCAATATTTGGAAATTCCTTCGTTGCATAAATTGTTTTGGATCATCGTCACGAATGAGATCTGAATTCAGAATTTGAAATTTATGATTTTGAAGTTTATTATTATATTACATAGATAAAATTAGTATTTTTAACTTATAAATTTCGAACCATGTTCATTATGTTGTATATATCAAACAAAATGAATTTTCATTGATGGTATAATTATGCCAAGGAATAATGAGATACTTTTATAGCTTGTTTGGATGGTTGTTAACTATTATATTGTATTATTAGTTTAGATATAATAAAAAAATAATTATTAGTCAAATTTTATTGTAACATATTGTTAAAATTATTATAAAGTGTGAATTAAAAGTCTGATTATTATGATTAATTTGGTGTAATCCAAAAAAAGGAAAATGAAGAGGATTGAGTAGTGTGGCTTTATCTCTGTCATGTAGAGATAGAGGGGTTGTTTCGTAGCAGCATTACATTACACATAAATCACATAAGTAAATGATTAAATGAATATTTTTTTAATTAAAAAACCAAGAGTGGAATTACATTAACAAGCCCGGTAAGAGCCCCAAATGGCCCGGCAGCACTGCAGGTCGCCTGGTAGGATTTTATGGGCCAAGCAACAGGAAACATGTGATTTTTGACAGTTTTCAAGGGTGTTAGCCCACGGTTTATGGCACTGCTCGGGGCAAATTTTCTTGAAAATTTACACCGACCTGTCCATAACGAGCTCGTCAAGAGCTCCGGGTGGCCCGGCAGCGCAGCAGGACGCCTGGTAGGATTTTATAGGTCAAGCAATAGGAAATATGTGATTTCGGCAGTTTTTTGTTGGTGTTAGCCCATAGTTTGTGGCGCTGCCCGAGGCTCGGAGTAAACTTTCTTGAAAAATTATACTGACTCATCTGTAATGAGCCTAACAAGAGCCCCACGTGTCCCAGTAGGCTAACACCCACGATTTTAAATTCGTGGGTGTTAGCACACAGATTCTGGGGTTGCCGGGGGCTCTGAGCCGATTTTTCCTAAAAAATTATAACAACCCATCCGTAACGAGCCCTCCAAGAGTCCCAGTAGGCTAACACCCTCAAAACGGGCCTAGAGCCCCAACACCCTCAAAATTTGTAGGCTAACACCTAGGGAAAACTAAGAAAATCGCCTGACTCTTGTTGCGTCGCCCATAAAATGCTCTGAAGCGCCGTTATATGCACACCGAGCCTACTGTAGTTCTTAGCAGACTCGTTACAGACAGTTCCGTGAAGTTTTCCAAGAAATACAAGCCTGGAGCCCCGGCACTTTCAAAATCTGTGGACTAACACTCACGAAAAACTGAGAAAATTACCTAATTCCTGTTTCGACGCTCATAAAATAATACACAACAACTTAGTCATATAAGAAAGCGTGATATAACATTCAAAGCAAAATAATGCAAATATTGAAGCATGCGAAATATCAAATAGTAACCATAATCATCAAACAATAAGCTATGAGAGCAATGCAAATACTATTAGTATGCAAGCTAGGATAAATCAATATAATAGTTTTATCCCCTACTTTACTTTTCTTCGAGGTATTATGTAATGACAAAAAATAATACAATCTATTTTTATTTATCAGAATAATATACAGTAAAATATAATATAATATGGTAAATATAATACAATACGATATATTATAAAACAATATGTAATAACCATTCAAATAAGTTATTATTTTCAATAAAATGTAATCATGCTATTTTTATTGGCCCGAATTACAAGAACAATATACCTAGTGTATTCCCGAATCGGAGAAACCAGCTCCAATCCAAAATTAAGATGATCAACTCAAATTCTTTAATTAATAAAATGATTAATTAAATATGGTATAATTTTATATTTTTATCATAATTATGTGACAGTCCTATTAGTACTCAGATCAACGAACACCTTTCCTTCCGGAACTATCCACTCCGGCGCCGGTCCAGAATTTCACCTCCGATAAACTTACCGGTGGCGCAATACGCACCCGGCGTACTGATCGACGATCAACGATCTCCAATCTTATCGTGCGCCAGTAGGCTACAATGGGAGATATGTTGATATGGCTACTCTTCTTCTTCATAGTCATAGCTATACTCGTTATGGTTATTTTTCAGGTCAATTTTGCTATAAAACCCCCAAATTCAACCTTTTTTCTTCATTATAATACTTTTTTTGCTGTTTCAGAGCAATTATTTTTCCTTCTAGCAATGATTAATGGAGATTTATGTTTAGTGGTTGAGAAAGTCGGTTGAGAACCGTAAGGTCTTAGGTTCAAATTTCAATAATGATTAAAGTATTAGGTGATTTCTTGATATATAAAGTTGCTCGGAGGTAGCAGATACCTATATACAGTGGCGAGGTGGAGCCAGGATTTTCTGACAGAAGGTTTAAAATTTTAAGAGGTAGACATATGAACTAGCTGAAAGGTGTTTGATATCTATTATATATACATAGAAAATTATTTTTACCATATTTATAAATTGTATAATTTTCCGCCGAAGGGTCGATAAACCCCTAATACCTATCTTTTCCTTAACTTTACTTCTTTTGTGCTAATTTATGGTATGATGTTGATTGAGCACAAAGTTTAAGAATGAAATGTATACTTTTGAAGCTCGTGGTGTAAAATAAGCTATAGGTATTTATGTGGAACGGAAAGTTTAAAGTCAAATTATTACTAAATATAGAAAATGTCTTTTTTTAATGATAAAAAAGGAAAGAATGTCACGTAAATTGGGATGGAGGCAGTAGTTCGTTTTTGTCGTTTTAGAGCAATAATCTTTTCCTTCTAGCAATGATTACTGGGGATTTATGGTTAGTTTACTTCTATGACTTATTAGTATTGAGGCACCCAAAGATGTCACTTAGTAGGTGGGTGTGAGGTGGTAGGGATGGGGGCTATGGGGGTTAGGGTGAGGATGAGGCATGTTGGAGGATGGGGAGGATACAATTAACGTGGAAAGTCACTCGTATAACTTGTTTTTCCAGAGAAAATATTTTGGCCAACTGAACATCCTGAAAATTGGAAAAACAGTTTATGGGTTGAGGCCTAGTCAATTGTTTAACTAATTTGAGCTCCTGAAGGTTATAGATTTTATGATTCAATAGTCTAAAAGTTTTATGAGTATCTGTTGCACTGGTCCAAAAGCTAGGTCTTGGAATCGCGGTTATTCTTAAGTTGCCTTCTATTATGTGTAGAAGAGTTTGATGTTCTTTCAACTATTTGTAGCACAGTACCATATGATTGTGTGTCTTAAGTTTCTGTAGTGGATAATATGCAGAAATTTCTGTCACATATTTGGGAGCTCCATCAGTAGAATGTAAGAATATTTCGGTGTCTAGTTTCAAGGAAAAGATATTTGCATCTTTGTATTTGGCTTTTCTTGCATTCCAGTGTGAACTCTTAATCTTCAGTTGCTCTGAATGATGATTATGCTTGGAAGACTATTTGACTATAACTTAACCAAAACTATCGTGAAGTCGAGTTTTTTTTTCCCCTAATGAAGATGTTTTGAAGTCTGACAATTTGAAATTCATTGCAGCTCATCTCCTTAACTGATCTAGAGTTTGACTACATCAATCCTTACGAAACTGCATCTCGTATAAACAAAGTTGTTTTACCTGAATTCATCACGCAAGGAGTTCTGTGCTTCCTCTACTTGATTACAGGGCATTGGGCTATGTCGCTTTACTGCGTTCCATATCTATACTACAATGTTAAGTTGTAAGTTCTCTTTTCCGTTGGCGCGATAATGAAGTTACGTTTTGGTCACAAATTAGTGCATTTTTTTTTAAAATACTGAGACAGCACGAATCACTAGAAGTGAATTATCGTGTTGATGTTAACATTTCTTTTAGGTTTCGAATATGTTAGAGACGGTTTAGGTTCTGATCCTCCATTTATGCACATTCTTTGTTACTGTATACAGTATTACTCACTCTGTTTTATTCTGTGTCCCCATTTCCTTATCAGTTCGTTCTAAAAAGAAACTTTCTATATTTGGAACACTTTAACTTTGAACTTCCCATTTTACCCTTAGTAACATGTTTTATAGGTACTGAAATCTCATGGCATGTTTTAGATACTGCAAGTTCCAAAAGTCCGTCCTCCTTTCTTAATTGCATGTCAATGAAACTATACCACATAAATTGAGACAGATTCTGCTTTTTATCATTTATTTTGCATAGAACGAAAGGTAATCTAAACACACTGTGGTTACTTTCCTTATTTTTGGTGGTTTTTATGTATCTTCATTTGTCAATTATTCCTTGGAACGGAGGCCAGATCAAGATGTTTCTTTGCCAGTTTTGCTTACACATACTTTCTTAGGCATTGAGTTAGTAGTAAATTTTGTGTTCAGCAGAACTTTCTATTTTGTTTTCCGTTTGCAGTCTACTTGTCTTGTGGTGTCTCTAGCTGGATATGTTACTGTAGTTCTTTGAGATAAAGATGTTAAGTTCGTGCATCAATTATAGCTAATCTGTGTCATAATGTATCGAGCTTGTCCACGGAGTTGCATATTTCAAAGAGAATGTATCGAGTTTGTCCGATACTCTGATCTCAAGTTCAATCAGGATTGTCATGGGGCAGGCTCAACTTTAACATATCTTTACAGTTCTAGGTTTCAGTTACTCAACCAATCTACTGCATTAGAGCTTTGACTAATGCAGGGATGACTCTTGAACTCCTAATGATTTTTTTTTTAAATTTCGTATTTCCTTCGTCTCTTTTGATTTTCTTTCAACATAAAGCTTGTTCTTTTTGTACTGCTATGATAAGTACCCCCCCCCCCCCCAACCCAACACACACACACACACAAAAAAAAAAAAGATTAGTTGTTACTGCTTGTGCTTGCCAACTGATTTATGTTGCTCAGACTCTCAAAATATGATGTCTATACCTTGTCGGATCCTCCAAAATTGCACTATTTTTTGAGGACTTGACACACAACAACTACAACATACACAGTGAGGTCCTAGTCCCATGAGTGGGGTCTGGAGAGGGTGGGGTGTATGCAGACCCTACCCTTACCTTGTGTGAGGATCCGACACGCGGGTGTGCAAGCAACATAGCTACTGACTTCATTGGATAGATTTGATCATTTCATAATTGTCATCTGAACTCTTCTTTCTTGTTTAGGTACATGCAAAGACGGTACCTTATAGATGTCACTGAGATTTTTAATATGCTCCACTGGGAAAAGAAACAGAGGATTATCAAACTCGGCCACATCATAATTCTCCTCCTCGTCTCATTATTTATGTAAGTTACTACTGTGTAAGTTCTTTGATTGTTAAAATCCGTTCAGAATCTTCAAAAATGTTGCCAGGTGTGTTGGATCCTCCGAGATTAGTGCATTTTTGGCGGATCCAACAGACGTACCACATTATTTTTGTGAAATCAGAGCGACATAGGTATAAAGACTTCAAGCAAGACACAACTGGCTAACTCAATACTTTTTTTCTTTCTGTAGGGTGATTTTTTCTGCCTTGGAGGATGACGAGTTCAATTTATAGCTCTACGTCCCCTCTTTCGACAAAGTATTTATCACTATAGTTTTTTTTGTACAAGTTGGCTCGTCCTCCTAGTTTTATTTTTTTCGCAAGTTTTTAGGGTTAACTAATGATGGATTAAGAAGCAGATTCATCATCTTGTTTTATCATTTGAAGCTCAACTTTAACCCCATCATGTATACAGCTTTTGGGCAACAATGTTTTTTTCAGGATCCATAGGTTGTATTAAAGTTTTGATCAGTTAATAACATGGTAATTGTCCCTGATAATAAAAGTGGAAATGCTATATGTGAATGTCTCGGAAACAGCCTCTCTATCTCTATCCGTACATTTTAACCTCCCCAGACCCCATTTGTGGGATTCTACTGGGTATGGACCATGTTGTTGTTTGCTATATGTGAATGTCCTTTCCAATCTACCTCACATTGATGACATGAGAAATGTGTCTTGTGGGGTGCAAGTTTTTGGTCATCACATTGAAGACATTGTTAGGATCGATTACAACAACACTTGTAGATTTCGAAGAGCAATTCAAGACAGTTTTTGGTAAACCTAAGAGAGAGAAAGTATTTTCATGGTAACACCTTGTGAGGGTAACTTCAACGGTGATGCAGTATTTATATTAATAAAATAACACTGTTACAGAATACACGGACATGAGAACGTAATTTCATTGATTTTATCTTGTGGTCTTTTTAGTGTTTTTACAAATTATCATTATCATTCTTGTTTCATATTCCGTTCTTTCATAGATTAATATCTAGATTTCTACTCAATTTATGTCGCAAAAGGAATTTGAAAAGGATGGGATATACGTAAATCTTACTCCTGTCTTTTAGAAAATTGTTTCTGATAAATTTCCAAGGAAAAGTGTAGCAAAGCATATTGAAGAGGAAATAACTGAAATGAAGGGATCATGCCAAGATATTATAATGTAATCCCTCAAAAGGATTTGAAAGGTGTAACGCAAATTTTATTCCTATCTCGGAAGGTATAAATATTGTTTCCAACAAACTTTTGGCTCAAGAAAAAGTATATGAAGCCAAAATATTATTTTAAGTATGATAAAGCATTCTAGAAAAAAAAGTGCAATAATTGAACTTAACTTATTTGAGTCTTAGCAAAATGAAAGGGGGTAAAAACAAATTTAATGAACCACACACGAAAAAAGCATCTAGGATTTTCCACTTGCACAATATTATTCGAGGACAAAAGCCACAACAACATACTTTGAATATAATTTCACTAGTGACATCTGAAGAGAGTGGTGCATAGACCTTATTCCAAAATAGAGAAATTATTTTCAATAGCCCCTCGACTCGAGAACAAAAGCATTAACCACAATAGAAGATGCACTATTTTCTATCAAAATGCACAAGGAGAGACTTGTGTGAATGAAGAGAAATCAAAGGATCCTGAAGATCATTTTCAAACAAAAGAGTACAGACAAGATCATCTTTTAAATGAAACAGTATATAAGCATTGACGATTGATCAACAAAACAATCGACTCCAAATTGATTCGAAACCAAATCGTGTAACTTCATGTACTCTCTTAAGCTATGTCATGCTTCCTCTTCATTTGCTCTTTCTGCGGCTTCTATCTCGGAATCAAGTTTGTTTATTAGCTGCTCACTTACATGTTTCGCAACAGATATCATGTCAAGTATGACGCTTGGGTCCAACCCTGCACCTCCTCGTTTAGTCAATCCACATATTAGTCCATGTCTATTAACAGAAATAGAAACAGCTGAGCTCATTAGGGATTCCTCCTCTGAAGTTGCATCAACAATGTAGTGCCTTCCAACCTGCAATTATTGAAGGGAAAACGTCCATGTTGGATGTGAATAACAGTCGGATAAAATGGATTCAGATTAATAGAGTTATGTTACCTTTGTCAAAGTAACTATGACAGGTACCCCACTGGTGTCGAATTGCAGAAATTCTTCATCACTAACATCTACATTTGCCTGCTCATCGGATGAAGCAGCTTCACGAACCTGAACTCTTGGAATACCTGTATTGCTCAGTGCTGCCTGGAAGAATATCAGTCATCGCTGCTTAGAATGATTCAATTACATATGATTTTCTTTCTATTGTCCCAGCTTCCAAATCAAATCTTTTTTGATTAGTCAGAACATGGAAATAGTGCTTTCGTGTTGCATTCTCGAGTATCACAGCATCTCTAAAACAGTCGAAGTAAGTTTCACCCTCTTATTCCTTGCTAGTACATGACGAGGAAACGTTGTTGAATGTACCTTGATTGCAGCACCTAGAGCGTCCAGCAGATTCCCATCCGAGCTGATGACAAGGCAATCGATATACAGATCCCAGCATACTTTTCCTTCTTTGATCAAGAGAGACGCCGGATCAATTCCAGCCCCTGCAACAAAATGAAATACATCACAAGATATCAACTCAAGAGATGCACAAGTGCAACGTATACACCAATAGCTAGAAACATTCCCAGTAGTAGAAACGTGGATTTAGTAAGACAGAAGTGTGGATTTTCCTTTCGAATACCTGCTCCACTTTTACCACCCAAGAGACTCCGCTCAAGTGCTGTCGAGAGCTCTGTGGACAATTCCTCACCTCCTCTGCCCTGCATGAATCAACATTATCGAAACTGATAACTGATAAAATACTAACAGAGGTACGCCATAAGAAGAGAATAACAGTAGACATTATGTTCGGAAATAAGAAAGGTTATTCCCAAATATAGAAAGTGAAAAAGGAACTTAGGTTGGTGCTTGAACCAAATTTTCTAACAAAACTACGAAACAGATAAACGAAAACTCGGAAGTAAACTGAATCCATCTACACAACCTCAAATGATGGCTCTGCTGTGGGACTGCACTCTACATAAATATAAACCTTCCCTTGGTCAGGATGAGATACACTTGGTTTTCCAAGTTCCGCCTGCAATAAGAATTGAATAGGCCCAATGAAACAACTTCCACGACAACGATTATTAAAGAAAATCGTGATAGCATCATTAAATCTGAAACGAAAATGTGTTTTGACGCCTAGATCATAACAGTACCTTGACACAGGCAACAACTTCAGTTGCACCCAACTTGACTTTTGCAGATCCATTTGCCTTGTAAGAAGCAATAAAGTTTAGTACTGAGCTTGAGTTGTAGCACAAGAAACACTTTCAGGGCGGCAATTTTATTATCTATATAACAGAACATAATACTACCTGGGGAATAACACCTGTTTCCACATAAATTGGTCGATAAGTTAGCCGTTTTCTACCATCATTGCGCAGATCCTGGGCAATACCACCCTTAATAAAGTTCTTTTCTCCAACAGATAGCCCTACCATCTCTGTAAGTGAATGAAAACATACACAATCTCTCCTTATAACAGTTCACAATCTTGGTAGAAGGATTAGAGTAAATGATATGAAGTTTATGGCTTTTACCCCAGGAGTGGAAACTCAAATATAATGGTAAATATTTCTATTCATACAATGAAGTTTTGAAAAATATATTACTGAGCCTTGGAGGTCAATGTCCAACGACAAGGCACCTAATTATTTGTGTGAATTTCAAATCTTGATTTGTTAATTTTTTTTAACTAAAATTTACATATTCAGAAGCTATAAGAAAAGTTCTTCCTTAAGAAAGAACAGACTTTTGACATTTGAACCACATACGCACAAAACAGTACAAATACCATCGATACCAACGAATTGTGCCAATGCCTAGAAGACAAATTTACATGAATTCCTAGAACACATATTTACATCAATACATTAACAAATTCTCATTTTTAGAGAAAGAGGAGGAGACAAAAAATCATCAAGTAACAACAACAACAACGAGGTCTAGGGAGGATCGTGTGTCAGGTAGTCTGTACACAAACCTTAACCCTTGAGAACGTTGAGAAGTTGTTTCCAACGGACTCTCGGCACAAAATTATCTTTCAATCAATTCTTTAATCTTCTAGATTCCATTTTCTTATTCAACTTTAGTTAAAAAAACCTTTATAGGGTTATTCTTTTTCTTTTCCTTTGACCAATTTTGAACTAAAAGTTTAGATGAGCTTTAGCTCAATCATCTCTACTTTCAAGGTAATGTGCCATCTCCTTCCTCATCCATTTCAATTAAATCCCACAAAGATTAGTTTTTGCATTCTTAAAGGTTACAAATCCTCCAAAAAAATCAAAGCTCAAATACATATACATCCGAAGACGCAATAACGTAATCAGTTGGACTAAACGAAAAACGACGAGCACTGAGAAGAAGAGTGGAGATGAAGGAGATACATACATGAAAGGAGACGATCAGTTCTGATGTGAAATGGAAATTGTGAGACCGATACCACACTTAGAAGAAATAAAATACCCTAACCTAGAATGTCAAAAGGACGAAATTACCCTTAGAACTAGCTCACATTTACCCTTTATTTATTTTTTGGATCAAAATCGTCTGTGTTTTTTTACCACAAATGTCCATAAAATATTATTTTTGTTACTAAACTTCCATTTCGATGTGTGCTTAGTTTGTTTGAGGTTGTACGAAAAATCAAGTTCATTGTTTGAGTTCTGGTCATCAAATTTGAGGCTAAAAATTTAATTCAAAAGATTGAAGTCATTCTCTGTGTGTTGGGTTCTGGTCACCAAATTCGTAATTCTTATTCCAATGTTGTCCTTGCCCGACATAAATATTTTTTGCTTAAATATAAATTTATATTTTTTCATTATAACATCAACAAGTTATTCTGCGCGTGTGGCATAAGTTCTATTCCTAAATGAAAATTTTTAAAGATCAACTTATTTAAACTTAAAAAAAAATCAACCCATTTGGAAAAAAATGATCCTTGCTTTATTTGAAAATTGATCAAAAGTAAAATACTCTTTTAACATTTTCTTTTAAAAGATATTATACCCCAAAGATAGGAAAAAGAGATTACAAGATGAAAAATTAAATCCGATCGGAGAAGAACGACCTATTATGATACTTTCCATTTTTGTTGAGCCTGCCCTTGCTTTGATCTCTAGTTTGATGGTTGTTCGTGTTCAAAGTCCGATACATTCTATTTTATTTCTCATCCCAATCTTTCGCAACACTCCAGATTTACTATATCGATGAACTTGCGCTTTATCGCTTTTTATTTGTCCTCAAGCAGCCTTGTACAGACCATCCGTCACACTATCAACTTGGTCATCCTAGCTTCCACTAAGATATCGCCACGAGAAAATAAATTTGATCCAAAAAATACATCAATCAATCACATTTGGCTAGAATCCTATGGGGCTTGCATGAGACCCGACCACGAGGGTCTATTTTATGCAATTTTACCTCGGGGGAAATTATAATAATTCACAAGCATTCCATCTTGTAGAGAAGAGAATCAATTTAGCTTGAGCTAAAAATGAACATAAATTCTTTTAACTAAAGATGAAATTCAATTCCGAGACCAATTATACATCCTACAACGATCGAGGAGGAAAAAGACTACCACGAAAACTAGTTCGGACTACTACACATACCTCAACCAGAAAACGACATGCCCCGGTCACACGAGGTTGACAAACAGGTTAACAACAAATTGATGTTAAGAATCACAGATCGAATAAGAACGGAAATGATTTTTTACCCTCCTATGCAGGCAGCGTTACGTTGATGTCAGCTGGCTTGTTTCTCGACTCAGGAGCCAACGACGATGACCAGTTGATCGAGGAAGGGGGCATAGTAGGTTTTGATGAAGAGTTGTTGTAAGGTTCTTCAATATCTGGGCTAGATAGAGGAACAACAGCAGCTGTAATAGGCTCCAATTTGTTTTTCTTGGTCTTTTGTTCATGTTGATTTCCAGCAAGAAAGCTCCCCACAACAATCTGTGATTCACATCAACAAAAGAAACCACATGTTAATATGGTTGGAGCGTCATCAAAGTACCCCTCTACCATACGGAATATCTTAATTTTACACCAAGGTATACTATGGAACCATTGTGAGATTACACTGGATATGTCGTTCTTCTTATACTTTGTTGTTGGTATCCTTAAAATCATACCATTGTTGTTGGCAATTTGTCTCGAATTTGCCCTTTACTTTAAGGGAGCTAGAGTGTGGACTCGATGGATTCCACGAGTCAACATATTTCGAGAAAAAGGTCAAGTTCATCTCTTCAATTTCTACTACGGTTTAGATTTGGCATGGAACATCGCGAGATGACCATTTCATATTTGTTGGAAGACTTTATTTGTTGTTTATCGACCATGAAAACAATACCTCTTTACTATACGAGATATCTTTTTTTTCCTAATAATTTGAGATCATTGCAAATTGTTTCGCATCTGGCCTTGACCCTAAAGAAGATCCAACCTCAAGTATAACGGAAGATAATTTCAAACCATAGTGTGCGAATCTACTGAAGTATTTTGACATATGGAATATGCTTGACCCACAATGGAGATATGTCAAAATCAATGGCAACTACGATACGGTTTGTTAACAATGAATATATCAATGACCAGAGAAGTTAACAGAGGGTAAGTCAAATAACAGGGGTAAAAAGAAAATAACATGCTGCGAGGGGTCAAACTACACTAGATGCGTGGAAATGAATGGATATAACTCGAAAAAATATTGTCGAAATATGCACAATGCTATTCATTAGGCTCAACAAAAGCATAGAGAGACGATACCTGCACAGGACTGGCAGCAACAAGTAGACCGGCAACTCCACCTCCAACAACACGTCCATCAGGGCTTGCTAGAGAAACGCTCATTCCTCCGGATCTGTTTCTCATTCCTCCTGACTCAGATGGCATAAATGATCCAGTCAATGACAGTATCTCAAAACGGCCCTACAGAAACAAACAAAGAGGAAGGTTATGCACAAATGTCAACCAGATGTTTATGTGCAAAGATAATGCCTTTCATCAATTTCCAAACAGGAAAAAAGGTGCAATCCCGGTATTATAAGTCTTTGCATTATGATCCCAGCATAATTTTGTTTCCGAACTAGACGACCCCTTAAAGTCAAGTAGATAAAGGCGTCTACATAACTATAGTCATTAGATAAAGTTCCCTATCGTGATAGACGTGTACGCGTACTGTCCTCTATCTAGAAGTAGACTTAACCCCATAACAAGACAAGGATGATGAATTTTACAGTATCTGGAATTTAATGATCTAGTCTAATTTGGCTTGGCGCTACTAATTTATAACAAACGAGGAGATAATTGTTGAAGATCTTTCACTTTTAAACCTTCGAAGAAGAGGAGACCAGAACTTTTAAAATGACTCGAAAAAATCACATATTAAGAAAAGAGGTAAAGATGACACTAAACAGCACGAATCATAGGATTAACCATAACAAAAAAGGATAACTAGCTGCAGCACCTCATACGTCAAGGTGCCACCAGAAGAGTCTGGTTGGCGCAGCGTAACACTTGAAATTACACCGTTTGCTGAAAGAATGCATATCGCTCGAGGCCCTTGTTGAGAGAATGATATAATCTTCATTGTGACATCCTAAAAAGAAAACCAAAATAATCATAATGAAGTTCAATATATAATAGACCCTAAAACATGCATGTATACGTTTGCCACTTGCCACGAGGTATTAATCAGTGAAAAATGACTAATTAATTTTTGAGAATTCGAGATGTACTACCGTATTAGCATGTGAAACAGACTGGCGATGAATTGCATATCATTTTCCGTACCATATGATACAAAGAAATTCATATAGGACATATACTGAAAGAGAGAAAGGGCTGTCGTATGATAATCAAGACATGATACGCGAATGAAAATCTCATATGTATATCAGAATTTGGCTAACATTTTTACCTCTCCAGTATTAACGGTGATAATATGAGGTGTAAAATTAGCACCAACGGAGCATGAGACCCATTCACCTACAACAAAAAAATTCAAAAATTAAATCACCTTCACACCTGTAACTAAACGCTCATTGATATTTAGAATATTTTTCCACCCGCCAAGAAAATTGGAAAAAGAAAACACAAAGCTCAATTAATTATATTGTTAAGTTCAAAATTGTATATTCATTGAAATTTTAGTGACTTTGTAGATCTTAGTTGAGAAATGTTGGATTCAATTGAACTCATTGATTGAATGCTACACACACCACGATAGTGGCATAGCCACATGTCAAAACGGGTGGCCAATTGAACACCCTTCGTCAAAAAATTATACTATGTATATTGGAAACTATACGAAGTAACAGATCAAAAATTACTTTTCATATGTACATATTAAATCTTGAACACCTTAAACTAAATTTCTGGCTTCACTAACCTCGACTTGCATAAATGTAGGATAAATCTATGTCCGTGTAAAATAGATCCAATGAAGTTCAACACTTCACTAGACCCCACACATAGTTGGAGCTTAGTACACCTAACTAACTAAACACCTGATTTTTTTTTTTTTTGCAACATACGAACTTCTCAAAATCAGTTGAACCCGTTGATTATATGCTACAACATGGTCTGACCATTCACTAAAATTCATGTATAACTGGAGCTTAGTGCACTAAACTAACTAAACGCCTTCACTTTTTTTCCCTTTGTAATATAATTGACACACACATATATAAATATATGACCAGCATTAAAACGTTGCATTCAATTGAACACATAGATTATATGCTATATACGAGTCTACTTACATGAATTCAAGCTCAAACTACACCACAATAGACTCAATATGGTTCACTGGACCTTACACATAATGGGAACTTAATGTTTTCCTCGTTAATATTCCTTAAAATTTTAGTTGCATATTCTACACACGCGGCATGCATGCACATCCACACGCTAAAAAAAACAACATCTACACGTATTTACGACTTGCATTGAAACGTTACATTCAATTTCCCATAAATTACATGCTAGATACGCGTCTACTAGCACGAATGCACACTAATATTACACACAACGAACTCAATGTGGTCCGATCCTTCACCTAACCCTACACATTACACAACGACAAAGCTAGAAATTTTTCTCTAAATATACTTGCAACAAGCGAAGCCAAAATTTTAATCTTATGAGTTATGAATTTTATAACGACGATTTTCAAGTATTACATTCTAAACTTAATATTTATATATATTCTTAATACAAATACATTAGTTCGAGTAAAAGTTACTAAGTTTCTAGCTCCGCCCCTATATATAATATAATTTTTTTTCGATAAAGTTTACGTTAACTACGCCACTAACACCATAACGAGAGCTTTAATACATCGATATATTAATTAATCGCTAACTAAAAACTTAAAAAATAAAAATAAAAAGTTAAACTATTTACCTGAATTTTCAACCTCCATCTTAGGCATATGAGGTTTACTAACTAATCCGACCGGCCGGATTTTCCCCCGTTTCTCCGACGAGAAATCAATCACCGGCGACGACAAGGGGGCCGCTGAAGAAATCGGCTTCGGAGAAAGCGCCGACCCCTTAGATGGTACAGCAACCCCATCTGGTCCATATTTTCTTGGTCTACCTCTCTTCTTCTTCATTACGGCCAGTGCTCCGGCTACAGCACCGGCACCGGCGCCGGCGCCGGTGACCGGAGTTGGTGTAATGGTCGTTATAAGAGGTGCTGATCCAGAAACTTGACTGGGATTTTCAGTGGTCCTAGGTGCCACATGGTAATCTGATGGTGCATCTGATCCCACCACTGTTACTCCACTGATACTCATATTTAAAAAAAAAAATCAAAAAAAAAAAAAACACCAAGAAAATTTAAAAAGAAAATTATTTTCACCTTTAGCTCAAAAACCCATCATTTTCCTAAGGTGAAAACAGCAAAAATCACTCAAAAATCTTCAAAAAAAAAAAAAAAGTGGGGTGAAAAATAGACTTGAAAAAACAAGAACCCAGAACTCAAAATAACCCAAAATGAAAAATGAAGATTAAATATTTTTGAAATATTACCAGCTGAAAAAAGAAAATACAGAAGGATTAAACTGGGAAAAAGATGAAGTTGTTCATTTTTTTTTCAATATATTTTCAAATTTGAGGAAGAAAAAAAAACAGAAAGGAACTAATGAGGAAGAATCAGAAAAAGGAAAAAAATTTACAAATTTTTAGCTATTTTTGAGAAATAAAGATTGAATTTTTAGCTAAAATAAGTGATGAAAAAATGTGAAAATGGAGTTTTTGTAGAATTAAAAGAAGAAGAAAAAAAAGGGGTAATTTGGATTTTCCTTATTTCCTAACTTTCTTCAGATTGTCCGAATCGTAATTAAAGGAAATAATAATAATGACAAGAAAAAAGAAATTATTAAATATTATAGGTCATTAATTAATTAATTATGGAAAGCAGGGAAATTATGAATTGTGGTTAAGAAAATATTTGGAGTCCGGTGAAAAAGAAAAAAAATTGAAATTTTAAAAACATAATATTAAAAAAGTAAAGAAAATAAAAAAAGTTTTTAGTTGGGAAAAGTGAAATTAGGTTGCCAAGGCATGAAGACAACCATCACACTCTCTCTCCTTTTTTGAAAAATAAAAATATTAAAAGAAAGGGAAAATAATAATATTTTATATAATCAAATAAATAAAATATTAATTCCCATCCATTGTTGCTTTATTATTTAAAGCTTTTTTTTGGGGGGCAAACAAATAGAGACAAAATGTATGAATATGAAATGAAATATGTTATATATTTTTGACTGAGATAATTTGGGAATGTAAAAAAAAAAGTAAGAATAACTAAGCGCAAGTGATAAATTTGAGGAGAGATAAAAGTAGATCGAGGAAGAATTAGAAAGATGTGATCTCAGAAGACATCACACATTTTTAATTTATTGAGATATGATCTTAGATATGAGAATGTCAATATTGATGTATATCAGAGTTATGTATCTATGTGTGTGTATATATATATATATATATATTATAATTCTTTTGTCTGATATTTGGAGTAGCATTGAAGTTCAAATCGCGCACTATAAAATTCATTTACGAGTTATCCTTCTAGATATCCATGAAGTTCTCTACTATTGACATGTATTGTACAATAATTAACCTATTTGTTGATAGAGGTTCACCCAAATACTTGTTCTTGTTATTAGAATTTATGAATAATAATTTTCTTATAATTTTAACCTTTTTATTTTTTTGAAACTAAAGATTTATTTATTTATATGTATTTTAAATTCCAAAAGATAGTGTAGACAATAGCAATTAAAGGGGGAAAGTAATGTCATCAAGCAATATAGAAACAGATTCAAGATTAGAAATTTATATATACTAAAATATATTGTATATATTAATTATAGAGTTTCAACTAAAGTTATTTCATATGTAGACTGGATAATAATGCATTAACTACTATTTATCGATGTAATAGTATACATAAGTCGAAAATCACTTCTTACCCTTATATGATAAATATTGAATATTTTTGCCAAAAGTTTTAACGTCGTCACTAAATTTTGTTGGGCTCGTTCTTTTCATGCCATATATATGTGTGCTGGTATTTCATGATTTGAATTGAGATTTTTAATTGATTAATAATAAAGAGATCTCATCTATTCCACCAAATTCTTGACCTCAAATAATTTTTTATGGCAATTTTTTTAAAAAAAAAAATTAAAAAAAATTCCTTTCTTTGTAATAAAAGCAGCCACTAAAGTACAATAATTTTTTGATAAACTACAACCTTTAAATATTGCTTAATTAATAGATTAAATTGTTGAATTAGTTAGTAGAAATCATAATCATTTTCATAAAACAAAATAAAAGAAATCAGTATGTGGTCATCATGATTACTTGATAATATTAATTTTTTACCCAAAGATAGCAATATTATTAATGTTAATATTTGTTAATTAATCTAATTTTAAGAAAAATCAATTCACTAGGATAATAATTGATGCTCTCAATTTATTATAATGAAGAAAAATGTCATTTTATGGGACCACTAAAGTTGACCAACAATAAAGCCAGTATTATGAAGAAAATAATTACTAATTTTTTAAAAAAAATTATTATAATATAATATAAATAGTTTTCGATAATAACAATTCTTCTTTGGAAATGATTAAACTATTATAAATAGTATTTTAATCATGTATATGACTTGGCCTTGCCTTTAAATTAATATAATTAAAAATAAGTTCAGATTTCAGATCTTATCTTATTTTTGTATTACTATAATTTTAAAATACTAAAGATTGTAATAATTTTTTTAATTTGTGATTGTGATTTTTATGCTTAAAAATTGATTGAAACTAATATTTATGTTTGATATTATAAATATAAATATAAATATTATTGAGTTGTGTTAATTTTTTTTATTTGATGTTCAATATTTATATTGAAATCTGATTATTTTAGATTTGTGTTGTGTAGAACTTTTTTCGATAATATGTTTTAACTTTTTGATGGTGTTTCGTGAGTTGAAGTTGGTAGGAGATAAAATCTAATCTTTTACAAGTTTATACTTTCCCCGTTACTTTTGTTTTTGTTCGTCACTTATTTCTAATAGATGTGCCAAGTCAAATAACGACAAGTAAATATTAATGGAGGGAGTATAATCTAACCTAATTGTTCTAATTTGTATGTTTTATTTTTCTTTTTAGTCAGTCTGAAAAAAAATTACACATTTTTATATTTAATAGCAATTTTAACTTTAAAATGTTAATTTTAGTCTTAATGAAATGATTTACAGTCATCCAAATCTTAGTTGACAGAACTCTTCAAAAATATTGCCGCACCCATGATGTATCCTTATTTAAAAATATAATACTTTTTGAAGAACACATATTCAATAACATTTTTAAAGAATTCGAGCAACAAAAATCTCAATATATATAAATATAATTTATTTTAAGCTACAAATTTGAAAAAGTCTTTTTTTTTCGTAATATTATGTCTATGGTGATAAGTGAATAAATATTATGTAAACCATGCATCAATTTATTACTTGCTCTTTTTTTTTTTTCTAATAATAATAATAATAATAATAATAATAATAATAATAATAATAATAATATTAGTACATTTACAGGTATTATTGGTCTTTATTTTATTATTTGTCCCTTATTCTCTTTTTTGTGGATAATTGAACATGACATAAAGTTTTTGCAAATTCCAATATCATGGGTGCAAGTGGAAGGGATTAAAAAAATAATTCAAAAATACTATAAAAATAAATATTCTGATAAAGCTTTGATGACCTCCAACTTTAATTTGCAAGAAAAATAATAATTCACATACTCAATTATTACTTTGATTACTACTTGACAATTTTGCATTCTTATGTTTCCACCAAAATATTTAAATTATCATTAATTTATCATTTTAACCTTTCACATAAAATTTCCGAGCTATTTTATGGCCAAGGGTTCATCTGAATTTTTTCGACATAAAATTATATTATTATATATGATTAAAATAATTTTTATGTGTATATAATATATATCGAATCTCTTTTGACTAGTTCGTGTGTCTACTTCTTCAGATTATTGACTTTCCGCAATGAAAATCCTGATTCTGTCGTTGTTTGTAGAGGCATAATTTCTTTGTACAATTAAAAAAGAAGTTTGACTTGTGAGCATTATGTTATTTTACTTTTAAAATTTTATTTTTACTTATATTTGATTTGATTTTTTAAATTTTTTTTTCTTAAAATGAAATGAAGAATAAAAGGAAAAAATATATAACTAGTGGTGTGAAATTAGTGAAGATTCACACAACATTGTTATAAAAAAGAAAGAGTGAGAGATATAATTTTTTTAATTAATTTTTTCATATAGTTAGACCCAACCATTCATAGTGATAAAAATCTCCAAATGAAGCTAGTGAAAAATATAATTTGTGATTGGAACAAATATAAGAACTATATAGTAATGTTAAAACAAGGGATAAATTCACAAATAATTATTTTTTAGCCTATATAATTAAAAAATAGCCACTCTTATGGAGTTTTAAAAAAATTCTGGATGAAACGCTGAAGACATTGAAGCTTCATGACAATAACTATTTGTCGAAGACGATCAAAAAGTGATCAACAAATACTTTTGCAATGAAAAAAAGGCATACGTAGAAACATCCACCCTAGCACGTTAAGTTATTTTAATATTGTATATGTTTCCCTGCCACGAGACACGACCATGAAAACATACAAATAGAGAAAAAGGAAAAATTATAACTATTTAGTATTCGATATAACTATTTAGTATTCGATATCTACTGGCATGGCTAATTAAGATTCGCACCGTGTAAAATTCATTAGAGAGGAAAATATTATTCACCAAAACTTTCTCCCATCTCCTGGATTCAAACCCGAGATCTTTAATGAGTTATTCTGAGGATCAAGTTCTTTCGAAATGGGCCTTAATTGATTCCAAAACCAATTTGGATGGGCTAGCTATGCATAAGGCCCAATTAGATGAAACTAGGTCCAATAAATTATTGAAGGCACAAACAAATAGTGTTTTTAGCCATCTAATATTCCAACTAATCCAAATTCGCACAGTAGAAAGCTCATTGAGCTGACTAACCAAGATTCACATCGTAGAAAGCTCACTATGAGGGTTTTAGCAATACTTCTTGTGATTGAAGATTTTATTCTAAGAATTTGAACCCGAAATCTCATTCACCTTTGTGACGTACTATTGAAAGTTGAAACTTGAGTAATGTTTAAATTATTCAAAATGTCAAAAGTTCCATAGCTTCTTGGTCAACTATAGAAATGAATGTCAATTCAATTGACATAAAGTAATTGCAATACATTGAATTTCACCAAATAAAATATACTAACTTACAAGACTAACATCAAGACAGGCAATTATGAAGTATGAAAAATGAAGTCAAACATAAGAATTTGCATTTAAAAATAGTGGATATTTAGAGATATGAAGATTCATATAGTCGATCTATTCCAAAAATTATTTGAGATAAAAGGGTTTTTATTGTATTTCCCTCCACTGTTTGCTTAGGTGGAACGATATAGACACCAAAGATTCATATAGCTGATCTCAACTTGCTTGAGATTGAGGCGTCCTCTTTGTTTACCCGTTCTCTTGCATGCTTAAATTGAGCATTCACGGACAATGAAGATTCATATAGTCGATCTATTCCAAAAATTATTTGAGATAAAAAGGTTTTTATTGTATTTTCCTCCACTGTTTGCTTAGGTGGAACGATATAGACACCAAAAATTCATATAGCTGATCTCAACTTGCTTGAGATTGAGGCGTCCTCTTTGTATACCCGTTCTCTTGCATGCTTAAATTGAGTATTTACGGACAATGAAGATTCATATAGTCGACTCCAACTTGCAGTTGGTGCATTAGCGTTGTCTCCTACTACATGTTTCAAATGTTCCTAACTATTGAATGTGGTGAGCTAAGTGGCCCTGGATACCATCCACCCTATGTTACGTTGCTCAGACTCTTCAGGAATACCACCGAGATGTGTACCAGGTTCACCAAAAGCTTCGCACTTTTCATGAACAATGAATCACTTTATAGTAATCCTTAAGCTTTGGACACAATATGACACTTGAAATTAGGTGTCCTTTGATCTGAATTCTGAGAATATGAACTTCTCTTATTCTTCTTGCATCAAGAAAACGACTTGATCAACCCCAAGCTGTAAAGATTCCTTCTAAATATGTTACCAAGTGACAGCAACACAGGCCCGTCTCTATCAACCGTTTGATGATTGATCAATGGCAATTCCTTCACTTTCAAGTTACTCCATCCGATTTCCTCCCTAACACACTCAATGATACTTGAATCGACTGGATTCCCCCTCGCGTCTGTTATGTAAAATATATTTAGAGCTGAATCCTCTGTGGTTGATATCTCAGCCCTGGTTACGTTTAAGCCATTTTCCCTGAATGTTCTAGTTACATCAGCCAGTAATCCTTGTTTGTCTCCTGTGGATAGTTCCAGCCTCATTCCCTGTGATCAGCATTGGAGTATTATGTTGGAAACATATCTTTTTCACATAGTAAAAGAGAGAAGCAAACGAGTACCTCGGATGCTCTTCTTTCGATTGCAGCTTGTAGACATAGAATCACACGTTGCTTTTCTGCATCTGAACAAATTGGGATTCCATCAGTATGCCTAATGAAGAACTCCTGAGACAAGATTAAAAAGAACATGAGCAAATGCACATTAACTTTAATAAGCACTCCAATCTTCGAGTATGCACATCTAACATTCAGCTTAGTCTCAACTGACAACTAGACGTGCATACTTAAAGTTGGAGTGATTAGTTGTCAATCGAGACCAGTGCTGACTTGTCAGTCGAGACCAAGAGAAATAACAAAGCGAGATAATTAGGTAAAGGAATATATATATACCAAGTGTGCCCTGTCTCCAGCTGAATCAATTGTGGCATGGAACACAACATACTGCATGTCTGTTAACGTGCAAACGACATCAAACAGTAGCTTAGTTCGGTCTTTGCACTGAATATTTACCACAGAGTAACCCTTTTCCAAGCAGTTCAACACCGATACAATTGGGGCATCGTTGCTAGTCCTAATAACCGGCTTTCTTTCATAATCGCGGTCTGCAAACATCATCTGGTGAAGTCTTCTTTCTGTATGTGTGACAGCCAAAGACACTGATGTTTTAGCACTTCGAACATCATTATCCCCCTTAAGCACACTCTTTAAACAGGCTTCAATTCTATCTATCTTCCGCGAGTCCTCAATTGGGAACCCTGACTGGCTTTCCTTTACGTATAGCAGGGAGGCAATACGACCATTGTGAGTCCACACTTTAGCTTCAACTACATTGCATTGTAAATCAGACAGTACAGCAAAGACTTCCGATAAAAGGCCAATTCGATCTGTCCCTGTTAACTCCAGAGCTGTCAAGCCATTATAGCTCTTTGATCTTATTCTTGCATAATGAATTGTCCCCAGTGACTGTTCAACATTAGCAAAAATTTCAAATTTAGTATAAACTGATATCATAGCTTGAAAAATCGCAACTAAGAGACAACGTTTAACGTTGTATACCTGCTCGATGTAACTGATGAGTCTTTTGTCTGTTAACTTGTTTCCATCCAAGTCAGTAACATGAAAAACTGCAGATCAAAATGAATTCAAACGGCAAAGAATCAGAAAAAATTCATTATAAATACTCTTATACCAAAACGTTCAATGAATTGAGCTGAGCTCACCATCCATAAACCAACGACCATCACATGAAACATAAGCTTTCTTGATTGAAAGGTTCAAATCCGTGAGCACTTGAACTGCTTCAACAAGAATCCCATGTTTCCTCGCACTATCAATCTGTACATGATCACATGAACATTCATACCGAAATGATTAGGACTACTTGAGATGGATTTTACTACTAACTTACACACAAACTACGATTAGTTTGGAGTGATCTCAGAAAGTCGCATTTCTTTCTTGATTCCAATTTTCTTCAACAAAGAAAGAGACTTTCTAACGTAACCATTTAAGAAATCAACTATGATCAACTCGTCCTCGACTAGTTTAACATTGAAGCAATTATTGACAAAAGTTGAAATAGAATTACCATAACACAAGTGGCATTTGAACAACTATTGTTGTCGATCATGACTCTGCAGTTAACATATACTAATCAGAAAAATTTGAAAATTACAGAAAATAGCAGAAAAAAATGAATATTTAAGGGGGCTAGCTAACCTGGGAGTAGTCATTCGAAAAACAAGTTTTTCATATTCATCCAAAAATGTTGGCCACTCAATATTTTCTGTGTTGAATTTCATTTTTCAATAAAAACGAAGAAATCGTAGAAAGATTTAATTTTAAACAAATAATTTCAGAACCCCTTTATAGAAAATGAGAAAATTTCTTCACAGAAACTGCTCAATTCCACCATTAACAACCTTGAAAAAATTATATATATGAGAAAATGGTGTTTTTGGTTTATTATGTTCTTGCCCCTCTTCCATGTAGACATATACACCTATTTATATGTGGGCTAAAATTATTTTTTTAAAAAATAAATTATAGAATTAGTTGACTATGAAAATATATAAAATATATATTTGACATTTTAATTAAGTATTTTTATATTTGACATTTTGACATTAGCAAAGGGTGTGTATAAGTGAGTATGTCACAAGCCATGCTTAATCTTGTTTTGCCTACCTTAAACTAATAAAAAATTTTGATATGAAAAATTAAATATAAATTTTGACATGTTGGCTTATGAAATATTAGAATTCCATATCTTCATCCGCGACGACGACAATAATAGTAATATATTCAGTATAAATTTATAAATAAAATTAGAAAAAACAGAATGTACAAAAACTCCACTTTTAATTTACAAAGACAGGAAAAGTATTTTTGAAACTAGATTTAAAATAGTATCTTATGTACAACAACAATAACAACTACCCAGTAAAATTTCAATGAGGATAAAGCGTACAAAAACTTTACCACTACCTCGTGGACATAGAGAGTCTATTTTTCGAAAAATCTTCGACTCAAATATATCATCTTCAAATAAAGGAAGAAAAAACAATAGATATAGAATAGGGGCTCAAATCGAAGAGCTATATCAATTCTATAAGAAAAAATAATAATAATAAAAGTAGCAAAATAATCGAACAACAATAACACAACAACTATAATGGTACGACTAATTCTATAATAAATCTTAATCGTCACACAACAAGAAAGCATCCTACCCCTCCCAGCCTAATACTTTTATGTAACACAAAAAACAAAATAAAAATCTAAATAATTTCTAGTAATGAATTGATTGGACCATAATAATTCATAGATAACTTTTGGCGAATTTCCACGTCATATGCCACGTGGACTAGTTAAAAATGGAGTGCTTTACTTGCTATCCACTAAATTTGAAATCCACGTGGCAGCTAGGGACAGTTGCATCATATATTTTATAATTTTTTTAAAAACAAATAAAATAAAATAATAAATAGATTTTATTAGAGGAACCATAATTAAGAAATTAGGGGTATCACTTAACACGACTTGATATTATACTAATTGATATTGTTTACGTATTCTCTCTATTTAATTTATTTGTCTCAATTAGTTACTATTGAGACGATTGAAAGATATTCTTTTAAACGTGATTTATTCAAATACTTTTAAATATTTTTGAATTGTTATTTTAAAATAATTAGAGATTTTATGTTTGAATTTGTGCGGAACATTATTAGTTCAAACCCTTGTACTAATTACGTACTTTCACATCTATATATAACTAATTATTTTGAAAATAATATACATAAATTGATGCTATGATTCATGCCATTACTTTATCATTGACTTATTTAGACCGTCCAAATTCATTTCACTGACTAAATAACGTGACATTAATAGTACTTTATTACATTAACAACACAACAAAAAAGAAAAATTACATCCGAATGACGTATAACGCTAGCCACTACTTTCACTGGGGCTAGGAAGTAAGCCCTACAACATCGTATCACTTAAAAAATAACTACATATAATTTTTCTTAGAAGGGAACTTAGAATTTGAAGACGATCCGAGAAATTTAAAATCTTTATCACACATGAGCAGAGGCAGTACACATTGAAATCAAACCAGTGAACTCAACCGACTATCATGTTTTAGAGTGTCTAGTTACCATATATATATATATATATATATATATAGGGGCGGAGCCACATTTAATTCAGGGGGTTCATTCGAACCCCCTTCGACGAAAAATTAGTATTATTTATATATGATTAAAATTATTTTTTTATGATAGTAGATGTCGAATCTCCTTCGACTAATACGAGCGTTTGTTTTTTTAAATTTTGAACCCCCTCAATTGAAATCCTGACTCCGCCATTTATATATATATATATATATATATATATATATATATATATATATATATTTACTGTTAAATATTTACATGGAACATTAAGTAAATTTGTTATTACAAGTTATCAATGATGTAATTTTTATATTGTCACCACGTATTATTTAAATAAATATTTCTTTTACGTGATATTCTATGGTATTTTAAAAAAATCTAGAGGACATATTCATGCCTCTTTATAAATCAAAATGTCAACAATATAATAATATGTTTTTTTAATATATATATATATATAGAATTATTTAATTTAATTTTGTCATGGAATACATACAACTACACAAGCATTACTTAAAACATTTTCGTGCAACCACGTTCTTTTCTCAAGCTCTTTTCTAACTTAAATTGTTAAATTAAAATTTAATTCTAACAAATTCAGATTAGATTTTTAAAAATTACATTTCATTTATTTTAATTTTCTTTTTCCGAATTAAAACTTTGAAGAATTTTAATGCCAAGAAGACAACGACAATTAAAAAGTAGTTGCGACTGTTCACTTTTCCGCTTTGCTTCAAACCTTTAAAAATTGAGTGATAAATATTATTAAAAAATATTGAATTTGAATATTAAATATAAAATTTCATTTGATAAGGAGTGTTTTATTTCTAAAGTGAGATTTTATGACGTAAATTCAGCCCAAAATCGAGTATTAAAAATTAGGTGAAATTTTTTGACGTGAATTCAGGTTAATGGAGCACTAAATCGAGTTTTAAGAATCAGATGAGAAACTAAAAGAAAAGAGAATTGTGAGGTTGCGGTAGAGCAGACAGAGCCAGAATTTTTACTAATGGAATTCAAAATCTAAAGAAGTAGACCTGTCGAAAGGGATTCAACATTCAACATATACGTACAATAATATTTTTATTATATATAGATAATATAATTTTTCGATCATGAACTCCCTTACTATAAGGTGGCTTCGCTCCTATAGTAAAGTGGTAAATATTACTCTATTATTAATTAAAGTTATAAATTCGAACTCTGAATAAAGCGCATTTGTTAGAAAATGCGTGAGACTAGAAATTCCCACCAATTAGAAAAAGGGCAGCATTGTAAAAAAGGTTTTTTTTTATTCACATAAAATTATGACGTATTTTTATTTTAAAATTATTGTTTTTGCTTGTGGACAGCAAAATAAAGAATTTTGAAAAGGCAAAAGAAAGAACATCCACAACTACAATGGCTTTTTTAAGAGATCAAAGGGTAAGATAAGAGAAATATAAAGTTTACAATTTGTGGTTTGTGTGGATACTTGACACGTTGGATGTCCACGTTTAATGTCCACATTGGAGCCCGACTAAATTAGATTCGCATCGTATAGATCTATTCGGGGAAAACGCTTCCTGTCAAAGACTTTTTCATACTTAAGATTCAAATTCAAGACGTCTAATTAAGCGAGGAACAGTCTGATTTGATAGTTAATTAATTTTTATATTGCTTAATTGAATGGTATTGTTTCGATGAATATAATATTTTAATAGATTGTTATATAATATCACACATTAATAATTTTAATGGAAAATCTATACGAAAAGTAGGATACGAGGTAGAACTACTATAAAAAGAAAAGGATAAAGGATAAAATATTATTATTAAATATTAATGATCAAAGACAAAGTGAAAAAAAAAAATTAAGGTAACGACACCATCATACCGAATCGCTTGTTACATAAAATGGAGATTTTTCCACATTACCTAACAGTGGATTTAGACGATACAATAAAATTTAAAATAACAATCAGCATAACTGTTATATTTAAACTAACGATACGATACAATTCAATAGATAACAACAATCCAAAACAAGGTGTAAATTTCTCATTCCCATTATTATCTCTATCGTGCTCGCATTCTTATTAACATAGTAAGGAATCCAAGTTTGTTAAAATTAATTACTAAGCAAATTGTCACGACTTAATTTTTGGTCGAGCGATATATCTAGGTGGGAGTCGTCGAGTTCACATAAATCTGTGCCACTTCCCAAATCATGTACATTAGTGTCATACTTTTCAAAAGATACTTTAATATAGACATGTGAACTCACACTCGAAGTATGTAATGTGATGATGCTTGGGTGCATCTGGTTAGAAAGTTAAATTCACGCAAAGATTAATTTTTTTCCAAACTAAAATTCACGTCAATACAACTACAAAATTTAATTATTAAGTTTCAACATCAAAATATACGGTGAGTCAAACTCAAGAACTAGTGCTTTTCAAAATTTCACATGAATCATGAGGTATTTATCTCCCTAACTTATTGCCCGTAAGGTGTTTGTTCAATTGCCTAATTTGTTGTGTGATTGCTCTTTATTTCACTCGAACCAGAGCTAGCTGGTTCTCCCCGAAATGCATTGAGGTGCAGCAGGAGATCTAGGGGTAAAACACTCTTATTATGGTTGGTTGGGAGCTATTTGTTTACATTGTTAAATGACACAACTTTAAAAGAATGAACTCCCTGTCCCGCTGTCCGTGATTTAGTTCATATATTTCCGATATTTAAAAGAATTTCGCGTAATTCTAGTAGTGTTGATCAATTCAGACTGTACATTGCAGGGGAAGAAGAACTGCAATGTATAGTCTGAATTGAACCTAGATAGTTTGTAACACACACCAGTGCTTTTAGAACAAAAACTTGCTCAAGTTTTAGTGTATGAAGCACTCTGATCTTCAGAAAGCAGTTTTGAAATGCCAAAGTAACTTAGATGGGCTACCATATCCTCGTCCAACAAAACGTTACTGGGCTTCAGATCACAGTGAATCACGGGGAATGAGCAACCATAGTGGAGATATTCCAATGCACATGCCAAGTTTATCATTATACTCAGCCTATGGTTGATGTCTAAGAAGTGTAGTTGCGTGAATACAACCACTTACCGAGGCTCCCATTAGGCATGTACTCAAGTACCAAAGCCTTAAATTCAAGGTTGGAACAACTGGTGATGACTTTGGTGAGATTCCTATGGCGAAGGTTGCGTAAAACTTGGCATTCTGTATCAAAACTCCTAAATGATGCTTGCAGTTCTTAATTGAACACTTTAGCTGCAATAAGAGTTCCATCTCTGATTATTCTTTTGTAACTAACAGAGCCAAAACTCCCCGAACCAATCAAATTGCTCTCGCTTAGTGAATCAGTTGCCTGGAGCAATTCATAGTATGAAATTCTTCCTCTTGTTGAGATTGCATACGATGAAGCAGCCGTTTGTTGAGGATCAGTTCTTTTACCTTTAACATACCTGATCCATACTAGTAGAAAGGCGATAGGAATCAATACGACGAGTATTCCAGCCAATACAAACAGAACAAGTACTTTTTTCCTCTTGGATTTATGCTTTGAGGTACTAGTGTTGCATTGCGGAACATCAAATCTTGGAGAACCACACAATGCATCATTGGACATGAAAGACTGACCGGAGAGGTTCTTGAAAGGACCTTCGGAGGGGATTTCACCAACCAACTTGTTGAACGAAACATTGAAATACTTGAGATTTCGAAGCTTCTCCAAAGACTTGGGAATCAATCCTGAAACATTGTTATGAGAAAGGTCTAGAAATTCCAAAGCTGACATGCTGCCCATTGAGCCAGGTATTGATCCTTTCAACTTGTTGTCTCTTAAAGAAAGATGTATCAGATTCTGCAAGCTACCAATCTCTTCCGGTATGCCATTTGAGAGTGCATTCATCGATAAATCCATAAATATCGCAGCCTTTATGTTTCCAATTTCCCGAGGTAATGAGCCAACCAAGTTGTTTGAGGATAAGTCTAGCTTCAAGAGATTTTTGAGGTTCCCTAATGTTGCTGGAATGTTTGAATGCAATTTATTCGAACCTAGAAATATCTCTTGAAAGGAAGTTAAGTTCCTGAAACAACTAGGAAGAGATCCTGAGAGTTGATTTGAGTTAAGTCTAAGTAACCCAAGTTCTGTAATTTACATAGATCATCTCCAATAAATCCAGACAGCTTGTTGTGACTCAACTTAAAGCTCTGAAGGGATCTCAAGTTGCTAATTGTCGCGGGAATTGATCCAACTATGTCGTTTTCAGAAAGGCAACCAGCAGCATTAAACTGTACAAGAGAAGTACTAGAAAGGTTCCCTAAAGAGGGTGGAAGCACAACATTTAGAGGGTTCAAAGATAAAGAAAGAGATACTAATTCTCTACAATTTGATAAGGAAGTCAAGAAGCTTGACGCGGTGTCACTCATTAAATGATTTCCCTCCAAGACTAGGTACTTTAGGATGAGTCAAATGTCCAAGAGACATTGGAATCAAACCGGTGAGTCTCCTCACGGAAAGGTCTAGATAAATTAGTTTGGAATAATTCGACAGAGAATGAGGTATAGTCCCGAAAATATTTGTTAACAGACCTAGATAAAGAAAGACCTTCAATGTTGGGTAACATAGAACCTATGTTTGATGAGAGGGTTCCTGTCAGATTATTTCCTTCAAGTTCAATCGATATCATCCCTGATATGTTGAAGATCTCCGTTGGAAGTGAACCGATAAACTTGTTGGAGCCCAAAACAACTTCAACCAACTCAAGGAGATTGCCTACCTCTTTCGGTATTTGTCCTGAACAATGTAAGTGATTTTACTTTGTTAGTCGTTCACTCGTATTAAGCTATCTACAGTAACTTCATTTTCTAACTATGTACATACCTGTTAGCATATTTTTACTAAGATATAGAAACTGCAATCCGGTTAAGTTGCCAATCTCCCTTGGCAAGGGTCCAAACAGATTGTTCTCAGCCAACGACAACTTCTGCAACGAGGAGATATTGGTATATGACCTGTAATCTGGTTTGTCATTACATCTATTTCCACCAAATTATCAAGATTCCTGATTTCTTGTAAAATTCACCTGCAAAAGAAAAATTCTGTTATGGAGATGTTTCAGGAAGGTAGTTAGTTAGAATTCAACAGTACCAAACCTTCAAAATGGTTATTTGCGAGATAAATCATCTGCAGATTACTTAAATGTCTGATTTCACTATGTATAGGTCGATCAAACAATTTGGCAAGCTTAGAGGCATATGGCCACTTAGCTGGTTGAAACTTAGATCAAGCTCTTTAAGCATTCGTAGACGATCATCACACATATCAACAGGAACATTTCCTGATATGGTATTATTAGTAAATGCAATGAGTTCCATTCCAGTCTCCAGAGATGTTGAAGATTGGGAATGGAATGGAACCTGTAAGTTGATCAGATTGTATCGATAAAACTTTCAGGTTTTGAAGTTTTCCAATCCCTTTCGGAATGTTTCCTTGAAGGAAACTGAAAGAAAGATCTAAAGTCATCAACATTGAGGCATTTGAGAGAGACAAAGGGATAGAACCAATAAACTTGTTGCCAAACAAGCTTAAATGCCTTAGATTTTCATGGTTTCCAACTTCTTCTGGGATTTGGTTGTCAAATCCAAAGTTTGAAGTGTGGAAATATTATAAAATAACGAAGGAATGGAACCGTTTAAGCTATTATTTCTTAGAGTCAGAACTTGAAGTTGATGTAAGAACGCGAACCATGAAGGAACCTCTCCACTAAAATTGTTAAAACTAAGTCTAACAAACCTTAACAGACGCAAGCTTGCCATTTCATGAGGCAAATTTCCATAGAAATTGTTGTTATTCAAGTCAAGAGAAACAAGAAACGTGAGATTTCCTATATCAGGAGGAATAATGCCTGTAAGAGCCATGTTGTAAATATTCAATGATGTTACTCTATGGTGGCGAGAACTACAAGTGACTCTGACCCATGTGGCTTCTATTTATAATATATATAATATAATTTTTCATCGAGGATGTTCGAGTGAACATTCTCACGTATTAAAGCAAGTATGCAGGCGTGAGGGGAAGGAGATACGCATAATAATCGAGTTGAATGATAAGTAATTCTTCATTTTTAATCAAAGATTTTAAATTTAGAACTTATTGATTTAAAATTGTCTTTCTCCGATGAATTGAAGACAAATAGTAATAGTTCATTTCATGTTGATTCAATGAGGGTTAGTGAAAAATTCACTTAGGATCAGACAAATAAAAGAAAATCTTATTATTTATGAAAAACAATCCATTTCAAATTTCAAATATAGGTAATGTTTTCACATAAACGCATCAAAATGAGTTGAGTCAATACAAATGAACGAGCCATTAACTCGCAGGCAAATTACTCCGACTTCAATGTACTAAAAAGCGAGTCATAACCCTATTCTTCCAATTCTTTCCAAGTTTCAAATTTTTTTATTTATCCTTTTATAATTTTTTTTTGTATTTGATAAAATAACTTTTTTTATTATTTGATAAAATAACTTTTTTTATTATGATTATACATAACAAATTAAATATTTATTTATTTATTTATTTATTTATTTATTTATTTTTTAAGCATAACAAGAGAATCCTACCACATGACTTTCCACTCCTCAATTGTGTCAGCGTTAAACTCGCAACGCAATTGGGGCAGATACACAAAAATCAAATTTAATTATTTAGATTCGAAATTTATTATTTAAATTTATTTTATAATTTTTTTTATATTTATAACATGATATATAAATAAAATATTTGAAGTTAGTCTCAGTCGTTTGAATAACCAAATTTTGATATTTATATATTCAGACATCTTAATTTGATCTCGACTGTTATTATGTGTAGTGAATATTAGATGCTGACGAGATACGAGATGTATATAATTACATACAAAATATTTAATTATTAATTGAAAATTAAATTAAAGTGTGTAATTTTAGATCGTGACATTTATTTCCTAACCCAATTTGACATTTACTTTGTATTATTTTTAAATATTATTTTTTTCCTTTACAAATAGTGTCAAATAAAATACTTTTAGTGTCTTCTTCATCACTAAATACATTTATTTATCTCTATATCTTTAATTTTTTTTAACAATAAAATATATGAAGAATGACCCTTTGGTTCCTTTTGTCTAATGGTGAGGATTACTAGACATTGATGTTGTAAAACATATTCCAAAATGGTTCACTTTGTTTGTATAAATTTTAACAAAAGACAATAAATTAATAATTAATAAACTCAGTAATCAACTTCGTTCGTCTTTACTTGTCTACTATACTAAAAACAGATGTAAATACTTGTCTACTTTATGAAATCAAGAGATAATTTTATATTTAGTTTCTAATTTACCCTTATCATTAATTATAAGATATTATATTTACTATATTCATAAGGCGATTTGATAAAATTATTATTATATTATTATTTACCACTTTTTAAACCCTATATCAAATTAATAGTAGACAACTATTATTAGACGGAAGGAATCTGTAGTCAAACTATGTTATTTTTAATACCAATTAGGTGGAGTAACCATTTGAGAAAGAAACAAATTAAAAGCATACTCTATGACCTTGGCCGGCATTAATTAATAATCTCTTTGTTTTCTATCTAATTTTGTTATTAATCCTTTAAGTAATAATAATCTCTACACCCCTTTTTCGTTTTGATGTGTATGAGATTCGTTTAAAATATCACGTGTATATTATCTTTAGTTTTAATTTGTCAGTCTAAACATATATTTCGTGCTTGACCCACCCTTCGTCAGGGGAGTGAGTGGCATGCATTCGCTTTCATTAGGCGATTTAGCGTCCTCGCTTAGCCTACAATTGTACTTGAGAGAGAGTACTGACTCTTATATCATATTTATCATATTCCGAGTTCATAGCACATTTTATCTACTTTAGGCCTGAGTCCATATGAGTTAGTCTTTTGGGCTATGTCACATCGAGTCTCAAAAGGTCAAAATGCATGTATCATGTGGACTTGTGTTATATCTTATATATAATTCTCTTTACTTTCCTCTCTCATTTCGGTGTATAATTCGTCTAAAGTGTCATATATGCACTTTATCTTCAGGAACTTGTTATTCTATAGAAGCTTGCAATCCTTTAGGTAGCACACATAAATAGTTAAGGTTGCATATATAAAGTTGTACAAGTAAACACATACATTATATGTGGCATCCTACACGTATTATATCATGTAAGAGGTGTGCGTTTACTTGTCAAATTTATACAAGTTAAAGTACTTTATTTGTATACAAACAAAGTTAGAAGACATAGATGTTAGCTAAAGTGCAAGTTGAAAGACATGTTTATATATTTTATCAATTATTAGTATACCTATTTAATATTATTCTTATACACCCAATCAAACAGACCCCTAAAATATACTCTCTCCGTCCCATTTTAATTGTCATGATAAAGTTTGACACAACCCTTAAGAAAAAATTAATTAGAAGTGTTGTTTGGCAATTATGCCCCTTTTAAATAATTAAACATTTATTTATATATGTGCTTCTTAATTTTAGAATAATTAATGCTAAGAACAAAGTCGGAAAAAGATAATTAATTCTCTCGTGATTATCTAAATTAATATATATATATATATATATATATATACACACACACTCTATTTTATAAATAAGATTAATTTTATATAAAGAATTTCATGAATAAAATGGTATTTTGATCTATTGTAACAATTATATCTAATAGCATATTCTTTCATTTAACTAAAATTATCTCAGCCTAACTTTACAACAAAAACAATTTTTTTTTCTTTTTTTAGAAAGTACAACTTGAAGTTTTTTATTATTTTTGACTAGCACAAGAATTTCTAATACATCTAAAAGGACTCATAACAAGCATAGTACCTAAAATAAATGCATTAACATGATTAAATGTGTTTCTAATTAATTAATATTAACTATATAGATAATGTTTCTTAATAACCTCATTTAACTTTTTGTCGCAGATAATATGTCTTATTTTTTAAATTATTAATAATTTTTAGACGTTTCAAAGGAGAGCCTTGGAGTAATTGATAAAGTGGTTGTCATTTGATCAAGAGATCATGAGTTCAAGCTTAGAAACAACAAACAACCTTTGATAGAAATGCAGGGTAAAACTGCATAAGGTAGACCCTTGTAGTCGGGCTCTTTCCCAAACTCTGCACATAATATAATCTTTGGTGAATCGGGCTTGCCCTTTTATAGACTATTTGTTACTATAAAAATTATTTGACGCTATTAATTAATATATAAAGACATTTTGGAAGGGTAGCTCGATGCACAAAATATCTTGCGTTTACATACGACACAAAAAAATCACACCTAAAGTACTTACGTCCCAAAAAGAATATCACCTTATTACTATACGTAAAAATAATTCAACTTTAACCATTTTACCCTTAATGAAATGATTTACAACCACACTAATATCAAAGGATTGTTTTATACCACAAATTTTAAAAATCTTCATTTTTTTTTCTTAAACATCGTGTCAAATCAAACAGTGTCACATAAAATGTGACGGAAGGAGTAAATGATATGAGGGGGTGAGAGGTATGTGTGGGGTGGGGGGGTAGTGAACTGTCCATGAGCAAAGCAAAACCAAAACTAAAACAAAATATCCAAAAACTCCACCAGATCCAAATCTTCATCTTGTTCTCACAAGCTATGTTATTAGCTAACCCTAGCTCACCTCTTCCTTCTATTCTCTTCTACAAAACTAAGAAAATAAAGTGAACACAATTTATTTTTTGATTCAATAAAATCATTACAATATCTACTTTTCAAATCATTACATCCTTTTCCTTTCTTGTACTTTCATTTTATCTTTAATTTGATTCTCCAAAGTTGAGTTCTCTCTCACTCTCTTTCCATCAATCTACATCCCAAGAAACAAGTACAAAGTATCAGAAGTAGATTCAGAATTAAGAGTCAACTGGTCAAAGTAGATTGATGTGATCTACCATAGGTATATGTGTATTTTCATTTTTTTCTCTCCATATATGTATAAGTGATTCGATCTGAAAGTATAGTTAGCTAGTTGTTGAACCTGTTCTAGATCCGTCTTTCTGAGAATTGATTAAAGAAAAAGAGACTATGGATCCGTCAAACAATTCTCTACCCCCTCCTTTCCACATGAGAAATTTCAACTTACAACATCACCACCAGCACCACCAACACCAGTTCCAACAAAGCTCGGAAGATGAGCAAAGTGGAACAAATGGCCTAAACATGTCCGGGCAAAAGAGAGATCGTGAAGATGACAACAACAACAATAACGACAACAACAACAACTATAATGACTCGAATGTAGGTGAATCAACTGATGAATTAGGCGTTAACGGAACAAATAGTGAAGGAGATTTCAATAGGAGGCCTAGAGGTAGGCCTGCTGGATCCAAAAATAAGCCAAAAGCACCTATCATCATCACTAGAGATAGTGCAAATGCCCTTAGAACTCATGTTATGGAAATTGCTGATGGTTGTGATATTATGGAAAGTGTTTCAAATTTTTCAAGAAGACGTCAAAGAGGAGTGTGTATTATGAGTGGAACAGGAAATGTTACAAATGTAAACTTAAGACAACCAGCTTCACCAGGTACAATTTTTTATTTTTTTTGGATTTTTAATTTTTTTTTCGATGAGCGACTTGGTAATATTACTTTTTTTGGGGTCTTATCAGGTGCGATTGCAACCCTACATGGGCGTTTTGAGATTTTATCCTTAGCAGGATCATTTCTCCCACCACCAGCTCCGTCAGCTGCTTCAGGGTTGACTATATATTTAGCTGGTGGACAAGGTCAGGTGGTGGGAGGTTGTGTGGTAGGGTCCCTTATGGCATCTGGTCCGGTTGTTGTTATTGCGGCTTCGTTTAGCAATGCAGCTTACGAAAGACTTCCCTTAGAGGAGGATGATTCAAACCAACTTCCCGTTCAAGGAGGTTCACTAGGTTCTCCTGGAGCGACAACAACAGTCACTCCAGGAGGACAACAACAACAACAATTACTAGGTGACCCTTCACTATTTCATGGAATGCCACCAAGTCTTCTCAATAATGTTCAATTACCTTCTGAGGCTTATTGGGCAACAGGTCGACCTCCTTTCTAACTAGACGAGATTCACAGAAGGGTCGGGTAATAATTTACTCTAATTTACTTGTTTAAGGTCACGACCCTCTGATATTAGATCATATATATCATGATCCAAAATTTGAGGGTCATGACCTTTAATTAGTTGAAATTAGTTTACAAGAATTTCTTAGCAATGAGTTGTTGTTGATCATTTTATTAAGTTTTTTCATAATTGTTAATTTCTTTTAGTCACATTACACTTTAGTGCCATTTGAATTTAGGTTTTTCTATTGTGAGTTTGATTATGATCACATGAGATGATATGTTTGTCATTAATTTGATCAATTGAATCATGATGTAAACTTTGTTAGTTTCTTGGTGAGTTCCATCTTCATGAAATTAGAAATGAATTTTTAACTCTTATCCCTAACAAAGAAATTAAAGAATCATAATTATTTATGAAACCCATAATTGTGTGAGATTCATTAAAAACACATCATTATTCAATAATTATGTTTAGTACTTTGCAATTATAGCACTCTCTCCATCTCAATATATGTGTTTGGTATGAATTTCAAGAACCAAACTATTTTTTCTATATGATTTAGTTTTATTTATCATTTTTTTTATATTCTTTTAAATTATTTTAACATGACTCATAAGATCTTTTTTTCATAATTTTTAAATATCTCCATTTTGTTTCAATTTTTTTATCTGAATTTACGATCAAAATTAAGAAATTTGACTTTCAACATTCAAATTATGACAATTAAATTTCGACTTCACTACCTATGTTTCCGACTCTTCAAAAGTGGGCGCGTATCGAATTTGTCAAAAGTAGTGTATTTTCGAAGAATTTGACACGGATACTGCATTGGAATTAAGTAAAGAGTCCACATATATTGTTTTCAAACCTGCTTTAATATGCTTTGTTTGAGCCTCTAATTTATCAGAAACAATCTATCTACCCCTCAAAGAGAACATTAAAATTTGCACATAATCTAGAATTACACTGTGTATGTCATTATCATTGACACATAAATTGAGACGGTAGAAATAATATATATATATAATTTAGGGTTAAAATTAAAAGTGGGGAGACATGAGTCTGAATTTGTGCAGTGGTTTGCACGTGCACAGTTAGTGAACAAGTTCTTTCTCGAGGCAAAAGCCTTTGTAACGTTTACCACCTCTGCTCTGACTCATTGTCTTCTCTATTTTTTTCTAAATTTAATATTTAGTTAACTAACAGTTCAAAAATTTCATAAATAAATAAATAAATAAATAAATCTTAGGATTTTTATTTTTTTTTATTTACTTATCGAGCAAAAATCACATCGCATAAATGTAAATTGAGATTTTCTTTGTCTATACTGATTCTGAGTTGGTTGTTGGACGCAAAACGTCTGAAGGCAACGTAACGTTCTTATTCCCTTTACATGGAGATCACTTCATCTAAATATAATAACGTTAGTTTAATTACCGCTAAAAAGAAAGATCTATTACTGCTGAATATCTCTTTTCTTGTAATATTGTTAGATATTAGAAACGATCCATCCAAATTCTTTTACATAATAAAAATTCTTTCTCCGTCACCGATTATTAAATATGACTCTCACATCAGAGTCCTTTTGACTGACTAGAATTCCAATGTGTTTTCTTGAAATGTTCATTGTAAAGGTGAAACACATACTTCAGATTCTTTGCACCAAAGCAAGTAAGCATGCATCTATATACACCCCACCCCCACCCCCATATTGCTTGCTTTTTGTGCAACACACCATGTAACCTTAACCTCATCTACATGCATGTGCTAATACAATAATATTCCTTCCAACAGTTTAAAAAAAGAACGATCTAATTTGATTTGACCCAGAATTTAAGAAAAAATCTTTTTTTTTAAAAAAAAAAAAATTTTGTGATCTTGAATTAAATTATGCTAAATGTTTAAAATGACCTTTAATCTTATGGTTTTAAACATGCGTGGACAGTGACGAAGCCAAGATTATTACTAAGGTGGTTTAAAATATGAAAAACTAGCCACACAAACTAATCGAATAGGGTTCGATATCTACTATATATATATAAATTATTTTATTTATATATAAATAGTAATTTATCGTCGAAGGGGGTTCAGATGAACCCTCTACCAAAGGATAGTAGCTCCACCCCTGTACATGGAAAGTCAAAATTAAAATTTTGCTAAAAAAAAAGAATATTTTTTTTTTAAATGGAGAGAGTATATACTATCCCTTTGCTTGAAACCTCTAAAGCTTATCCATTCTCTCTCTCTAAAGAGACAAATTAAGAATTATTAATGTTTTATTTATTATTTTTTTTAATTATCAATCTTTGGAGGTCGTTTTTTTTTAAAAAAAAATACAAAATATCGATATTCAAGATTTTTGCAATCAAAAGAATTGAGAAAATAATGAATTTGAAGAATATAAATAGAAATCAAAAGTCAATTCTTATACAATTAATATGAACCGTCGATCTAGTGGTAGAAATGTATCCTATTATAGTAAAGATGGACGAAGTTGAGATATTTAGTGATCATATTCATTTTTATAAAAAAAGTTTATCGTCAATTACCTAAATGTTATTGTATCCAAAGTTGCTAAAAGTCGTTAGCGACAGAGCATCAAGTATGATATCCATATTTGTTGTCACCATTAAATTTAATATAACGATAATTATATTATTATCGATAAATTTTTTATTTATTTTTTGCTAAATGAAAATTTTAAATTGCTCGAGATACCTCCGTTTTTAAATTCATTTTGACCCCTTTTTTAGTAAAATTAATTTCAAATCTACTCAATAATTATTACAGATATATTTAAATTATAAATAAATTGTATCTTTATTGAAATTCAGAGAAAAAATATTACAAATATAAAACTGCAGATTACGTAGCTTATAAGTTTGTCTAATCAATTAATACGGCGATTAAACTTCTGCCCTTTTAATTAAGACAAAAGTCAGCATCCTTAAGCAAGTTATTAATTAATTAATTAACAAATGGACAAAAATTACACATCATAATCTTGACCAGGAAATGATTATGACCCGTTTAAATTTAAATTGAAAAAAAAAACTCTCTAAAAATCGAGTATAATTTACAAATAATCACTTTTCTGTTCTTGTAATTGAAAAATATATATATTTAGATATTTAAATTATATATTTAAGGTTTTTTTACCCTAAATAAAATCAATTTGTATTTTAATTTTGTCTCCACTTTGGCTATTTTGTAAAGAATTTGGAGTATGACACATGCCTTTTGATTCCTTTCAATATTAATTTTTCTTAATAAATATCATAATTAAGCAAATAAGAATATGATTAACCACTTGACTCTAAACATGGTGGATTAGCAAAAGATTCTAATTAATCATTGTATTTGTACCTAAGACATCTTGATTAGACTTGTTTGGCCATATTATATATTTTTTTCCTCAAAAATTTTGGATTTCCCCAAAAAAAACATTATTTATTGTATAATCACATATTTTTAAACTTTTCGATTTTCATTGACCTGAATAATTCAGACTCGATAAAGGAAGAAATTTTTTTTTAAACTAGGTGTTTATTCAATTTCAAGGCTCTAACGAGAGATAATCTTTTCTTGAAGTTGACAAAAAAAAAAATTAGGTTTTGAAGTTGAACTCGAGAAAGGGTATTTGGAAATTATCGTAAAAGATTGATAATAATTTAAGATCTATACGGTCTTAGGTAATATATACTAGCTGAGAATATATTATAAGTCCAATTACTATTATTATTTGGTATGATTAATGACATGAGTCGAATTTAAATGAAGCATCATGAATTCATATAACCGATCTTAATTTATGTGTGATTGGTGACTGAGGTGCAGTATTGTTATAGTATTCAGAAGCTAAATTATGTGTTTGGACATAAATTTTACCCAACAAAAAAATTTAAAGCTTTCGTGAATGAAAATTATTATTTGTCGAGCCTCATTTACGAGTCATGGATCATAATACTACAATTATCATGGGCCTATTCATGCAACTTGTATTAGATGGGCTACATGGACTTCAAGCCTGGCCCAAACTGTTCGGCCCACTAAAAATTTCCTCTTGATTTCGACTTCGGTTTTGATAAAAAAGTTATGGGTCTTTAATTTTTGTCCTTCGTAATAAACAACCTTTTTGAAGGGCATAAGTTTATATTTTTATATCATAATATTTCACAAGTTATGTTTCGATGTAATTTCTGGTTTTAAAGAATTTACGGCCCACTAGACATAACTTCAATCGCTAACAGATTAACTTATTTGAAGAAAAAAATTAAAGATCAACCCCTTTAAAGGGCGAAACGTATAATTTAATGAAGATTAAATGAGTCCCAAGTATTGAATTTTTTAATACAAATAAGGATTTAGTATATTACTTATTACTAGTAGCTAGTAAAACATTACTTATCAAGGACTTTGGTTAAACTTATAAACTGATTTTTATATATTTATTATTTATGTATTTGGTAATTATTAAAGTGTTTATAAACTTTCCATTAAATATTTTCTTTAAAATTTTTATCCTGAGTAGACCAGAATAATAAGGAATTGTATTTATTTCTATTCATTGGCTATAATTATATTTTTGATTGAGTAGCTAAATATATATAAAAAGAACCTTTTTAAATTTATAAAATAGAAATTGGTCAATATATTAATTTTTGCTTAGGGGTTTTTGTGACGAGGGTTCTCAGGAAACAACCTCTCTACCTCTATGAGGTAGTGGTAAGGTCTGCGAACATTTTTACCCTTCTCAGACTCCACTTGTGAGATTTCACTGGGTATGTTGTTGTTGTTGTTGGTCAATATATTAATTATTACTTAGTATAGACATCATAATTTACAGCTTGAATAATTATTCAAGTTGCTTATCAATATTATTCTTGACATTGTAAAAGAAATTATAATAAGAGGGTGCTAGTAATGATGTGGTTGATGATGAAGAAGAATCATCTTCTTGGCTAAGTCCAAATGAGAAATTGGAATTGATGGCCACACAAATTATTCCAAACATCTAAAAAAAGTAGAAGTAAAATAAAAGATTGTTGGTTTTGTAAGTATATACAAGAGGTTGGGAGTATAGTAATGGTGAGAAATGAGATAATTATCATAATTCATGACTTAAAATAAGTTGATGAATCAACGAGAAGAGAAAAGTGAAGTACTATGTAAGATAGAGCACAATTTCACATGGTTTATGTGTTTTTGAGTTTTACGATCACATAGTCAAAGGGAAAATCCGTGAGATCTGTTGGAACAAAGTGCACAATAGATTACATGGGCTTAAGTTGTGAAAAATAGGATTTGATTCTTGCATACAATATAAGGGCAAACCTCAATGACGACACCTATAATGGGGGCAGACCAATGAGAGTGGGTCAAGGGGAAGGATAGGCATATCTTTAGATTGATAAGCTTTTAATATTGAGATGCATATGACACCTTATGCAAATCAGACATTAAAAGGAAGGAAGCGACAAATATAGTGTTATATAAAATAAAACACAAGTTGAAATGGATGATCGCTTCCGGGCTCGATGATGATATAGCCATGTAATAAGTTCGTGAAGTCTATTGGGCCCAAGTATATAATATGTGACATATGATTTGGATTATCACAAAGATAATATCAGCGGCAGATTCGTGATACAATGGTAAAAAAATTTCAATAATGATACAGAGTCCATAAAAAAGGGTGTATATGATAACCCTAATGGAAGTTCTATATAAGATATACTGCATATTTACTTAGTAAACACGATTTTAAACTCGAGAATACTATAATCCAAAAGACAAATTCATAAAATCCTTTAACAAAAAGACACACAAAGTAAGCAATTAATAACATGGACTTAAATTGTGGTAAAATAAATATCATCTCATTATATATAAATATTATATATTCAATTATTTTCATACATAATTCAACCCAAAAGTAAGAAACTTTTTCACTAGTAAGCAGGGGAAGAATGAGGGGTAATTAAAGGGAGGTAGTAGCCATAATGGACCTCAATCTACCTACTCCCTCCATTTAGAAAAATATATCTCCTTTTCTTTTTAATTCATTTTCTTTAAAGGATTTATTTATTTTTTTGACAAAACTTCAATTTCAACTTTCTATATGACATGTTTAAGGACACAAGATTAAAAGATATTTTGATAAATTTAACATGGCTTTAATTTAGGACCACATCATTGAAAAGTCCTCTTTATTTTCTTAAATTTCGTGTTAAGTTAAACCAGATTATTCTTAATTTCATGTCAAGTTAAATCAGATCATTCTTTTTGAAAAAGATGGAAGGAAGCATATATGTTTAATAAATGCATGGGGTAACATGGATTGATTGTATATGCATGTAATATTATTGGTGCATAACCCTAGTCATCCTTTTTCTCTTTTCCAATAAATGTATTCTTGATTCTTTTTTTACACTTTTAGTTGTTGAAGTACACTTGAGAATGGAGTAGAACATTGCAAAAGCAAAATTCATTTCTTTGTTGACTACAACAAGATATATACATATTCTAATGGCTCTTTATGCAATGGCCCATATTCTCTTATACATTGCCATGTATTCATGACTTATGTGTAGTTGAAGTAGTAAAAGAAAGAATAATTAAGTGAAGGTTTTGAGTGGCTATATATGCTACTATTCAAAATACCATTATTTGCTTACATATGTACTATTTGTCTTCTATTTGAGCTTTCCATATAGTATATAATGGCTAATAAGTGTAACAAGGTCTACTTCCAAAGTCATTATGTTTATTCAAATTATTATTTCTATCCCATCACTAATGAGTGCTACAAAGTATACTTCCAAGAAATTTCCATCTTTTATGTTGCAAACTACAAATTTTGTCTGTGTGAGCTTGATCATAGCATCGATTTCAAGTTCAGATAAAGAATGGAACGTCGTGCTAGGTTGCCAATCAACATAAAACTTGAGAATATATTGTAACAACCTATCTTATAAAACTTGAGAATATATTGTAACAACCTATCTTAAAATGAGAAGTCTCACATCAGCAAAACACAGGAGAGATGCTAGGTATATAAGTAAACATGTCTTACCTACTAATGTCGCGTTTTAAAACCGTGCAAACCTAATCCTAAAGAGGACAATATCACTAGCGGGTTGAGTTGTTACATATATCCTCGTAATACAAACTACATCTTGTGTCTACATATTAGCATGAAACAATTTTTTTGTTTTGAAAAAACCATGGTTCATAAATTTTCCTATGTTTGCAAAATTCTAAAGTACATAGGATTAATTATTCCAATTGCTTTATAACCAATTAATTGTTATTTATATATATAAGATATTTTCTTTGATGAATTTAGAAAAATATAGATTTTGTAATAATGAAAAGAATATATTGGATTTCTAGTGAACATCATTGTTCTTAGAGTACTTGATAATGATACAAGTGCCATCAAGTGGAAGAAGACTTGTAAAGAAAGTATTTCTATAACACAAGGTAGGAATTTAATTTCTTCTTACATATATCTCCATTATTAAATTTTTCATATTTTGGATTTTTCTCTCAAGACCTAATAGTACTTGCAAGATTATGGACCCTTACTAATAATAACCTTTTTATAAAATAAATAAATTATAATTATCTCGAATGAGATGCTTATTGATCCGATTAATTCAACTTCATTTTGCGTAGGGCTTATTAAAAAACAAGTATTCCTTTCCTAAGAACTACTCGAATCGCACTAATTAAAAAAAGTAAAAAAATAATGATGAAGAACATTTATCGCTAGACAACAAAATCAATCGTTACTCCTATTTAGTGACAGATTATCAAAGGTTTGATTATTTGAGTTATTATATAGATAATTTATTTGAACAAATTCTTTTTATGTTACCAATTTATAAAAGTCAAATTTAAAATTGAATTGGTTCTTTGATTTATTTCTTTTTGTTGTGTTCAAACAAATTATAATGAGAGAATATTGGATAAGATCATAACAAAAGTGAAAATGATATAGAGAAGGAAGTGTACATTAAGTGCCACTTTTTTCCCTATTCAATGGACCAAAATTGAAATAGAGCAAAAGCCTCAAGGCTAGCAATAGATCTCTTTATTAAGGGTGTGTTTGTTAGGACAAGAAAATATTTAATCGTTTTTCTTCATGTTTTGGTCGATAAATTTCTTTGAAAAATTATTTTTTGCATGATAAGTTCTTTAAAAATGAGGAAAATGACGTTTCTGTAAAAGCAGAAAAAATCAAGTTTCATAAATGATATTCCACTCTGATTGTCTCCTCTCAACTCTCTAACACATATTTCCCTTACCTCTACCTCTATCCAGGGGCGGGGCTATCTTATGGTTAGGGGTTTCATCTGAACCCTCTTCGATAAAAAAATAATACTATTTATACATGATTAACATAATTTTTTTTTATGTATATATAGTATATGTCAAACATCCTTCGATTAATTCGTGTATCTGAAAAAAAACCTAGCTCCGACCCGCTACTTGTTCCACCCTACGCCAAGCATGACCCTTGTAATATTTTCTTAGATTATACATATATATATTTTTGAGAGAATACTCTTTGTTTACATATTAAACGTCAGAAATATGCAAAAAATTACTTATTTTTCAAAAAAATATTTTCCATGAATGACATTTCCAACCAAACACACCCTAAATGGTCAACAATTAATCCCTAAAGTTTAACTCCAAAAATTAAAGGATTAAAACAAAGGTCACTCGTGGTTAATATTGACATTTTGAGTTGATTAGTCAGTCTTACATAATTAAATTCACTAATTGATCAATGATTATCCATGCAAACTTTTGTTAATTAATTAATCATTTCCAACTCAAATTGTTCTTTTTTCTTTATATATGTGGACAAAATATAATCTTGACGTATGTAAATAGTCACACAGTAATTAAATGAAAATTCATAAGAAAAAAATATTAATTTATATCTGATAAATAAAATAATAAATGACCTACTATAACATTATTATTGTAAAAAATCTTCACATTATATGCCTGGTAAGAGGTCCTTTTCATGTAGGACACAAAATTTTAAAAAGATATTGGTAAATTATTGTTGAAAAAAATGAGATAGATCTAAAATCATATAGAAAAAATAGTCTTAGTATAATAAAAGAATTTTATATATATATATATATATATATGAACGATATCAATCAATTAATTGTAAATATTTTTAATCATGTTGCTATTAAAAAAAATATATATAAAAGACATAAATTAATTGTAAATACATTTAATCATGTTAAAATTTCGAATTTTCAATGAAAAAATACCAATGAAATATATATATCTAGTAGACATTAATTTTTTTTAGTATATGTATTTCATCATGATAGAAGAAGCACAATAAATACGTTATACGCTTTTTTTAAAAATAATTTTAGTGAAAATTTCGACTTTTCCACGAGATCCTATCTTGAGATCAATTGTTATAATGGATAAAAAAAAAAAATACTCAATTACATGGGAAGACTAAAAACATGTACAATAAATTGGATTTTTCTCTATTTATTTCCTTCTCTTGACAAATGTTTGATAATAAATTGACTTGCCAAAGTACCAATTAATGAATTGCATGTATACAAATCTCTTTATAACTATCAATTTTTTTGATAATATAAAAATTAACTATTTTTTAAATTATTTTTTTTTATCATCAATAATAGATATAGAAATATTAAACATTTAAACTCCCTTTACCTCTTGATATATGTTTATTTTTACTAGAAGAATATATAGTTTGTTCTTGAGTTTGAGGCCAATTTCCTTTGACACACCTTTAAAATATTGTAACCTAATTTTACATACTTATTCATCTATATTTTTTTTTTGACTAAAAAACTGGAGTATATTATTTATATATAGTTAAAATTATTTTCGTATATGTATATATAGTAAGTAATCTTAAACCCTTTTTGATTAATTCATGTATTTACTTCTCAATATTTTGAGTTTCTTTAGCGAAAATTTTAATTGTGTCATTCACAATAGCATGGAGACATTTCTTCTTCGTACGCTTTTTCTTCATGGAAATATTTAATATATATGTAGCATTTTTCATTTTTCAATAATCAAACAGATTTAGTTTAATTGAAAATTCGCACATACAATCTTCAGCTTTTTAAAATAAAATTTATATATTTACAAAATTACATAAAAAATACTATAAATCATAATAATTAATAATTTAAAATATTTAAAAATATATAAATAAATTTATAATAAAATAAATTTATTTAAATTTTAAAACTCAAAAAATATCACGTATATTGAGACGGAGGACATATAAGGCTGCTGCTATTAGCAATGATGAGTCCCCTTGTCATCATTACTATACTTTGAAAAATATTAGATCCCTCTCCCTCTTACTTCTTTTCCTTGTCCCTCTCTTTTACAACCACAAATGTGTCTGATCTTCGTAATTATCTTATCTAAAAGTTTAAATCGTTAAATATATATAATTATTAAAAATTATGATAAAATAATAAGTTAATAGGTATCTTTTTATTTCTAATGAAAAATTGTGTATTTGAATCTTAAATATAAAGTATCTTTTGTTAAGAAATATTTTACGCATATACTCTCTGTTGAATTTTTCTGCCCAAATCAAATTAATTGAATTGGTCATCAATTAAAAAATAAAAAAGATTTAGAGATTTGACACCCTTTTGTTTATTATTTACTTATATTTAAAAATTATAAACATTACTTCGTATGAATTTTGATTTTTTTCATGATCAAACTCCTGAAACAACAAAACATTTGCACAAATACCCCTCTTTTTAATGTCACTCTTTAAATTCTATTCATCATCAGAAGTGTTACGTTTTATTTGCTTTGATATCATATTAAAATAGCGCGTTCATCTAATCATTTCAAAATGCCACATGGAATATAATGTATATACATAGGGAAACACCATAACTCCACCTATTTATAGGATCTCATTCACTTCATATTTCTCTCAAATCTTCACTCAAACATCATCATCTTCTTCTTAAAGTATAACAAAAAAATAGAAGAAAAAAATACAAGAAAATTAGTTACATAAAAGGATCAAGAAAATGTGTGTCAATTCAAGACAAAAATGGAGTGTTTCATGTAATCAATACTTTTGTGGGCAAAAACAAAAGCCAAAAAGATCAAAAGTTCAAGTTCATAGGCTTGCATGGTACTATATTATTTTTTCTGTCTTAATTTATATTGTCTCGATTTTATATGACATAGTTTGAATTTAGAGAGTCAAAATAAGAATATAGATGATCGGGATTTATTCATACCTCCTTTAAATAATTTAAACCGTGACTTATACTATTTTTTATGCAATTTCTATGTATGTAAATTATTTTTAAATTTTTTTAGAGGTTATATACATGTCTGTAGAATAAAGAACTCTGATGCTCGAAATCTGAACTATATTATATAAACTTAGACGAAGAGAGTAATAAGTATATTACTATTACTTTCTAATGAAGTGTGGCTTTGTTCTTGTCCTATTATTTAAGAATTTAATTTATATACATTAATATTAAAAAGATTTATATTTGAATTATGTATTCAACAAAATTAAAGAAGAAGGATTTTAATTTGCTGTGGCAAATTCATTGTTCTTATCTAGGGTAAAATTATAAAATAAATAAAAGCAGATAAATTTTATCGTTTGAAATTTCGACTTAAATATTAAAATTCTTGGATAGTCACAATAAATCAGGCTTAACTTATTTCCCTTTTTTATTTTTGCTTTCCTAAAAACCTTTTTTTTGGGGGATTTAAACTAAGTGTTTGTATATTGTAATAATAATTAATAATTTCTAGAGTGTCCTTAATATTTATAAATCCTAATTTAGAGATGATTTTTCGAGAAAAATCATATTATTTCATGAACAAATAGTAGAATTAGTCGTGTTTTTATATTTTATGTTGTTATTGTCCGTTCGTTTTATATTTGTCACTTTTATTGTTTTTATATATTACGTACCATTTGCTTTCCACTTTATATCTAGTATCTTCTGCTTTTGGGGCTTGATATTTTTGAGACGAGAGTCTTTCGGAAACAACCTCTCTATCTCTATCTCTGTGAGGTAATGGTAAGGTCTGCGTATATTTTACCTTCCCTAGATCTCACTTGTGGAATTCTACTGAGTATATTGTTGTTATTATTATTATTTCATGAACAAATATAATAATTCAAATTTACTCAATAGTAATAATATGATTTATTTATTTATTTTTCAGGAGGAAGAGAAATGAGGAAAAGGCAGGGAAAAATATGGAATTGAAAAACTTGAAGTTGTATATGGAAAATATGAACATATTAAAAGAAAATGAGAAATTAAGGAAGAAAGCAAATCTTCTTCACCAAGAAAATCTTGCTTTATTTTCTGAATTTGAGAAGAAATTTTCTCAATTGGATCGAGTTTTTGCCACTCTTAATTTAATCAGGAACGGAGCTAGAATCTAAGTTACGAGTTTGGCAAAATTCAAAGTGCTTTGATGATTAAAATTTGTATTGTTGTAATAAAATCTATGGAATATATAGGCGTAAACTTTAAATTATGACTTCGTTTTTGTTTAGAAAAACAACTTTTTGTTCATAAGCAATCATGTCGATTTCAAACTATATCGATAGTTTATGTTGTTTGAACTCTTAAAAATATGATCTCATTTATATTAAATTTTTTAAAGTTATATGGGCTAGCTTTTTTATCTTTGTCAATCACTTTTTCAAGCTTATGATCTAAAATTTGTCATATATTAGCATATTTATGCAATAATTAAAATTGACATCGTCAACAAAATTTAATTATATTTAATCACCTAAAAAGTAATTAGAAGTAAAAACTCATGATTAGTGTGGAATTAGTAGCTTGACAAAAAAAGACCATTTAACATATTTCAACAAATTAAAGTTAAGTACACACTAATAATGTTTAATGTCTTCGAGGATCATTAAAAATTGTGATGAAATTCTTAATTAGAAATTGTTTAGTGTCAAGTCAAACATTGTCATTTACGACATTTTCATTGACGCTGAATACTTCTCTAAATCCTGCTAACACAATGCCTTGTGCATCAGGTTGTCCTTGTCATTACAATGGGAGAAACGACAACACTAATTTGTTTATTAGATTCATATGCTATTTCTAGAATAGTCCAACAGATGTAGCAGGTACCTGATGAAATAATCGAGAGCAACTGGTTGAGAAATCACTATTAATAAATTTCAAATCCCAAGCACATGAATTCGAAAGTACCACTAGTTCAATCTAAGAATCTTGATGGTTAACCAAAATAAATTCAAAATTCTGAATATGCTTCTGATTCTTCCCGAGCTAGCCAGAGCTCAGGCCACATTGGTACATCCTCTTGCTAAAAACTCCTCGTTCCTATCGTTGTTTTTCAGCAAAAACAAGTTACGGATGGTTATGTTCAGTACTGAACGGGTACTGAACATAACCATCGTCATTGAGGTCCACTGTACTTTCTCCGTCTCCTCCCCTGATCATATTCTGCGTCTAACGACGATGCTCACAATTTTTTTGACTGCTTCTGTGACGATCTGTATATCCGGAAAGCTGCAAAGCACATTGTGGCATTACCGATTACTGTCAAAACTGCTTGGAGAGCCACTATTACCTGAATTTCATGCACAGAACGGAACGTTAGTCATATCTCCACGATAGAAAGAATGATCTACTTGACGTAAACCAGAAGTGGATATGTTCAGGATTTGACGTTTATGAACTCCTACAATACTAAACAATAAATGGTTCACAATTAAATACTTAATGCTATATACGAGGTCTGAGCAAAAGCTACTGAGTTTGCATGAACCTATAACCAACATATTAGATCAACCGCTGCCTAAATGCTAATGGCAGCCTAAACGGGAATGTTTTAGGAGAGATCAGCAATCATCTCCCTCCTGGGATCCCTTTAGATCGTTAACGTATCCAATAAGGCATGACAGCCATTGTGCTTGGGTAATGCGTCTTCCCCCAAAATTACCAGCCGGTTAGAAGCAAATAGCAGCCAAAACCAGTGAAATGCTCGCGAGGTCAATGAAGTAATGGATTAACTCCGTGCAATTCCTTTTCCACCTACCCATAGGCCGAGTCATGCCATTTTTCTCTTTAATTAGATCGCGATTTTTTGCTTCGTTTATTTCTCCTTTTTAATGTTAAGAACATTTTTTTTTGTAAAGATTGTTCACAGGAGAACATGAAAGGGGTCTACTTACCTCAAGAGACTCCGAGTTATAAAAGAAATGCCAAGTGCAGGCACAGAGTGCACCTCCAAGCAGGGGAACCTAAATCAGAAAGTAGTAAATAAGTCACTTAGAAGACATGAAGACGGGGAGGAAAAAATTGGAGATAAGTGCTAAATGATCAAACAGAAACATGACGTGATAACTCAACATGATCAACAAGAACAAGAACAATAACATATCCAGTAATCTCACAAGTTGGGTCTGGAGAGAATAGAGTTATGCTGACCTTATCTCAACCTTGAGGGGTAGAGAGTCTGATAGACCCTTCGACTTAAGAAAAACATATCAAAGCAGATATTATAGAAAGCAAGACAATGCAAAGCATGATGGATAAAAAGAAAAAAATAAAGTGTTGATTAATTGCCTCAGTTACTGCAGTAACTAAGGAAACAGAAGCAGCTGTTTGTCTCCAGTTTTTTAGCCATTTTCAGTAGTTTAAGTTAGTTGCTTTTTTATAGGAGTTAGCTGGCTGTTCTTTAGGAGTTATCTCTTATTTTTAGTGGTTCATTTATCATGGGATCATGTAGAAAGTAGTTGCTGAAAGTTAGGCTTAGTTGTTGCATTTTTTCTGTATTTAAACATCATTTTCTGTTCAATAAAAGATCATCTTTCCAGCAAATATCTTTGTTCTTCTTCTTGCCTTTATTTTCTACTCTTTGAGAAGAAGTTAAATTTTTAAACTCCAACAAAGTGGTATCAGAGCTCTCTTCTTGAGGGACCTGCAATTAAGGGAAACTGATTTCCTTATTTTTTTTTTCCTCACATGGAATCAGAAACTCCTTTCACTGCGCTAGCACCACCTGTCTTCAAAGGTGAAGGCTATCATGTATGGGCAGCAAGAATGGAGGCACATATGGAGGCAAATGATCTGTGGGAAGCTGTTGAGGAGGACTACGAAGTACCTCCCTTGCCTGCAAACCCAACCATGGCACAAATAAGGAATCACAAGGAGAAGAAAACAAGAAAATCCAAGGCTAAAGCAACGTTATTTGCTGCAGTCTCATCTGAAATCTTTGTCAGGATTATGACAATGAGATCAGCATTTGAGGTCTGGAATTTCCTAAAGAAAGAATACGAAGGAGATGAACGGATGAAAGGAATGCGGATTCTCAACCTGATAAGAGAATTTGAACTTCAGAAGATGAAGGATTCAGAGACGGTCAAAGAGTATTCTGACAGGTTGCTCAACATTGCCAACAATGTAAGATTACTTGGCTCTGAATTTCCAGATTCTAGATTAGTTCAAAAGATTCTTGTAACAGTTCCCGAAAGGTTTGAAGCAACTATTTCCTCGCTGGAAAATTCTAAGGATCTGTCAACAATTAGTTTGGCAGAACTATTGAATTCTTTGCAGGCACAAGAACAAAGAAGACTTATGAGGTCTGAAGGGTCTATTGAGGGTGCACTTCCTGCAACAGTTCAAACAAACCAAGGAGACAAAGGAAAGAAGAAGTGGAACAAGAAGGAAAACTCAGGTTCTCATTCTCCTCTGGTCAACAGGGGAGCAAAACATGATTTTCCTCCTTGCAAGCATTGTGGAAAGAAGGGTCATCCACCATTCAAATGCTGGAGAAGGCCAAACCAGCAGTGTGAAAAATGTAAGAAGATGGGACATCATCAAAAGATTTGCAAGAACAACACTCAACTAAATGATGTCGCGCAAGTAGCTAATCAGGAAGACGAGGAGCAACTCTTTGTAGCAACCTGTTTTGCATCTAGCAGTTCAAGTGACAAGTGGCTTATCGACAGTGGTTGCACAAACCACATGACATTTGACCGTGATCTCTTCAAGGAGTTGGATACTACAATAGTTTCCAAAGTACAAGTTGGCAATGGAGAGTACCTTCCTGCCGAAGGCAAAGGTACTGTGGAAATTAAAGCCGCTTCAGGTACAAAACTAATCAAAGATGTGTATTTTGTACCTAATATAAGTCACAGTTTGTTAAGTGTTGGCCAGATGATTGAGAATGGTTTCAGACTTCTCTTTGAAATCAATTATTGTCAAATCAAGGATGAAGATGGAAATAATTTATTCAAAGTAATGATGAAGGGAAAAAGCTTTACATTGGATCCTATCGTGCATGAGCAAAAAGCTTATTTTGCAACTAAGATCAATGCAGAAGTTTGGCATAAAAGACTCGGACATTTCAATCATGATGCTGTAATGAACCTACAGAAGAAAGATCTAGTTCGAGGGCTGCCTAAACTTGAAGCTGAAATACCAGACTGCAAAACTTGTCAATTTGGCAAGCAAACAAGGCTTCCTTTCAACAAAGCAACTTGGAGAGCTACTGAGAAACTGAAATTAATCCACACAGATTTGGCTGGTCCTCAAAGAACTCACTCACTCAAAGGGAGTAAGTATTATATAGTTTTCATTGATGACTACACAAGAATGTGTTGGATTTACTTTCTCAGGTCCAAGTCAGAAGTTGCCGCTATCTTTTGGAAATTCAAGAAGTGGATTGAAATGCAAAGTGGTTGCAAGATTCAATCCTTAAGGTCTGATAATGGCAAGGAGTACACATCTGAACTGTTCAATCTATTTTGTGAAGAAGCCGGGATTGAACACCAGCTCACTGCTCCATATACTCCGCAACAAAATGGAGTTAGTGAGAGGAAGAATCGTACCATAATGGAGATGACGAGATGTTTGTTGTACGAAAAGAGTTTGCCAAAAGAGTATTGGGCAGAAGCTGCACATACCTCAGTCTTTCTACTCAACAGGCTTCCAACAAAAGCATTAGAAGGAAAGACGCCATTTGAAGTTTGGTATGGTTATAAACCTTCTTTGAAAAATCTCAAAGTGTTTGGATGTTTGTGTTTTACTCATGTTCCACAGACTAAAAGAGATAAATTGGATAAAAGGGCAGAAGCTGGAATATTTGTGGGTTATAGCACTGTTTCTAAGGCTTACAGGGTTTTCCAACCTTATACAAGGAAAATCTTGATAAGTAGAGATGTGCATTTCATGGAAGATGAACAGTGGACCTGGAAAGAAGGAGAACCAACATACGTTCCTGATCAAAGTACAACGCTTCAGCTAAAAGAAGATGAATTGGTGGATGATGTCCCAATAAGAGGTACAAGATCACTCACTGATATCTATCAGAGATGCAATATGGTTATTGTTGAACCAACGAATTTTCGAGAAGCAGAAAAAGATCCTAAATGGAGAGCTGCAATGAAGGAGGAGCTAGCC